>SJOL01006429.1:631780-678896 GCA_004794785.1 Opisthorchis felineus | reverse complement strand
CGTTTTAAAAGTTAACATGGTTGGACATAGTCCCCCACCAAACCGCACATTCTTTAAACCTCGATTGCGGACAAAACCTCAGCAGGTTAAACACCAAGATCGGCGAATAGACAAACGGCCAACTGACCGCAATCAATATCTACAAATTTTCCGTCACTTTGGATGAGACTTTGTCACGTAAAGTTTTTACTACCTTTTGTTTGGATTAGTCTACTTCAACCAGCATTTTTTTTCACCAGCAATGCACATGAACGTCAGTACATCGGCTTGGTTGGCTCCTATCCCACGACCATACTGGATACGTCCCGAGTTCATACGTGTTTGCTTTCTTAACATCACAGTGGTTCCGAGTAAGTTCCCTCGCCCCTTTTCCACATGAATCATATGACAAGACATTCTCGACATGAGCTTCCATGGCTTCAACATCGAACGCTTAAGTGTCATTGTCTTGGAATATAATTTTTTTATTGCTCTGGTAAGCAACCGGAGTGAGTAAATTCTAAAAATGGACGAGACTCACCCGTTTCAAGCTTACACGGAACTTCTTTATGGAACAGCTTTACTGAAAAAACGTATGCAAAAGATAAGCACAAATTACATCCTACAGGCCAAATCCAAGCTGCGAGGCTGTATTATCCAGCCCGATAGCAATTGGCATCAGAAGCGAATATATTCCTCTCTTGTGTGCACAAACAGAGGACGCGCTGATTAAAACACCGGTACACTTAAACGTAGAGTCCACTTGGAGGAAAAATAGCTGAATGTTGCACTTTACGGATAAAAAACCGGTTGGGTGTCTAGTTGACTAGCCAGCTGGAAGGTTGTTGGTTAGATGTCTGACCGTTTCCATTAGTTTTTCGGTAAGCTTATCAGATCGTTTGTGGTACAGGACCAAGGCACTCACTTGACATGCTATCCATATGGCAAATATCCACTGTGTGGTCGCCCTGGTTACCTCGTCCACGGTGTGCAACATGTCGGACTCCATACGTGAATCGCTGGTCAGTTTTGGGGCCAGCGTTGACCACAGGTTCATCGCTTGTTCAACACAGATGAATTTGGCCGGCAATCCCACTCATCATACCAAAATGTTTCTGAGTTATTTTTCTCAGTGAACCCCGATGATACTATGATACTTCTTGGGTTATGGTGCCGCCTCCACAAGCCTAGGCACAATAGCTCCACATCGAAGCAACAATCAGACCTCGGTTGTTGTAGGCACTGCAAAATAAGCCTGTTCAAAGTACACTCATTTGCGAACAAATATGGTTTTGCGGGAGACTCACCTGGAACCCAGCTGAATCACTCGTTTATGATGTCGAAGACTTTTCAGCAACCTTATGAGTAGTGTATTACGTCTATACAAGTCTTTTCAAAGTTCTAAGCATCACTCGTGCATACGAAACTCGTTTACTGTACTATGTGAATGATTCATTTTGTTTGAAATGACTGGATGGTCTTTGAAACTGAATTCGGCGGTGTACACTAGGTAATCACACAAGGGATTTGCGCGTAGCCGCATGTGAAGCCAACCTAAGGCCTTGTATCCAGTGTAAACTCCAGAATATCCAGGGTGTCACAAAACGAAAACGGTTTCTACTATTTGATATAACAAACACAAGTGCGATGTACACATTAGACACCTGCGAGGGAAACACATGACATGTTTCGCGACAACCCACTCACAGGATGGGGCGTTCGTTGCCATGATCTTTTGAGTAGATTTTACGGTGGTTTAATGATCACTACTGTGAAGAGAAGAATTCTGATGAGAACGATGGTGTGGGTCCTGCGGGTTTACCGATCCCAGTATTCATGTTGTATTCATGACGTTGCAACTGGCTCATCAATCTCAAGTCTGGCGCATTATCACCATCGCTATATATGGAGATCGCAAAAATCTATTTAATATGTCATTCTCAGTCAAATATTTGAAAAGAATACAGAACTAGTTTTCTAACATCGTCGACTTTCATGGCAGTTTTTTGATTCGCAGACGATATTTTTGTGTGTGGGTGAAGCCAATCTATGTCGGGAATTTAAGGAGAACTGTGCAGCTGTTTCGTCATCAGCAATGTGCATCTGAAAAAACTCAAGGGAGTTGCCACGTTGCCGCTGGACTTCAACCGGATGAATGTACTCTGCAGTAAAGTTCCTCAGTAGAAGACAGAATAATCCCAAGAGCGGAACGTCCCCTCTTCAGAAGATTTGTGGAACTACGCCAACCCTAGCAAGAGTTACCTAGTGTCTACTTGACATACCACATAGCGCTCTCAAAACTTCTTCACATCATGGGAAAAATGTTTGTGGACCAAATCCCTACTGATTGAAACATGCTCAGGGCACCCAGGCCGGTGAAAAGCTCATCAAATCTGATGGTCTCTTAGCAGCATTGATGACACACTTATGTTCAACCATCCGTCGGTATTCAAGTGGAGAACTGCATGTAAGAGAGCCATAGGAGAGTTCTTCAACAATGAAAGGAATACAAATGGAGATTTAGGAATTTGTAGAAATGGGAAATGAGCGACTGCCTCTTCAGACTTGTTGAACACGGACTCCAACATGACTTTCTCCACGTAGTTTGCTTAGAACGGGATCCTCAAGATGCCCTGTTGAACTGCAAGGGTGCCACCATAGTGCTTTTATTCAAAGAAGATAACAAACCGGGGGTAACCGGAAATCTGACCGAAGATAACAAAAAAGATGAACTATGACGTTGAAATACGTCTAGCTTGTAGGGATGCAAAAATCTTGGTTTGACTGTCGGCGAATCCGTTAAACGCAGCTCAGAAGAATACCTTGGGCTCCAGATAAACCGAAGGACAGTAATTCAATTTCCTCATTGATAAAAGCAGCCAATCAGGTGAAAGAAATCAGACCACAAAGCAACACGTTACCTGAAAGAACCAATCCAAGTAGTTGCCAAGCCAGCCCAAAACAGTCGCTGTGTGGATATAAGCTTCAGAAACTATACCAACGTCGCGACCTACCTGAAAGCTCACTAATAATGTCCGCTCACATGGTGACGACTCGGAGAAGCGATCTGCTGGCACGTGATCAAAAGACAGGTACTGCTACAAAATTACAAGTTTAGTTGTTGCATTTTACTGGCGTTTATGTTCTTTTGAAACCTTCCGTCAAGGATGGTTATCATCTAACGACAGCATTCGTATCCGCTACACCCCGTTTCGTCTTAAACATAACTACCGCTGAGACGCCTACCTTTAGTCATTCTATTTCTGAAACACAGCCGAATCTATGCAAAACAGAAAGGGGCCGTAGTCTCGTAGCATTTTGCTAGGACCTGCCGTCTCTCTGTAGCCTTCCAACTGCTGACGGAATGACAAAATGCGTTAAAATCTCTAGCATCGAAGTCTTACCTGTCTGAAGCAATCACCGTCTCGCAACTGCGAGACCTGCAGGAATCCTGGCATCCCTTCTGAATGTTCCACCGACTTCATTCAAAGCGTGTGTGGAAGGATATGCTCATATATTAATCAGACCAGGTCTCAGCTACTCAGGCTGTTCCAAACGCCAAAAAAACAGTTGTGCTTGATAGTGAATGTAAAGCACATGTCATCGGATCTTGTTCCAAAACAACAACCATGTGTCAAAGAAGACCAAAACGACGACACAGAGACAGAGTTGAAGGGTGTTTGCGAAGACCATAGAAAAACTTGATGCTTTACTAAAGTGCCTGGCTTGGTGTCGAGCATACAGGTGTGGCGTATTTCGAGACTTAGCTTTTCTTGGCAATCGAACCGAAACAAACCATTCTTAAGCCACTCTCGAGAAACGTTAGAACACCAACGCAGATGAACTTATGGAGCTGTTTAACGCACGATCCCTTAGCATGAGCAACGGTAGACTTGTGCGACACTAGTGTTTCTATTTTCCATCAGTTGCTCCAAATTCTAACGATCGATTAATTACTCTACTGCATCTGTACCACCGGTTTAACCATGACAAACACAAGAGTTCAATCTGAACAGTCCTCAGTTGGATTCGTGAAGTGCGCTACTATTAAGAGACTTAGAGAAGCTGACAATTAACACAGGAGCATGACTGTTCACTTGGGTGCTGGTGCAAATCTTGACGGAACCCTGCCTACGACTGCCGATACTTCAAAACAGATCACTGCCAACTGACCTGCCGATTTTATTTCTTCCGGTTTACATAAGATTGGCAGAGTACTTAGAAGTAACACCCAGATTATCGTGAACGTTTTGTGGGGGAGCCTCACAATGCAAATCTCTCCTAAAAGTGACCAACTTTGCATAGACTAGTAGCTGCTAGCAGCAAGCCACGTGTGCTTATGTGGGTGCATCATATGAGTGACCCTGCCCACCATGCTACCTTCGACATAAAATGTGGCTGTGCCCAAATGCTAGCAGTTAATCAGGTCATTAGTGCCCCCTCCTCGAATGGTGGCCAAGCATTCGCTAGTCAGTTGTCAAGCTCACCAAACAGATCAGCAGTCAGTCAACTCCCAATGAGCGCAACATGGCCACCAGTGTAAGGAGTACAGCCCTTCGCCGCGAAATCGTTTATTAACAAACATCAACTAAACAGTTAAAAATTATTGGATAGGAAAATAAAAGTCTCATATGCACTTTGTTTTAAAAACTGAACAGACTCATGCGTTTTCTTGAACTTTCGTGGATATATTCATTGACTATCACGCAGTTGTAAACGAACGCTGCAAAGCAGTTCCACAAGTTCTGTAATAAACCTCACCTTCCATTAGACGTGAGGCGGAGTTACGAGAAAACCACATACTACTCGCATGCCGCGTCAGTAGTATCCGCCGTTATGAGAGAGCATGAGGGTACATTTGCAAAACCATCAGCATATCCGACTTGCCTCCCACAATTTTACAGTATCCCAATACAGTAAAATTGAGGGAGGCAAGTCGGATATGCTGATGGTTTTGCAAATGTACCCTCATGCTCGCTCATCCGATTCCTCGAAGTTTACAAAGGGAGACGAGGTATTCACCCGTTTTCACATGTGGCCCAGTAATAAAGGCAAATGGAACCACCTACTATTTGTAGGAGTCCATCGGCTAAATCGATATGACAAGTCACTTTGAGAACGTGTAGGCATCCATTCTCCAGCCGATAGTGTCAGGCAAGTAAGCATATAAAGTGTATGATAAGATGCAGTGATACAAAACTCGGCGTTATCGGGCTTTCGAATGTCACAGTAGATAATTTGATACAGTCACTGATTTTTAGTAACAGGTCCATGTCATCTGGATGCACACTTGTCAAAAGAGTTGCGAATGGAGACAGAACGTTTTACTCGTGATTCGCACTACCCAGTCAACAATACAAGACCATGAAGAAAATGAAATAAAAGCCACACCTAATGTGAGCTCACTGTTTACATCTACATAGCTTGATTCAGCCAGCGCGAACGTCGCCGAAAAAATGGGATCTCTGGAGGAAGGGACAAGCTTCACTTCAATGCAGCATGCCATGGGCAGCTACGGTGGACGTCAACGTAATCCCAACTTTCAACATTGACGGCGAAAATTGCAATGCAAAAACTGGAAGAGATTGTACTTTCAGGTGTAAAACCCAAAGTATGAATCCATCATGTGGATCTCACCTTTGTCATAATCAAGAAGAGTGAACTGTAACGAACAAAGTTTTGCGTCGAGGATGAAGGAAGAAACCCATGAGGGATTGGCCATCATTATTTGGTTGGCGAAAACAACCAAATCCTAGATCTTCAGAAAGTCGACCCGTACAGACCAGATTTTCAGCTATCCCACCATTCGTCAAGAATGTCTCGAACGATGCTGTATCAGGACACTGTTCAAGCGGCTCGAAACATGGTGAATCGACGGAGTCCATGATAAGAGAAGAGAAGTGTATGTGCAAATTTCTCCAAACGGGTGAATTCCAAAAAACATCCAGAAAATAGAACTCGACAAATCTAACAACGCAAGCGAAAGACCAACAAATTACACTGATGAATCAGAAACACTTCTGAAAATGCAAAAGTATTGTCACGACAGCACAAGGCATAGTTGGCCTAAATACCCGCGAAAATTCCGCAGACAGCACCTTTAAAACCACGTGTGGGTCCCATATCTAAGTATTCGGATTTAATATCACGTAATGCAATTATCTTAGTTTTCTGCAGAGTTCTTCCCTTCCGAATTCCCGAGATTTGGATGTGACAACAAAAGGCTGGCGATAGTTCATCAACGTCCCTTTTGACGAACAGCTCCTTTTCATTTGAGTTGCTTTTCAACCAGGGTCTGTGTTTCTCCAAATCCTCTAGGACGTGCTTGCATGTTTGGAACAGAATGGCGGAAGGCCCACAAATTTCCAACGCAGGGATCGCCTGTGCATTTGTTACGTCTTGTTAGTAGCCCAATGGACTCAAAACTCAGGGGTCAACTTGCAGTTTACCCCGATGGTAGGAATTCGGTGTGATTTCACTCAAAAAGGTAATCATCTCGCTTTAAAGCTTACAGGCACACGCAAAAGCTGATAATTTATCTTAGTCACAACGAAAGACCTGCCATTACAATCCGACAAACAGAATCAGTTTTGGCGGCGGCACTAATGTTCACACCGTGGCCCGACTCCACAATTTTGGTCTGTATACGACAGTGTACTGCTGCATTAGCAACGCATTCATTCACGAATACCAGTGCTCAGAAACGGCTATGAGGTGACTAAATCCGTCGTCCAGTTTGCCCGGGTATCTGTTTCCTATGGCATTTCGGCAATGCAAGGTGTCCCCGTGGAATTCATCGATGGCAACTTACTTGCACCTACTTGCACCTTCCAGTTTGCCCGGGTATCTGTTTCCTATGGCATTTCGGCAATGCAAGGTGTCCCCGTGGAATTCATCGATCGCAACTTACGTGCACCTACTTGCACCTAATTGTACCTGCTTGCACCTACTTGCACCTATTTGCACCTACTTGGTTTTAACAACTTTAATAAATATTCATTCCCCTTTTGACCTGTTTGTCCTAAAAATATCTTTTGTTTCCAAAAGAACAATGAAGTAAGCAGAATTTTACTATAAATATGTACCTTTGTATAAATATTTTCATTTCCATATTCAGGATTTCCGGTGAACTTCAGGAATCTCTGTTTCATTTTGGGATTTCATCATGCAGGCGAAACCAGTCTATCGTAAAATGCTCAGGATCACAGTAGAACCGTCCCATCTTAGAAGGACGCAGCCTCCAGTCTGGTAGGTGAGGAATATAACATCCGGACGCCTGTGTGAAAAACATACATTTAGATAGGATAGGGCGTCACTCAGCCTTCACTCGAGCAGCTGACTTCATGTGATTGCGCGCGAACTCAACCCACCAATAACAAATTCCCGTGTGACAGGCAAATACCGGTTTAAATTTTCTTCTGTCTTCGCAGTGGGCAGTGATCAAGTTTTGGAGTTCCAGTTGAGCTACCATCCTGCAACCGGAGGCGATTTATGCTGAAAATCCAAGAAACAATTTGTAGTTGTTTTACCCTTATTGAGAACTATCGGATCTGCTCAGAGAATTTAGAGTTGTAGCTAAAACGTAAGCAAAGGAGAACATGCCAGCAAGCATGAGGTAAAGCTGCCTTACTATTAAGATAGTAGCCTGGGATATGTATTCACCGTTGACAGGATCCATGTTGGATCAGACTTTCCGTATATGGATCTCTTTGAAGGAAACAGCGATGACTGGTTGGTATGGTGACCAAAATGAAAAAGTGTGCATCGAGGTACGCACGCAGGACCGAAAAATCAGTACGATGTGCGAGTAGAATGATGGTGATCCATCCCACGGTCCATCCCAAGCGATGCACCGCCTGGCTCCACACTCATTACCTGGTTTAGACTGAAGTTAGGCCATTTATCGCCCCATTCAAAAGACTTCATATTTTCAAATCATGGTGTCTGAATATAACTTGAACCAGAGTACCAACTTTAGGTTACCTTTTGATGCCCACTCATAACCAGTAATTACAGAGGGTATCACGTGACCAAGCTTTTCTGTATTCAACTATACTGATCCAGTTTAATTTCAAGCTTCTGGCTTGAAAAGTATAAAGTCCTCTCAAGGTCAGTGGCTATTTAGATGAAGCGTATTAAGACTGCTAACCGTGACACCCCGGTAAACGTTCCTATTAGTCCTTACGTAGTGTGACTGGAAGACGCTCATTTAGTATATGCGTTCAGAATTTCATGCGCGATCACTGCAATCTGGTAAGCTGCCTGTCATTAAGTTTACTCCTTTGTACACTGCAGGTTGAAAGTCCCAAACTTCTCACTTTTGAGTAATCCCCTAGGTCTTTCTTGGTTGAAAATGTCCTGTCCAAATCTTTCCAGTTCCCTCCACTTGTTGGTTGCGCCAGAATTTAAAAACACCATTACGCAATATGAAGCTTCTCACACAAGTAACAATCTTCCTTTTGTGCGATGCATTTTGTTGGTGTATATTTTGTTCCTTCGGTTAACGAAGAAAATTCATTGTGAACAAAATGACGACTGCGATTTTCCGTCGATCGAAAAAAAACATTCGATGCCTGAGCAGCGGCACAGTATTGTTCACTTGTTTGGTCAGGTTGAGTCGCACTCGCGCGGTCTACACCTGCGATCTATGTAAATGTTCCTTAGTACTCTCTAACTGGTCAGTCCGTTTATCGATCTTCGTGGTGAATGCCTATACAGCATGCAGTGACCTCCCAAACAGTCCGTCTTCTCCTTGAGTCAGGAAATTCCAGGTCATAGTAGCCTGTTTTTTTAGACTTGCAGTCTGGATTCAGTTCTGTAGGAAAGGTATATAAGGCTATATCTCTTTTTGGGTGACCAGTATGAACCTTATGAATGTGTGTTATTTGTCAAGACCCCAGGTTGGCTTCAGCTGGGCTTAGTTTATTCTCACTGTCAAAAATAATCAATCAAACTTACTAACCTATGTTTATCGCGCGCTTTGAAACGTGGTAATTAGCTAATTGCGAAGGCCTGTTTAGGAAACAACAAGCAACTGGTCAACAGCCATTAAGCTCATTCAGGCGACCAATACTTTGACACATTTCCAACGGGTTCGGGTGTTTCGTCTCAGAACCCCTCGCTGATGGGAGACCTTCGCCCGCATAAAAGGATCCACGCTACAAAGACTATATTTCCTTCACGAATGCTTGCGTAAGTGCGTAAGTGCTTACAGACAACCAATGAATCACTTACAAGCTTGGACACTAGCTGGGCAGAATTGTAGACGGATAATCGCACTCATGATTACCGATGCGTACAATCCCAGTAGGAAATACGAGAGAATAGCCAATGAACATAAAGGAGCCTGCTTCTGTAGCAACGGCAAGCAAACTGTCGGATTCGGCGAACCGATCAGCAACGACCTGAAAAACAGCCATCAATATTCACTATTCGTAAGAAACGATGTTTGAAAGGGGGACGCCAAAAGGTTGGCCCAACGTCAGGGTATTGTCTAGAGCACGAAAAACGAAGTTCGAATCTCAGACAAGTGTATAAGGCATTTCGCAACCACATGAATATCGCAAACATACATGGCTACCAGGAGATTCCATACGTTTTTCTTCCATGGTTCCTCCAAGAGACCTCCTTGCGTAAATAACCATACTCTTAACACAAGGAACTTTGCCGTATCGATTGCTGGTGTACTGTTTGCTTTAATATACGCATCCGACGGTGGCTGTTGACTTGTATAGAGGCGATCTTCCGGGTGCTGACGCGCCCATCGCTACAGCTGCTTGGGAACTTCTGGAATCGAGGTCAGTAAAGACCTTGACTCCGTGTAAAGGTCACCGCAGATCAACCCAAAAATGCTCAGCTGGCCTGGAAAAGACTGCCGAGCCTTACAACCCCTCCACTCTTATATGAGGCCCAAGCGTTGACATGTGGAACCGCCTTTGCCGTGGTGGAAATCCTCGCCAGGTGAGGCAAGCTCGTCTTCTTGCCAAAAATTTCATTCAATCTTCATCTGAGTAAAGTTTGTACAGCAGCGTTTCGTTGCTTCGAAAGTGGCCTAAATTCATTTTCGAAAAAGGTTGGTAACAATTGGTACATTTATTCTTGGGCAAAGTTCCGCTTTTGACACAAAAGCTTCGTCAGGCCAAGCGACTAGGTTACGCGGTTGGTCGAGATTTAAGGTGGAAGGAGAACCAATCAGCTAAGGCAAACTAAATCTGTTAGGTATCGGCCAAGGGATCTTGTGTATTAGGGTGGCTCACCAAGTGTCAAGCCGATGGGGGAACCTACGTGGATTTGGGTGCAGCTTAGGGTCTAGTTCTTCCGGTTCGGTTAACGTGATGGTCCCTCTTGATTCAATTCGATTCGACTTGCTTCATGGCCAGAGGGAAGCTGCAATACACGTCAGAGGTTCTCTTGCAGATGACCGTTATATAAACGGAGGCGAAAGTGTTAGGAACAACCACACCGGTAGCATTTCGTTTTTGCTCATTATTTCATTTGGGACGCTAATCTCTTATCAGCCTGCCCGGGTTTCCCAACAGCAGCTACCCTGCATCGAAATTTACAAAGCCCCACTAGCACGTTGATAAGATTTCTGCTACGTCAGCAGCATCCTGTTCACAGGCTGGACGAATGATATTGACCTGAATGCGCTTTTCGCATCCACAGTTTGTGCGTTTTCAGCAAAGTTGTAGTGTACCCAGCTGTCGTACCACCTGCACTGTACAACTCTTCCATCCTTGCTGAGAATCTTTACGCAACTCACAATTATCCAGAGAGATAAGGACCTGTGACCTTCAAATTTATTATTGCCTGAGCACAATGTCAGCTACAGGTGGGTGATCAGCGGTATGACCATCCTGAATAAAGGCTGAATATTGCATCACCATTCTTCAACTATGCAGTTTGTATCGCGCCATCCACTGTTAATTGGCACACTGAGTGACGACGCCTTAGCTGGAAGACCCATGCATGCAAGACAAAAATCACATTGGAAAATCTTTTTGTTATATCGGTCTTCCAAACTCCAAAGAGTACAGATTGAAAAAAAAAACTAAAAAAGTAATTTATTAGTCAAAAAATACGACCGTTCTTCTGTCTGTTACAAAGTTAAAAACTTGTGATAACAAAAGTCAATTGGAATAAAAACTGATGGGAAGGATGAAACAGGTGCTTCGGTCCTTTGTAAATAATGTCCGGGAAGGGCGCATCTTCAGACTTCAAAGTACTGTCTTGATTGATCAAATGTAGATAACAGAGCGTGTGAACTGAAGAAGATGGAGAAGTTGGAGGGAAGTATGAATGGTGATTGGCGGGTTTGTTAACCAACTGCAAAAGATGTTCACACACGAATCTACACGGTTACTCAAACGCATTTGTAGTTGTCTTTTGCGTTCACCTGGGTAGAAAGAACATCTTCTAATGTAACCATTTCTCCTTTAAGCTCTCGCTTTCTTTCATGGCAAGGCAAAATTTACGGCTCTCAAGGCTAACGGCTCCTTTTCGATGCATAGTAAACACTTATAACCCTGAGTGTACTGACGCCGTTGTAGAAGATGCGGGAATTCCATGCAGGAACCCATGTACACATAGAACAAACTAAAAACGCGCTCGGAAAATGGGAAAGCGTCCCTTAGCCATTTCAACAGGCATGTCATGTTAGGCATTTTATTCACCGCAACAAGGGTTTTTTAGGTTTTTTTGGAACAAACGAAGAAGTTGTGTCTTCAAAGGCGGAAGTGATGAACCATCACTGAGCAGCAAAGTTGCTTGCATTTGTTTAGTTCTAATAGTGTCCAGTGGTTCCAAACGTACCATTTCCGGAGACCCACTCAAGACATATTTTTCAGGACAAACCTTTTATTCAGGTTTGTAGCGATTACGTGTGTTTGTGAGTGCAAGCAATTTAAAAATCATTTCGGTAGAATGTCCGTTCGCTCGAGGGGAAGTGCCTTCAAATGCAATCAAAATGGTTGAAAAGAACCGAAAACTTAGAACTCACAAGAAAAAAGTACATTTGTTGCCGTTTTACGGAGTATCAGTTTCCTCCCGAAGCCAGTGGAGCATTGAAACTCCACGTTTTATTATGAAAACTCGCGTTTGATGGTCGTTGGTTTGTTCGCGTAGCGATGAGTTGGTGGTGGTGCACAGGCACAACCAAACTGCCCGGCTCAGTGGAAAAAACAAGGATCATCTGCATTACCTGAGCTACGAACATTTTCCTCTATCGAAAACTCGCGTTTGACCTTGGCTGATGGCTTGCTTTCGATATTGTGCATTTAGAATAGTGGAGTTGTAGGTTTGACACTTCAGTAGCTTGCATGGTTCTTCAGACCTGGCTCAAGATTCCCGTGCGTTTGTCTCAGAAACTTTCGATATCACTCACTTTTCTGGACGTTTAGAACATGGAGTTTTCCGTCTGTCACAGAATGTGATTTTACAATAATGTCTTCAAAAATTTCCGTTTTCACTGGTCTCGGAACCTTCATAAGGAATTGACCAAGACAGTTATTTCAGATCATACTCACGTTTAGTCTAACTTCACCGAAGTCCAAGTAATCGCATTTTACGCTTCAAGTTGCTGATCTCACCTCATCTTAACTTAATCGTTCTAACTTCGCAACTGGATTCGCCGTTCCGAAACTGTCATCCAAATGTATACAAAAAGTTAGAACGCAACCAAACAATCCGTTAGCTTATTGTTTGGTCAGAAGAATGGATGAGCCTTCGAAAGTATCAGATGGTCAAAAGTACCTTGTTTTCTGTTGCCCGAGGAATGGAACGTTTGACAAACAAGCGTGTAGTTTTTCGTTCATTTTGGCGAAAACTCCTTTCGATTCCGGAATTAGTTTGAGGCCGAACAAATATTTATCTGTGTCTGAAGACAAACACTGCAGCATGTAACACAGATTCCTAGTGTTACGAAGAATTCATCGTTCCTCTAGCCATGTTACAGCCATCAACCAATCACTACGCTCCACTATGCTCCCTAACAACGCACTCATGATGTCACCTCGATTGGTGATGAAACGTTTGCAATCCAATTGCCCAGGTGAGCGAGCAAGCCAAACTGTTCAGTCTTCAATTTTGGCAGCAGCCCACCGATCACCGAAAGAAACGTAAGATAATGATGGTCCGAGATTTTGACTGCGTCAAACAACGGGTTCGTCTCGTCATTTATCACTGAGCTGATTTGTTCGCCTTGACAGACTGTGGCTGAGCTTTCACTCATTTTCATGAATATAGGCACTCCAAAAGTTGTTTTACTTCGTCTCTTGCGACACCTCTCTTGATAGCCACTGCCCCGTGGCATAGAAAACCTCAATTTAATTGATTTCTTGTCTTTTCATGTAACTTGATCACCGGGTTGTGCTCGTGTTTGGAGAAACCGTTTTACATAGTAAACTGGCCTGATTAACGGTGTCAACCAGCTTGGTTCGTGCCTCAAATTGAGAAAGTACTGTGTGCTTCTAAACTATCGTACTGTTAACGCGACAGGTCTTATCATTCTCCATGTAGACCCAGCTTCAACAAACGTATTACCACCAAAGTGATGGTAAAATGCATTTAGTCATCACCAAACATGTATTGATCCGGGATGACCTTAGGTTAGGTTGAAACACTTCAAGCCTGCAAACACATTGAGAAAAACTCTCTCGAAACCAAAGGGGAGGTTGGATGCAGTGAAGAAGATGAACGTGGTCTACAAACCTAATTGTAAAGACTGCGACAAACACTATTTTGGTCAAAGTGGAAAGAAATTTGCTACCAAACTTGTTACACAAGATTACCAGCAGAAGATATGACACAATGCCACTTGTCTCAATCCACGAAGACAAAGAAGGACATCAATTCAATTGGGACAATGTGCAGATACTTACTCATGCAAGAACAAAATGGGAGCCAGAGTTTGCCGAGGCATGGTACTCCACACAAAAATCGATTAATGAACTCATTGAGATCGACCCAGTCTATCAGCCGTTACGCGCAAAAGAACTACATAGTCATGGGAGTCTGAGTCTCATGGGAAACCAAGAAACCTAACGACAACCAACGGACAAATGGGATCAAAGGAAGAAAACTACTAAAAACAGAAGACCACCGAATCAACCAATCATTTGGACAAATTCAGACCACAAAAGCAAGAAGGAAACGGCCCAATCACAACAGAGATGCAGAACTGTAGAATTAAATGCGTCCAACGAACCAACCAGATACAAGGGAGTGAGACCATTTCAGGTCCACAAGTGACCAATCAAACTGCGCAGGGACTGCCTCGGGACCAACCGATCCCTTCAGGGCTAGCATATGCTGTTTAGAAACTATATAAGCACAGGCAGAAGAGGAGGAATTACCCACTCAACCCCGGTGTCACCTCCACTGGTGATAAAAAAACGTTTACAACTCAACTGTCAAGCTCGCCGAACAGACCAGCAACCAAGGAGCGCACCCGAGATACCCATATTCCACAACATTGCTAACACTGCAATATAATTTATACGGTATAATTTCACTAGGAAATTGAGCATAATCATGGTTGTGTGTGGACTGGGATACCGCCAACGCGCCCAGACCCAGACAGAAAGACGATTAGGGTCGTCAACAAAACCTCTGGCTCAAAAGCCTGGTCGCAATGCGGCGGCGGTGTTTGGCGAGTAATGCAGGTGCATTACCACTTTTATGGAACAAGTCGCCACAGATGTTCCAACCCCCAACCTGGAGGACCAGGAGACTGTGTTCGTCAGTACTCTAACCATTGACCAACCTGGCACAAGAAACTACGAGTGTCGCACCGGCACCCCCGTGTATAGCTCAGTGGGTCGCGGAGGTACACAGTTCGTCACGCCACGGTAAGGCTCAATCCCTTTGTGGCACCACTGGAAAATTAATGGAACACTAAAGTTATCCATGGAAGGAATCACTGTGGCACACTAATACCCCCTTCTGAAGACTCAGCTGAAACAGGGTTTCCTAGTATCCACCAATGACTTCAAAATTTCGAGCAATTCTACAAGATACCACTTAATCAAACACAATAGGTCTGCTCAGTAGTATGCATTGCCCCAATGTTCAACGAATAAAATCTACAGCGCGTTTTTTCGTCTTTGGGCAATGTGTTTTGTAAGCAGCAAGCATTTTCCGTGTCGCTGTTGCCAGCAAGCACCCTAATAATTTTTTGCTCGAGTAAGTTGCATCACGTACAACTATATCCACACAAATTTAGTTGAACATACAAGAATGAGTCAAGTTTACAGCAGACGTGCAATTCCTGATGAGCAATATAGTTTTAGATTCTGCTTCAAACATGACGTGCGCGAGCTCACAAAACTCACAATAAACTCACCTCCTCGATATCAAACGCCGCTCTTCCATCATCGAGGCGTTTTTGTGCTTTGAACGTTTCGATGACAGTGGACAGTCGTACCAACAGCAAAACGTAGTCATCAAACAATATTTCTCCTTTCCGGTTTGCATATCGACAGACGATGGCGTGATACACCCGATTGCTGACACTGATGCCTGAATGGATACAAGAAATTTCACTGTGGAATCTAACTGTTCAAATGCATTAATTTATTGACCAAAGGCGTTCTTGTTAGGAAGGAGTTAGGTTAGATAGATATCGATCTAAAAAGAAACAAGAGGACCATCCAACTCGACAACTACTAACCAGAAAAATAAGTAGTAGAGAATGATTGGTCGGCTCAAAAATTAGATCAAATTAAGTATTTTTTTGTGTCGAGTAAAGTCCCAACTGAAACTTGAGGTGGTCTTATGCAGCACACTTTGTCGAAGAAAGAGAGTATAAATGAAGGATATCTATTGAGCCTGTCGTTAACACCAGTGCAATTTGCGAATGAGTTCATTTTGCCACTTGCACACACAGTTTGATTTTCACGTGAAACTAGGGTTGGTTGAAGACGGGAGACAACGCCTACCTGATGAACCTGAAAAAAGGGCAAAATCGGAAGTGGAATGCTAACCTTACAAGCAGTGGGTTTTGTCAGGAAAGAAGGATTACTTGAGTTGTTTTCGGTTGTACACATTGGGCCAATGTCAGAAAATACACTACTCATGAGGCTGATGAAAATTCTTCGACACCCGACAACCGGTTTTGCCATTTTTGGGGTTCATTAGGTATGCGCTGTCTCCGACTTTCCGTTAACCTTATGTTTTAAGCAAACCCGAATGGGACAGATTTTAACAAATACACTCAGTTGCACATCGATTTGTTTTTCGCGGGAATAAGAACATCATAAACGAGGAGCATCCAGCTTGTTTTCAGGTGAGTCTCCCGTGAAAACCAAAGTGGTATGCAAATGAGTGTACTTCTCTAGTTTCGTGCAATTTGGGTTAGAGTAGAACATAGGGTTGACGGTAACTCGGGGACTGCGCCTACCCGATGAGCCCGAAGAGGGACGAAAGCGGTCGTGGACTGTCGAACAGTTGTTGCTGATTAATCGTCATGATGCGGCAGACACGGACAACCAGCTGACGCAAGCAGATCGGGTGTGAGCAGCCAGATAATCTGTACGGTATCGTTTACCGTTCATCAAGAATATTGTTTTCAACGGATATGGTCTAATCGTCCATCTACTAGGGCGTGCATAATAGTTGTGGGAGCTCTTCTTATCGATCGATATACTGACGCTTCTGTGGTCGCCAAAAGAACAACGTTTCTCATGTATCCAGCAGAGGGCACATTCTTCAGCCTGCCAATTTCTTCTATGTAAACAATATCACAATACCCAAGGCAAGTGGTAAAAACGCCCTAATAGGGTCTTCTGAGTGAACCGACTGTCTTTAATAGTACCGATTCTTTCATACCAGACCTTTGGAAAATCTAAATGTTATCGACAAGAGAGAGTCTACAATGTCAGAAAAACATGCTCGTTTTGACAGGATTATCCTGGCTGTTAATGGCCCATTGCCTTCTTTAGGACAGCTGCTAGACAGTTACTTCGATGCACAAAAACAGTAGTCGACTTGAACAGACTGCATAAGAGCAGTTCTCATCTGAGCAGCACAATATTAGGTTTAGTAATCACTTAAGGGGAAGAAAAATTATAAAACTGCCGTCCTGAAAACTAATCAAGTGTGATCAGTTTTTCACGAAGGTCACTGAACCGATCCATTTGAAACTGATACCATTGCGAAGATAGCACGGTAACTTTAACAATCGAGTAGAGTAACCGTGAAAGTCCCGTCAATAAAGGCCTAACAAATATGACGGAGTAAACGAAGATCGTTTGTTGTTGTGTTAGGTTTAAAGTCGAAATACACTGCAGTGGAATGAAATCTTATAATTCGGAATTTCCAGTGTTGTACGCACCTTTTTCGTCAAATGTCACAATCAGCAAACCACGTGCACGTTTACCAAATCAAGCACCAGTTTCCCACTCACTCGAGATTTTTTAATTCTATTCATTCTTAATTTTTAGTAACATTCTATGCGTATGACAAGATTCCACGTTCGCTTATACCAACCCCTTTCCCTGCCCCCCCCCTCCAACACTCCAGGAGATAATTCCTGGAGTTAACAAAATTTACCGGAAACATAACAGATGTTGTGCGGATGAATAACTCTATTTTCAATTTTTCGAAAATGGGCGTCAACATGACAGCCTTTGTTCCTCCACTTCGTAAAACGGCTATTCAGAACTTTTTTATTAAAAAAAACTGTGGTAACAAAAGCACAGACTTCGGACCAGTTCGAACCTCTTCCCCAAAAGACATCTGGTCGCAATAGTTTGAGATGATTCAAGATTTCTACGGACCAATTCACTTGTCAAAACCAGTCTGAGATAATTAAATTGTTCGTGCAAAGACCGCATGGATTTGCAGTCACCTACGGAGCATTCAGATAACAAAACAAGGCTCGACGAATGGATCTGCTTCCGAGCAAAATCAAACTGATTGGTGAAGCTTAGATGATCAGCACCAAATAAACAAGGGAAACTTAAACGATTATCGTGAGAGATAAAAGAACATTTCTGTGAATTTTGCTGCCGTTTTTGCCGCCTGTCATGATCTAACTTTCCGATTCACAATTATGGGCATCCTCCGGACGGGGGTCCTCCCAGGTTGAGTAGTTCTCTTTGTCGTGGCTTCTCCTCGCTATTTTCTATCGTGTGATAGAGTGCATCGCTCAATCTCCAAGGCATTTACCAAAATAAGCAATTTGCTTGCTCCCGTCACCTCATGCTCACGTTCCTCCCCTACCGCCGCGCCCTGGTAGCAAACATCACTCATAACTTAGAAAGATTTTTTCCTGGGATGAAAGTTAAAGATTTGCGTATCAAAGTCATTCTCAAGTACGCCTTTTCTCACCTACAGAGCAACCTTCACACTACAGAGGTTATTTACACAAGGAGACATTCGACCAAAGATCAGCGTAGACGAACGTACTGTTTGAGGTGTTCCCGTTAGTTTATTTGTCCGAATGTGACCAGCATGATTTCCGTAAACCCTACGAAAAAGTATTATTCAACTTGACAATAATTCTGCGACACGCGACTGACTCTGCCCGAATACAGCAGAGTATTGATGAAAGAATCACTGTCCGACTTGGGTTTTAGCGAACTGAACTGGATGAATCTTACTATACAGGGAGCTCCACTCAGAAAGGGGCTGGATGCATCTTGGGACTAAATATTCTCGAGCTCTTATCACCGCGTGAACCACCTGTAATTGTGACCTTTCTTAATAAACTCTGCCCATGGCAACCGGGTAACCTATCAAACCACAAAAGCGTGAAAAATTGTGGACTCCCAAACAATGGTAATGCTGCGTTTTGTCAAGGTGATCAGTAGTATCTGCCAAACCCGAATATTTAGTGTGAGGGTGCTAAAAATACCAAAGAATTTAGGAGAACATTCATTACATAACTACGTCGTCAGGTGCAGTTACTTCAAGGAGGAAACATACGCCGCGGAATCATTCTCTAGCAGTCGCAGTGTCTGTATATAGGTGCGAATCTCGGTATTCAATCGATCCGGGAAAAATTGTTTCTGTGTGAAACGCTTGAAATGTAAATATGACGGAAGTGAATCCATCAACTTTAGATAATCGGTGAAAATATTCTAGACATATAGCTGATGGCAAGGATTTCTCTGCAAAGAAGTACTCATCCGATTAGAAGATTTTAGTCGGTCATCGGGTGTTCTGTCATGCAGTGATTCATTAGAATATGGCCAATCACAAAATGATTAGATTTTCAAATTATCGATCGAAATACGAGTTAACGGTGAAATCAATAGAAAGAACTTTAGCCACAAGCAATATCGCATGATTCTTGGAGCAGATGATAGCGTCGTTCAGTAGATGGTTTGTCAACTGAACAAAAAGGGGTAAGTAATTGGCAAGCAGGCAAAGGCTGATCAATTTCCCCGCAACACCAGTTTCAAAAAAGGCGTAGTATTTGTTTCCCGCTCTTGCTAGCGATTCTGAAGCTAACCTTTGTGACTGGATGAGGATCGTGCGATGCCTAACAGCAGAGTTGCACGACAAAGAAACAAACAAAACTCTGTTGAATCTATGGCGAGGCCTTTGCTCGTGAATTGACGTTCAGCACGATAAAGATTATCTGTTGAAAAACAACGCTTGAGTGGTCCGTAAATGTCGTCCGTGTAAGTGGATCGAAGCTCTGATGGAATCCAAGACATTCTTTACTGAATTTTACCAGTTAGCGACTACTGCTATAAAAAAATTTTAAACACACTCAAAGTACGTCCAAGGAACGACAATAATTCCATCAGCGCAAGTACGGTGGTGTCGGACCCTAAACTTTCAGTGGCTACTCGTTTAAGCTGTCCAGCGTTCCCCTTAAAAGACACAAATTAGTTTCCCGTATGCAAGTGAAACTCAGAGTGAGCAATTGAGGCGGACACATTTATTAAATTGGTGCACTGCATTAATAGGTGATTCCTTCGCTGTAGTAGTTCCACATCTGAATACTGCGCAATGAGCGTTAATCTCTATCCTTCTCCGGTAAGGAATGGATTAAGCTTGTGGAAGAAACCACAGTGAAACTGCCAAGTAGGTGAAGCAACTGCAACAGGTAATCTATTTTGAAATCTTTCACATATCTGCATTGGTGGACACCCACCATGTTCTAACCATAACAGAAGACCGCGTCGGCTGCGTACTGTTCAATGACATCGCGTATAATCGAATCGATTGACCACCATGAAGTGGATCTTTCAGTGTTCTTAAACCGCATACTCTCCTTCATGTGCTGTTATACTCATTTCTGCTTAAAAAACAGAGTCTTCACGACAACGTCAAAAAATATTTCATTATGGATCGCATGTGAACTATTTCTCGTGAAAGTTGAATTTTATGATTTTTCTAGAATAAACCTTTCTGATTAATCGTTTTTTGTGGTAAAATCTCCCAGAGGAGTTGTGTTTTGGTATTGTCAACCTGTACTGGTATACAAAATGCGGACACACAATCAGTGCGAGTTTTTTATCATCAGTTGCCAGACAGGCTTCTGTCCTAGAAGCGATGGATTCCGTTCAGTGCATCCATCATTGTTGTAACCAACGGCCCACGGCGTGTGCGTCCTCAAACAACCAGGGGCCCCACACACCTGTTGCACACCTGATGTGAAAAGTGTGAACATTTGTGGCATACATAGCGAGTGGGACGTTTGCCGCAGATAGGCGATGACAGTCATCAGCTGTGTAAAACCGGAGAGATTGTGTGACCTTACAGGAACCGAGCGCAAAGACCTCCTGAGTTGTGCGACTTATTCAGTAAACGCTTCTCCTGATGATGCCTTTTCACAATACTCATTGAGTTTCAAACTTGAAATGATGGAAGTCAAATTTTGAAGGATTTCTGAAGTTTGACGGAACGCCTGCATTCGAATAACTACGGGTTTTCAGTCTTATCGCTTAGTATTTGGATGGTATGTCATCTTCTGATGACCGTCAGATGGGGTGTCGCTGTGGAATGTCTGATCGATTCATCATAAGCCTATAAAAGAACTGGTATGGTCATAGGAGCATCTCTTGTGAAGCGAGTAAAGTGGTCTTTACATCCCACGAGATACTCTCAAGAGACCTGCTACCATGCAGCCTCTGTCTTCCTGCGCTTGTGTCTACAACACCGTCAGCTGGAATAGGCAAGATGACGTTTAATTAGCTGCCCTTCCCTGGGAGCTTGACAAACCCCACCTAAACCTCCACAACGGTGAACAGAGTAGCAAGCTTATCTGAATTAGGTGGATGATAGTCCTTCAGAATCAAAAGGCTGTGGTGGTATTGCTTTTTTGTCGTTTA
This sequence comes from Opisthorchis felineus, assembly GCA_004794785.1. Taxonomy (NCBI): domain Eukaryota; kingdom Metazoa; phylum Platyhelminthes; class Trematoda; order Opisthorchiida; family Opisthorchiidae; genus Opisthorchis; species Opisthorchis felineus. The sequence goes on along the minus strand of SJOL01006429.1, from coordinate 657,633 downwards.
TCGATAAACTTTCGTCTAGTTCGGAGGATGATTGTGGATGAGCAAAGGCAATAATTTCATCCTTCAGAAAAGCCAAACAAAATTATGACACCATTGGTAACAAACTTCAAAGCGAAACCTCACGAAAATATTCCACACAGAACGAAGTTAGTCATTTGAATGTATCGTTCTAGGTCTCATTCGCCCCGTTTGTATCTGGTGAAAGAAAAACTGCGTCATGAGTGCTGACCTCAGATATTTGTGATGAGGGTATTTGCCATCCGCGGGCAACAAGAGAGGTCTCAGTTATAGGTAAGCGCAGGTCCTCCAGAGCGACACACTCCGAACCAAATATCATATGGCGCTACTCAAATGCCTGATCGAATGCTAAGTTTGATGAAACAGCAGCATTCATTTTTCACTGGGTCATCCTGCAACTCACTTTACTTGAGCTAATATTACACAGCTCGCGTGTGACAGTTCCGGCAGGTATAAATATTCTTCTTCCCAGAATGTGTTCAAAATCGTCACCTGCCTCTTCGACTAACTAGTTCGAGTGGTGGCGATATTACCACATCAGGTCTACTTTATTCGACACGAAAATGATGCTTACCCACGGCTCTGAGGAGGTCCCTCAGTTCAAATGCATCCATTGTACCGTTGCCATTGCGATCGAATCGTTTGAATATGCTCTATAATCGAATCAAACGTAAGTAATAACAGGGTTAAATCGAGAACAACCAGTGTACAAGCAGTGTCAGTAATAGCATGTAAGACATGGTTATTTTCCAAAAGGAATCTTGCTACCATCCCTGAATTGTCATCCCCTTTACCGTACACGCTAAACTGAACTGATACTCCAGTTGTTCACGGAGCTTCTTAGAGCCAACGTATAAGTTTCGTCACCAATCTAGATAACCATGCGGCACGTTGAAATTCGGGCGTCGAACAACATTGCGATCTCGTGAATAAGCCTTCCTCTAGATTGGACGCAAATTCCGAAAGTGATTGGTTAGTTGGATGATCAATCCTATTGGTCAGTGGTTTGATCGTGTTCTTCTTGGTAAGGGCCTAAATGACTTTTGAACCTGATTCGGAAAGTTTGATAGTGAAGCGTCGAAAGCGGTAAATCATAAGCTGTAGAACTTAACGCACCAGCAATTACTTCCATAAAACCAGGATTTCTTGAAGATCATATTTCTCAAGTCGTCATCATCCCCCTTTTTGTGGTTGGGCGGCGGAAAAACAAATGTAGTATAGCTCTCTTCAAACACTGAATCTGGTTCCCTGCTCTGTTGCAGGAATTCTTGGATTTAAAACGGTCATTGCTTTAGACACCTACCCAGGCACCCAATTTTGATTCGTATGGGATCTTTATAAAATCAGCTCAAAACTGAGGGTACAAGGATACGTCTAATCAGACGAATTCAAATAGCGTAAGTCGAAGTACCTTTGAATTTGTCAGTTTGCGGGTGTTAGCAAACAACCTGAAAGGCAACATTTTCATACTGGTATCGTTATTCAATCTGTCTTTTGGCATAAATATTCGCACAGTCTGAAGTTATCAATAATTTTGAGCGGATTGTACAAGACTTTTGCTCCATGCATCGCGTAAAATGCCTGCAGATTGACTAAATTGGTCTGGATAATGATTACAGTTTGCTGTAGTAAAATACTCTCTGCAAGACTTGCATCCAGAATGCCAACCAGTCTATGAAAACAGGCGTACTTTAGTTTGCGAGCTACTGTATGGTTTGTTCCATCATCCAGCGCTTTTATATTGCTAAGACAAACGATGCATCGTTACTTAGCGCTTTTTGAACCAAATATTGTTTTCAATTACTCTTTCCTATTTCCTACGAATCGTTTCTTGCGATTCTAACTGATATTGCTATCCCAAGAATCGCATTTACACTAATGTCCACCGGTGTCGTTGACACCCAATATCGGATTCCAAGAAAAGGGGTGCATTTCGGCTGTAAAGACCGACTGAATCGATAACCCCGAAAAATTTGCTACGAATAGTGACTCTCATAGAACTCGACATTTTGTTTTGGTTTTTGTAGCTCACTGTCGCCAGTTATCTCAAAACTTTGTTTGTTAGGCTGTATGGTAGAACCATCCTGTCAGAACGCAAGACTACTTTCCAGAAAATGTTTGCTGTAAGAAACAATGGAAACAGCTACCTAAGGAAAAAAAGAAATACCTCTGCGGTTGTGGCAAAAAGGATAATCTGTCAACAATAGTTGCATCGAACTGACCATTCCTTCAGTGCCCTCACTAAAGTGAATTGCTCCAGGTTTAGCCACGAAAGCCTCGGCTCCCCCACTAAACCGACAGTCTCTTTCTTGGCGGAATACTCAGAGTAACATGTGTGCACCGTAAGCAGATTTTCAAGAGCACTTTAGTTGACCATGCAACAAGTAGACACCTCAAAAGTTGTTCAGACTTCTCATTATGGGTTCCGTTGGATACACATCACCAGTTACGCCGGGACTGGTCACCAATTGTATGTTGCACCAGACATAAAGCCCAAATAGAACGGCTGTCATTGAAAATTTATCAACATTCTTGATACATCGTACATCCAACTTCAGGACACGTTGATCTCAAGACGAATTTTGTGTGAATTACTCAGGGTAGTGGATATCTGGGGTTTTCTTCTAACCCACTAATGGGACACAACAGGACTCGTGTAACCTAAAATGAGTGAAGCGCCTAACTGAGTGTCACAACAGCTCCCCCAGGAATATCGCTTTTGTGTGTAGTATTTTATTCGTATTTTATTCACCAAAAATTGCAGTCATCCTCTACATGGACGCACTTGCTTAATCCTAAGTGAATAGTGAGCAAATCCTTAGAAACTGTTGCACACACCATCGAATACTTTCTTCTCACCTTCCAAAGCCGTAGATCCATCCACAGTTTTTTAAACTGCATGAAGTTCAGCGAACCAGACAGATCCGTCTTGAAAGTTGAAGAAGCGAGTTAAGGGTAATGCACGGATAACACGAAATTAACTCTACAGAGTGTGTGCTACTTTCCTAAACAATCTGCTATACTAACGCGAATGGAAACGCTAGTCGCTAGCAATGCCCACTGAAGTTGACACTGTACCGTACTGGGCAGCCCAGGATGTTTTGACTTTCTGTAGGATAAAGTTCCGCCTACTTCCTAATGTATAAGTAGGCACAAGGGGTTAATATATTGTCTCCATAATGAACAACAAAGGATACGTCCATCAATGCAACCATACTGCGAGCAGTTTCTCTGCTGAACCCGTCGAAAGCGAACTCTGTAAGGGTGAAACAGATGAAGTAGAATGACCGGATGAACAATTTTGGAATATAAACAGTATGCAAAGTTATTATCATAGTCCAACATGGTTTAATGCTGTTGCCATCATCATGCATACATTGGAACAAATGTTCTAGATAGAAGCCGAATGTGACTGAACATGGTTCACTTCGCGCAGGAAAAAATTAAGGCTATTCGGGGCAGAAGTCGTTTACACATAAAGTCAAAGATCTGAAATCTCTGAGTGCGCATGCTCAGGAAGGATTCTTCAAGTGTCTGATCCGAAGTGAAACAACACATGCCATATCTGATGATATAATACATTTGTCTTTTTCAAACATTGAAGCCATCAGTCGACTTTCCCCTACTACCTTGACATTATTCTGTGATAGCCCAGATGTAGATGTAGATTCACACTGTTGTCCGTATGAACTGTGAGTATGTGTTGAGGAACTATGGACGAACGTGTAGAATGCGGTTTAACTCGATGGTTTAGTGCCAACACTTCTCCAAGTTTAGCTGTCATGACTGTGAAACAAGTGTGTGGTCCTGGCTGCAGGTACAATCTATTAAGCACATGAATCCGGCTATGTCGGCACGACCCCTTCAGATAAATTTTATAGTAAATATTTGCCGCTCCCCTGAACATCCAATGGCGGCTTGAAAGGCGACAAAATCTATTCTGAGTTCACTAGGCCAGACGGAGTTATGTGGATATCAAAACTCGCTTTCTTTTGTTTAATCCGCCCGAATGGAGTATATCGCTGAGCATAAAGAATGTGTTTTCCTCTTCTGGTGGCTAGTCCTCTTTGAGGACAATGTCATCGTAAGACTCTTTTGAGAGAACGCCGTTGTGTCCAACACAGATGAGTGGTCCCTCTTAAAGTAGAGAGGGTACTCGGGTGACTGAATCGAGTGATTCTCTAAAGAAACAACTCCTTTGAATGCCATTCATCCTCCCGCAATAAGCTTCTTAAAAGTACTCCATGGTTCGATGGGATTTCAATCCGTTAATTTTTGCAATTCGAACTCGTGTTTCCCGAGGTTTTTTCCTAGGTCTTATTTGTTGAACGGCTCTTGTGGACATAAAGTGTACACTAGATTTGAATACGCATTGCCAAGTGGTCTTGAACTGTTCCGAAGATTCGTGATGCAGAGTGCTCCTAAAACTATCTGTCTTTATGCTGTCCGCGTCCGATCGCTCTGGCATATTCCAGTTTTCAAAACATACCGCCTAAGACAGTTGGTCACATGACTTATAATCTATTTTATATGTTCTCAAATGTTCTGTGAGATAAGCACCACTGTTTGAAATGCAGGCTTCACAAACGTTGTCCTGCCAGACAGTGTTTTACGTTCAAAGCACTGTTTTTCTTGTAACCATAGTTGCAGGAAAATGTGAAAAAATTATCTGACAATGTTCTTGACTAGGTTATTTATGCTGCAGGACATTTCTGGTTTATTCAACTGTTATTGAAGACCAAAACAGGTTTCGGTGGGGTTCCAGGTCTGAAATGAGCAGAACTTTGGATACGGAAGCCAGTTTATATTGGTGCGTAGAAGACACAAGTCTATTTCATTCACTACGAGGATGAACGAAGCAAATGAAATTTGTACCGTCGTCGGAGAAGGATTTGCATTTTGTACTTTCGTAAGGCTAATCCATCTGAATCGACTTGTTTATGCGTAGATCTGAGACAGAAACGCGTCCCGTAGTTGTAACCACTCAGGAGTTCAACGAAGTTTCCAACATTCTCCTCGCTGGCTACGACAGATTAGGAAAACCAATGTAGAGAGCCCCACCTCAAAATTTGGTCTGCTGGTTAGCGTTGAAATCTGCGAAAGTTATCCTGCGCCACAGTGTGTGAGAAAACGTGAGCCACACTGGTCGTCAGGACACCCACGAATCCATCTTGTTTCGACTGGAAATGACAACTGGTTTTTTTCAATTCATAACTTCCTGATACAGCACACCATGTGACATTTCACAGTGCATAGGTTTCTACGGTATTCGACAAGGCCTTTTTCATGCCACATCAATGAACTGAGCACTGGTTAGCATTTATAAGTCTGAAATCTCAAAAGATGTGTCGCTTTGTAGACGTATAAAGCCGCTTCAAAAGCCTCTGCCTTATGGACCCTTAGATAATCACCAATACCAAAGTCGGTCTGCTCGACCAAACAGAACGATTTTGTAAAGTTCTACCAACTGTGTAGCCCTGACGTCCAAGATATCCGAAATAAGCCTGAATTCCTTGCTCAGATTCAAGATGATTTCTCTCTCGTTGGTTCTTACCTTTTATGAATGCAGCATTGAGGATATCTCTTAGCTCCGGATAGGATAGCACACCGTCGGGACCCGCAACATCAGTGAACGCGGCCCTCAGCTTCTCCGCCAGTGCTACATCATCTTCGGTTTTCGGTTCCTGTGGCTAGAATGACAGTGGAGGATTCAAATTTGAACTCTCGAATGAGTGAAAGATTACGTAATGGTTAGGTGTGCAAATAGCAAATTTTTAAAAAAAATAAAAGACCATCTTCCATCAATGGATCGCGAATCTCCTGGTTTCTTGTGATTCTGTCTCACTAAACTGTCACTACAAGTATTCATGAAGTTACCGGGAATTGACTTCTTTAGGGGGAGCTTAACTTTGGCCGTAGATACGATGTGGAAATATTTCCCGCTGGGTTGGACTTAAATTTGCTGGAATCCCCAGTCAGGCAAATGCTACATCACCAAGGCGAGGTTTCTGAGAAGGACGCAACATCCGCACGAGCATAATGGAGTCTTCCGTGTTATCCGTAAGGCGCAGAAAAAATTACGAGATGTACTATTTGGTTGCACTGAGCTAATGCATTCAAAGACTGTCAGGCCGCGTTCTACATCACAGTTTGTTTACGATATCTCAATCCCATGCCTTTTAAATGCCGTCCACCATCTTCTGGATTCAAGCAACCTAATATCGCATTCGATGACACTGGTATTTCAAGCCCGGAACATCCGACAAAAAGTTCAGTAAGTTTCTATAAAGTTACCATCCACGAACGTGCGTCTGGGAGCGAATGTCTAGAGAATTACATCACCACTCTATGAAAGGAATGGCATAATTACAGGAAGGGAACTGAAAGTTACGAGCTGGTTTAGTGCCAGCTAGCGATGCTCCACTTACGTCGGTGCCGGACTACCTTCACGTACTTTGCTGCTGACTTGCTGGTCTTACACCAGAGATTTCCACTCCACTGTACGAACAGATGCCAGTTGAAACTTGACTCAATTGTTTCTTCATACAAGCTATATATCAGTGCTTTGATCGACGGAAGTTTCTTTACTCACTGGGCTCTAAGCTGAAGTGGGAGTTTCTACTTTAAGGGTGTCCGTTTCCACACCACACAGCTTCTCTTATTACTAGTGTGTATTCTACCCAAAGACTGTCAAAATTTGTCGCATAATCTCGAGATTTTTGTGCCACGTTCGAAACCATTCCTATCCCATAGTTCGTTCAGGTTAGGATGCGACAAGTCATAGAACTAGTCATGCTTTTTCACAACACGACCCTACTTACATGATGGGTGAAAACTCATCATGGGTGGACAGTCCATAACCGGTGTTCTCCTCTTGAATACTCACGAGGTGGACCCAACTCCCTGATTTCCAGGCAGCCTCAGTGGGCTCTTGAAAAACAAGTGACACTTATGCGCGAGCAACTACTGAATCAGCGTTAACGAAAAAACAGAGGAATATCAACCAAATCATCCCCTATAATTTCCAAAAACTGAAGTCGCCTCAAGAAGGCCACCTCTCGTTTTTGCCCCAACGATCCTGAAGATTTTGGGATACTTTCCTTAACATGGTTTTGCTTATAAGACGACCCACCGTCCGTTTCGTCCTTCGTGAGGCTATTCAACTCGGTGTAGGCAAATGAGTTTTCAAATTGCCTACAGGCGCGCTTTTATTTCAAGTCAGGTGTTTCGAACAATGGGAGATTTTCACCAAAAGCCATCGAAATTCCCATAGTCGAAGAACAGGCAAACTTTATTGGCACTCATCAGTCTGGACTAGTCCGGGTGATCGCGTTACTCCGGTACTCTCAATAGCCACCTGCTATATTTATACATGTAACTATGAGGGGGTCCTTGAGCAATTCACCTGTTTTTTTGCATCGAAATTAGGCATCGGTTAGCGTTTGTCACAAGCAGTTCCTAAACGAGATGGTTGCGGCGATACACGCCGCAGGCGCTTATACATCTGCCTTCGTTCAGTAATAACATCTTGGAAGAGACGATGTTTCATAGAACAGTTGATATGTTCTTTCCATAGGGATAGGGTTAGATCAAGTAGCGCGTCTACAAACCAAAACCTGGAAACGATAGGAAACCGCTTTCGAGCTTTCCGTATGGTGGGCCCTTTCGAGGTAGTTTCAATTAGGCAAATATTTAAAAATCACGATCCAGTACGGGCTGGCAACCGTGCCAGCCTCGGTAATCAGATATTGGTCGTAATCGTAACGTCAGTGCATTCAGGCTACACATATGACAGGAGGTTTGAGACACAACACGTTGTCCAAATCTAAAACAAGCAACTCAGTCGGAAGACGAGAAATTTTCCCAATGCAGTCTGTTTTATGTGGATTTTTGCAAGATGGGGACACACAGTTTTGTGGGATCGGCCCTGTGGATCACCATGGTACTCATCGGTCCACCCGTTAAGTGTAACCTTCTGCAATCCAGGTCAATTTGTTCGATTTCTCATTCTAAGGAAGACAAAATCATTAATGGAATAACGCCAGGCTGTACAGCACCACTTTGATGATCTGTTCATAAGCGGCTTTCGGTAACACTTTCACAGTCTTATGCCGGGAAGGTGCGGCATTAGGTTGAAACTTAAAAGAATTGACAGATGATGCTTTCATTTCGAAATTAAACAGATAATTGGTACCCAGTGTTACGCCGTCACGTTTAGGTTAGCCATTTGCATGCAATGGACCTCTGTCCGTTAGCGCGCAGATTTTATTCACTAAGATCCAAATCGGCTCCGACAACTTGCATACAGCGCTACAGTCAGCCCCGTGCAAACTGTTTGTGGTTTCCTACTAGGCGATATCGTCCAACAGTATCACCACTATTGACCAAAAAATCCGACTCAGTGTACTTTGTTGAGGAGGTTTGACCTGTCTGCATATGACCACACTGAGATGTGGGGCGGTTGGTGGCACTCTCCGACGGCCTTGAAAGGACAATCACGAGGGGTTTCTCTGGCTAAAACAATATTTCATTCACTGAATGCCTCCCCAACGGATACCTTCACTACCCAGGTATTGAGGCTTCACAGAGTGCTTGGAGGTTATATCCAAAAGAAAGCTTACGTTTGATCCTCACTCAGTGCTTCAGGTAACAAGACAACTAAATCCCGGTGGAATAAGAGAATGGCGCAAAGATCTGGCCAAGCTGTATGCGGGACAAAGTAAGTAAACTGTATCGGCAAGTGGTTAGCCACAGGCTATGAGTAATTCTGATCACCGGCTTGTCCACCGAAAGTAAAATGCTGTCTGTAAGAAGCACCGACTGGTTTTTGGCAGGGGAATAATCGCCGTAACACACCCTCAGCCCACGTCAGCACGATTTCCCAAGCATCAGTAAGGTGGGTTGGCATTTATCACTTAAACAGATATCACTGTTTACGCTGTAAACCAAAATCAGCTGCCACCGCAAGTGAAATTCTAGCACAAAGTAAATCGAAATTGAAGAACCGCATGTATGTGGTTCGTGTTCTGTACCTACAGGTAAGTACACACCATGACGTTTAATCCCATGGAATCCGGTTTCCTGAAAGTCCAAAAACCAAGTTACACTTTAGAAGCGGATCTCCAACTTGTTGTTTTATTGCATTTGTCAGGGTCACCTGTCTATGCATGTGAAAAATGTGTGGCACAGTTGAACCAAAATTAATCAGGTACGTTCAAACATTCAATACGATGCTATTAAGTGCAGCGTAAAGTATGAGGTGAACTTAGATGGCAGATGATTACCTGTTCTCGTCAAGTCATTGCGGTCACAATTAAAACTAGATTAGAGGGAGATATGTAAGAACTAAAGCCTTAAATTAAAGCAACGAACTCATTCTGGTTGGTTTTCGACGGAAAAGTGCAAAGTTCGAATTTGGAGGAGGATGATTTAAACTTAATACACTACTCATAAGGTTGGTGATTTAAGTTCACGTCCTTGAGAGACAAATGCTGTTTTATACGCATTAACACACTGTATTGATATGGTTTCGACCTTTCAACTAGACAGCCACAAAGCCCTGTCAAAACTCGGTTTATTCAACGAAGGTATCGTTCGCCTCAGATTGCGGCTCCGGCTGAGCAGTGTGGGCTTGTCGCAGCCATCAGCGTAATCGCATTCTCACTGTCAACCCACATCATCCGTAAACAATTATCGGATTCCCACCATGGAATCACGACAGTTTGAAGCCGATTCCAAACTCCGTATGACTGCATAACATAATTAAGGTGGAAAGAAATTTTCGTTTAGTCTTGAGACGCATTATGCGGTAAACACCTCATTGCGTTGAAAAACGTTTGTCCGTTTCGACAGGTCTGGTAACCACATTCATTCGTCAAGTCACCGGCGTCAATGAGTAATACAGATACAGGTTAATCGCTCGTTCAGGCTACGAATATCATTGCTTTGTTCCAATCCTGCACACACTCACATGCTTCACCGAACGTTCCATTCAGTCTCCTTCGTGTTGTAGTCGGCCTTCGGTTACTAGCCCTTGATAGGGGTCAAAATAGAGCCGAAAACGTTCCGGCTCACTCTGCTTTTGCACCATATTACAGACGGAAAATTGGATACAAATGCATGGCCCAAAGGCTGACCCTCAGGATATCCGATGCTCGTTTCACGGCTTCGAAGCAGGGCATATGTTGGTCAGGTACCATACCAGTGGGAATAACCGCACTTGTCCGGTTCCCATATTATGGATTTGTTGATGTGACCACTGATTGGGAAGGACTGGGTCACATTTTCATGCAACAATACAACTTCACATTCATTTTACTCTCGTTCGAACAATCGTCCTCCTGCCTGGCGCAATCATCCTGATGAGTTCTCACCAAATGGAGAGGGAAGCAGTGAACTCAAATTCCACTCTTATCAGGGCTCATCAGCAATGCACATCAGCGCTGCTAGGGTTTGAACTCCGGACATCCGACATGCGAGGCGAGCGTCTTTCTACCAATCCACCAGCGCACCCTGGACGCAACTGAGTCATCACGTCTGAACAGGCGATTCTGCTCACGGTGGAGAGAAGTCCGTAGCGCCTGACGGGCGGTCAATCGATCGACATAATTAGAACGGTTACTGCGTTGTCCTGCGAGCCCTCGGGGAAACCGAATACATCTTTCAAGCGTGAACACATTCACCTGCACAAACGTAATAATTCGCATGCGTTCAGCGTGTTCTGGCAAGCACGTTGGATGTCCGAGTTCAATCCCTGGCAAGGTCAAGGATATGCATTGCAGCCGAGCTCTAAGAGGGAAGAAACTCGAGTCCAGTTCTCTCCCACTTTGGTGTGGACTCAACAGAGTAATTGGGTCAGGAAAGAAGGTCTTTTCAAAAGAGAGTGATGTGGACGTGAATTCTAAAAATCCCACTGCGACCTACAACCAATACAAACAATACTTGCCGACACCGCACTTTCTAACAATGTTCACCAGAATGTGAGTTTTGTGTTCGCTTTGGTCACCTTGTGAACACACATAGCGGAATTATCGTTTTATTTGCAACAGAAAAAACCACACCTGTGGTAATGTTTGACCCAAGTTCAAGAAATCTTCAACATCACAATGAGATGTATCTTTTCCCCCTGCTTAGCCAGACGTGGTTCTTCCAGCTAAAAAGTGGCCACTCCAGGACCCGAGTGACGTAACGTGGCTGTACGCTGTACACTGTAGGTCCTGTATGTTATCTAGTTGAGAGTTACTCACGATGTCGACCATCCACTCACTAACCACGTGATGTGAATTGCGTGCTTCAAGGGTGAGTGGCGTCCACGTAAAAGTTACTCACACTACTGACCATCCGCACGTGGTCGAACGGCAAAATCTTCAACTTCTGGCCTGGAAGTCGTGAAACAGCTGTACGATGCTCCTCGGTTTTTCATCATAGAGTGACTTCAGTTGCAGGTCGAAATCTCGACTGAAGCTTGCAACTAGCCGCATACGACCATCATGATGACGAAAAAGGCACACATTTGGGTCTCTCTAGCGATGACAATGATTCCTAACAAGGATGAAACTTTTGTAGTGCGCTTCTCAGCTTTGCAAGGAAGACGGACTCCATTAGTTGGGTGAATGCTAACTGGACCTAAAAATGACTGACAGCAGACACAGGTGCTAAACCTAAGATAACATTGCAGTTATACGCTGAGCAAATGGTGCTGCATACCTCACTGGACACAACCAAAGCGGTTAGGACACGGTACTTAGAAACACGAACGCTTACAGTTTGGTCACGAGAAATGACTGTCTTCTCGTCCAGTTCACTGAAAGAAATTCGAAGAAAAGCAGTCAGTTTACTGCAGCTCAACTATTTGATTAAAGTTCAGTGATTCCTTAGTACTGTAATCACAAATATGATGAAAAGACCATGACGTGAACTTTGTCAATCGCCGATGCCACGCACCTTGCATCAATTCTATTTCTTGTTGAGCCTAAATGAAGTTTGGTGCTGCAGAAAATCGATTACGAGACCCGCAATAATGGCCCTAGAATCACGAAAAAGTACAGTAGGGTATAAATAACCAAAACACTGAGCGAAAAGTCGGAGATAACTGCGCTGCACTTTTGGTTATAGGCGTTCCTTTTTCGCCTGTGTGGGACTGGGGATACGGGAATTATATCTTACTGATCTCTCAAATTTTCCTGTATGATTCCGTTTCCAAGATGATAAACACTGGTATTTGAGTGATGCTCGTATATATTGCACGGTTCCATTCTATCAAAACGGAGACTAGAATCTATTTGCTTCTATGTGATTTGCAAGTGTGTCGGTTGAAGAGGGTAACACGACCGAAGTTCAATGAAATCACAAACTTCTGTTTGCAGTAAGAGACATACAGTAAACACCTGCAGCTCGCATTATGCAGTGGCCTCGAGCAATACAGTGTGGCTGACTGAGAGGCGGTGAGAAGAACGGTTCACATTGTTCGTCCTGACCCACTCTTTGATGCCTAATGTTTTTCACAAAATCGGCAACTGCTCTCCAGATGCTTACCATGAGTCGATACCCAGATTCTCAACCTTCTAGATAGCAACCTATGAAGAGAGTTAACGGAACTGAACTTTACAGCTTTACAGCTGAGGTTCAGCCGGTCTCCATCTGACGGCAAAACGTACTACAACGGGAATGAAACTTACTTTGACGGACATGGCCGTTCGGAAAATACCCGCAAGATGAACTTCGCCTGCTTGTTTGGTTCAAACGTCGAAGGAACAATCATGTATTCTCCTGGTGGAAGCCTATGACGGTTTGTCACCTCTCGGAGATTAGTAAACGTCTGAGAACTACCAACACTGTTGTTTGACAAGAAAAAGGCTTTGCCTAGGAGTCCTTCGCGGTGGTCCCTGAGCTTTTGGTGGGGAAAAAAGGTGAACGACGGGGAAGGCATTTGGCATGAAATGCGTGCAAAACGGTCATGTTGAAATGACATCTGTAGGTAGGAGGTCTGATGAAGTTTGACATTCATTGGTTGCTGATCAAGTGCCTGTTTATTTGTTCATTGAGCTTGTAAAGTGACTTGCAACTATTAAGAATAGAAGGCATTCGGATGACCGCTCCACTCAAAGGAACGTGAACCACGGCGCAACAAAGATCACAAACGGACCAATAGCTTCACGAAAACGCTGTCTTCCATTTAGCCAATCACGTTAAGAGATGACAGCTATTCATCGAATGTTACACAAACGTGCGAAAACAAAGTGGGAGTACCCACCCAAATGCGCACTGATGATATCTCCTCTTACAGTCATGAAGCGTCTGCAAGTCAATAGTCGCGGAACAGATCAACAGCCACTCGTTCAACAACCAATAAACTCATCCAAATTACCAACATTTCGACACATTGACATTTTTAACATTTATTGATTTTTAACACAAGAAACGCGTTATCACATGAGACTCATGGCCTAACAATTCGCTCTTCATAAGAGATTCTGGCTAAGTTAATTCGTGCCCTTGGATCATCATGAGTTGCACAAACTAAGTTTCTGTAGACTCGTAAAGGGGATAGACAATCACTTGTTTAATGCAGTGCTCGTTAAACAAAAACACCTAAAGACAGCGCAGTGACGTTTGGCTCCATTTTTATTTCTGCTCAGGAGTACCAATTTTAGAAATGGTACAATCAAATGAACTGAAGACCAGCGAATTTTCAACCCCCTTGCTTTCGGTCATTCACGTTCAGAACTTTTGTCACGTCAATAGGAACAGAACTTAGAACAAGGTCAGATTTCTTCTGTAAGGCACCGAATCTTCTTGAAGGCAGATTTCTACTCCAGACTGTCTTTAGTATTTAAGTGGCGCCACCAGAAGCTGGCAAATGTCCTTCTCTAGGTGGTGCTGTCCATTCCGGAAAATAGTGGCATAAGGTCTAACCTTGGTGAATTGGATATAGTCACGTGATCGGACAGGTTTGGACTCAGACCGTTAAATTGGCAGTCCGTAATTAAGTCCGCTCAGCTATATATGGCTCATCACACACACACATCCAGCGGACAAATTAGCCCAACGTAATACAGTTTTATCTTCGGGATTTTTCTCAAATACCCCACTACTTTGTAGTAATAAACGCATTTAAGTGCACTATCCAATATGATCGGGTAACACAAAACTCAGCACTCACCCGATAAATTGCGTAACCAATGGTCTGAAGCTCTGTGTTGGAATCTACGCGACTCTCCTGCATCAGGCCAACAATGATGTTTCCACAATTATCATCATCTGTCTCATCCGGATCGATAACTTGAACTCGAAACTGCGGGTTAATGTGGAATGTGTCTGTGGATGTACGGAAACAAAAACAGAAGCAAGCTAAAAATGAACTGTCGGTATTTGCAAGCAGAAGTCTGCCACTTCATTTGGGTGGCAGGTTGTTTGCCTCATAACAAACCATCACGTTATATTTTTGCTCAAAGATTGATCAGGCCAGATGGAAAGAAAGGAATCTAAATTGCATATGTTAGCTAAAGAAGTGCCATTCGACTGTAGCCCGGTTTATTGCGTTTTTCTGATATATTGATTTGAAAACGACCTCTTGAGTGTATGTCACCCACAATCACCGTCAGTCAAGCAGAACAGCGCGTGAATGAACAAAGGTAACACTTATTAGCCAAGAGTAGGTGTGTCTGTTGTTAGCAATGTTGCGGAATATAGGTAGCTCGGGTGCGCTGTTTGGCTGTTGGTCTGTTTGCCGAGCTTACTAGTTGGATTGCAAATGTTTCATCGCCAATCGAGTTGACGTCGCTAGTGCGGAGTTAAGTGGGTAAATTCCTTCTATTCTGCCTGTGCTTATCTAGTTTCTAAACAGTATCTAATAACTCTAAAGTGATTGGTTGGCCCCGAGGTGGTTTTCGCATTAATCGGTTGTTCGGCTTTGGATCTGGGTTGTGTTGTAAGGTCATTTTCTCGTATCTGATTGGTTTGTTGGGCGCTTCCAATTCGACCCAGTTGTGATTTGGCCGTTTCCTTATTGCCTTATGGCTGATTTGTTCCAGGTGATTGGATGATTGAATAGCCCTTCATTTTTAGAAGTTTTTTATTGGTCAAATTGGTCCGTTGCTTGTCGATGGGTTGTCGGATTTCCCTTGTGGTTCAGAGTTTAACGATTGTGTAATTCTTTTGTTCCTACCGGCCAATAGACTGGGCCGATATCAACTTGTCTTACGTTAATCGAATCGGTTTAACTTTGCCTAAACGGATGGAAAACAAGCGGCCGGCTTACAAGTTGAGTAAAACAACCTCAACCCTACGTTATTTATGAGATTTGGAAGGGCGCAGATATATAGAAACTCTACCCTGCTGCTTCAGGTATTCCCACACAGTGGTTTTAACGGAAATTTGAAACAACCTAATTCCGAACTGTCAGCCCTGGACCCTAACTATGAAACCATTGAGACATCAATATCACCAGTCGATTTCTGTTCTGTGGCATCTCATTAGCGCTTGTCTAATTGGTCGTTACCAGGATGTGACTGGGCTCCGGTGGTCTGCCCACTCGCAAACTGCTGGACCCATATTTACTCAATCTGTCCTGTGCTTTGGAACATGTGACTTGAACCTGGTCAGTTTATTGGCTAGAACAGCTGGTGGTGCAGATAGGCGGAATGACACCGCCAAGGAGTTACCTAAAATCAGCAACGGAAATGCCGTGAGCCAACCAATCATTGCGGCATCGCGCACGTCTCGGACGATGCTAGACCTTTTCATTAACAATATGTGACTTATTCACCTTTATGAATAGCAGTATTCACTCAGAGAACACATGGAAACATAGAAAACAAATATAGAAAAGATGGGATAGGGAGAAAGATATTGACTGAGACCACCGCCACATCTCCTTTGTCCCTTCAGGGTGGTGCGAACAAATATGTTGTGATGCTCGTCGATTCACCAGTATCATGACTCTTGGAATAACCTTCAGCAGAGCAGAAATTGACAAAAATATGCTGTAAAGAAGTGCCCCGGATGCTTCAGGTATAGACTTTACTAGATTCAGGGAAGACAGAGAGAAGGACCAATAATTAGATGTATACGTAAACTAGTCAGGTGGAATTCAGGTGAATGGAACCAAACCAGTGACGTTTACAGTTTTGTTATGACACAGTGAAAGGCAACCTTTTTCTGTCAGACTTACTGAAATTAGTTAACAAAATTGCACAGATCAAACAAATGCAAACACTACTGCGGAAATAATGTACACGAAATGACGTCCTTCTTAGCGTCGGGGATATGGTTGCTTTGATAGGAGCCTTTGTCAAACTTGACCTCAGAAGAAACGTCACCTTGCTCAGAAAAACGCTTGGTAACATTAGAACCAAGTGGATTTTTTCTATCATATTTGGAAATTCTGTCCATTCAACCGGGAAGATAAGGTTTATCCTCTGACCGAAGTTAACATTCATTCCTTTAGGCAAAAAGTGGGAGCGCGATGGTACAACGTGGTCCAACTTCGATAAAACATTCATCCAAGTGGATCCTTCAGTCACTTGTCTGTTTATGGACCGGCAGACTAAGCAATCATCACGTCACAGGTGTAAAAAGCCTGTGCCTGATATGGTGTCAGCTCAACTGTTAGTTTCGTGTTTCGAAGCGTTCTAGCCCATATGTTTGGTGAGCATCACTCACTCAACACTGCTTTGTCCTTCAAGCTATTCAAATCCTTTATCGATCGGCAATAATGTGAGTATATGCGGACTGTACGCTGCCGCCATACCAGCTAAACACCCTCGTATGACTTTCTTTTGACAACTGTTTGTTCGTAAAGCCTGACGATTGGATAATTCTGCCTGCGTATTCCCGAACCCAAATGATGGTTTTTGGTCCCTACAAGATTTCACGGTAGCCTAGATGGAATATATAAAAACATCGACAGCAGAAACCACCGGAAACCAAAGAGAATATTGTGCTTCAAGATACCTGTAGGAACGAATCAAAAGTTGCCCAAAAGAATGAATAAATCCGATCGCTGAAGCCCAGACATACCTCTATAGTTTCTGCATCCACCTGCAGTGGCGTACTTGACCCATTCCCCCTCCTCTTGTGTCACTTCCCAGCGGCGTTTTCGTTTCTCCAGTATTGTTGGACTTCCAAAGCTGCCAGACGCGGGACCCAAGTGGCAAAATTCCGCTTTTGTGAAGTATCGTGTGAAGTCCTTGAAGGACATCCTGAAAAAATCAGTCGTATGTGCATAAACTAATCTCTTGAGAAAGCTTCGTTAACACGACAAAAACGAGCGCTCAGTGACCGATGGAATCAATCTGATACGTTGTTCCTATCGAGTAAATAAAGCGCAATCGTTTGTAACTAAGAATTTAACCGTGAACTTAAGCCCAGTGCAGTGTCCGATGTCCAGTGCGTGTTACGCAATGGGAGAAGTTGGCTGTGGTGGGTGGAGTGACTTTCGAGCCGCGTTAGAGACTGAATACTTCAATCTAATTGGTACCTGTTCGGCTAACCTTAGTCAAAGTAGCCTTCCCTTGTGCTCACGTAGGAGACCAAGCGCCCGCACGTGAAACGATACGGTAAATGGTGGACGCAGTCACAAGTAATTGGACTAATAGAGCTACAGCGCGTTTGCGGTTGTAGAGAAAAACCAGTTTCGAATCTTGATTGGGCACCTTATAACAGCTACCAGAGGATATTTCAATAACCTAGCCATACGTCCTCTAAATCTCGGATGCAAAATCAAGTTTTGAGACTAACAGCATGACGGTTTGATCTTGTTTCAGAGAAATGCTTGTGGATGAAAGTTTGAGCAAACCATTTCGCCCCGGTAAGGAGACCAAGTTTTAATGGTCCTCTGTTAGTATATTCACATGTCGGCTGTCCCACACCGAGTTCCTCCGATTCTCCGTTCATCTGTCCTAAAACCAACTAAGCAGGTTTGTTTGTAGTACCGGTTAACGGACACCCCATCAATGACAACCACCGTCGTCCTTGGCTTTACTGAAGATAGGGCGTTGAACTGTCACGCCAATTGTAACCTGGTTCCTGTTTCACACGTCTAACGCCCTGATTGCCTCGGTTTTTAGAGACAGTGGCTATTGCGAAAGCAAATCCTTTAGGCAGGATAAACCGTCCGCTTTGTTCCCATCACTGCGCTGGCTTGAAGACTTAGCTCCTAAATGTGAGCACTTTTTCTTGTCAAGTGGCATTTTCCAATTTACGCCCATCATGTTGACTTCAATGTGCCCCAGAAGACATTTTTGTATAAACCTGCAACGATATGTGCTCTGCTGAGATTTGTAACGGAAAAAGGTTGCTGAAAAGGTGATCGCAGCACCGCTAAATCACATAAAAAGGTGCTCAACAATGTGATGGTAATTTTCACGAAACTACAAATACAACGTCCGGCTAGACGGCAGCTTTTCAGAGTGACACCCATGATTCAGCTTCAAAAGCTACTAGAATTGACGAACATGCGATTTCTCTAACTTCTCTCTAGTCTATACTGTTTTTAGGGAGTTGTAGTGGTCTTGTCTTTCCTTCGAAGCATTTCAGGCATTTCTTGGTACACAGCTGGACAAAAGCTCTCAAGCTTTGTAAGACTAAACGTTGGAGAATTATTGGCCTCCGTCCGTCCAGCGTCGTACACACCCACGTAGCAGATCAGAGCTAGACATGCTGCGTCCAGTCGATTTTTGATGAGCATGTCCCTCGTTTCCTGAAGAACAGTCCCTTCTTGCACTACACTGAAAAGCTGAAGAGTCTAACTGGGGCTTGTCAAAGCCTCGAAAATCAATATGCGTACAACACCTAGCTTTTTCGTTCCAAAGACTTCTTCTCTCGATTGCCACTGATCAAGCATTTTTCGCTTTTCAACGCTTCAGTCATGTCTACCAAATCCAGTGAGTCGTTTTACAGCTACTTTTAGAGCCAAGAAAACCACGTTTTCGGAATTTCGACGACTCATTACACTGACACAACCGACTGCATATGGTCGTACACAAGTGCCACTCGACAATTATGAGCCCCGGAACCACAAAAATCCCCAGCGTGTCTCACTGTGACGAAATTCTTGCCATTGACAAGGTCGTGCGTTGCCAGCCGGAATTCCCCATCGGAAAGCCACGCGATTACCTCATTGAAAAGACTGGGCATGCTGACCGAAATTCCCATGGAAATGAGAAGCAAAACATCTAGATGACCGGGCCGTTCTACTTATACGATCTGGACCCTCGTGTACTATGAATCGACCTGTAAATCTACCACCTTAGGATGATTGACCAATAAACTGCCCTGCGACGTGTCTGGGTTAACTATAAAGACCGCTTCAGCAAATCCGTAATCAAGAGACCAGTGTATGGGGACGTAAAATCGATTCGGGCATGAGGAAAAAACGGATATCTTCTGCCCTTCCAAACCCGTTGGTATTTCCGCAAAACCGAAGGCATTTTTCAATACCCATCCATGATGCTGTCAGTTTAAAATACATCGATAACACAAAAGGACCCAAGGGGTTTTTAAATGAACGAAGAACCAAATGAGGTCTGCGCGGCAGTGGAGTGGAAATTACTTGACCATAGCTGAGGCGACTGAGGTTAGCCGTTCCCACTGACAACAACTTCCCAAACAGAATGGATACGACAACCAGGACAGTCGATGAAAATGCACTTGATTTTATTGTTCAGTGAATCATGGTAACCTACAAAAATGGAGATTTCCGTCAGTTGTTGATGAGTCCCCAAGGACTATGTTGGCTCAGCTTTGATCAGCTCATGACTACCTAGTAACTCAAGAATACTCCACGCGCCATTCATCATTCCACGTTAATTCACTTGTCCTGCAAAAGATGTTGTACCCCCATCTTTGGAATAGGAATGTTCATTGATGGATGACGATGAAGATGAATTTCCTCAAGCCCTATCAACCTCAAGCGTCGCTCTGAAACAGTAGGCCTCAGAAGTATACATAAGCGAAACTAAATGTGTGCTATGCTGAAAGTTATAAAAACCGCCAACTAGAGGGCTCCCCAGGAAACATCAGTTTACAGAGAAGGAACGGCCCAGGTGTTCCAACCACAGAAGAAAACTTAATCAAAGCCAGAGGCCAAATCTGGCCCTGTTATTGATTTGTCAAATAGATCTTTCTGTGAAAGTGACAGCCCCGTCCATTTTGGAGTTTGTGTGCTGATTGGAGGAAATATTATCAAGCGCACTCCTTTGCCACCAAGTTATCTAGTGGTCAATTCCCATTGATTCGATATTTCCGAGGATGGTCACTGTCGTTCTCATTGGCCCTAACGCAGCCAGGAACACGTGATAAAAAAACGAGCAAACTCTGATGAATCGTCACTTTTGGATGCCAGTTTTGAAGGACAATCTACGGCTCTGGACCCGTTTCGTTGTGCCCTCTTCTGTCACATTAGCCGCATAAACTGAGTGATCGACACAAACGGATAAATAGCCGAAACAAGTCGAAAATGTGACATGTGGGCAATCTGACTATTCTGGCAGCGAAAAACATCCTACATCTCGTGGTAGGTGTTTACTTTTTATTTTCAAGCAATTTGTCTCGGAAAATATCAACAGTAAAGAGGAGGTTGACCGTTCTGAGGAGAAATTCCTGCGACAAACGTTTATATGCACACTTGGTTGGATTTTCTGTACTGTTTGTGTGAACAGTGATCAGTCAAGCTCCGAAATGACTAAATGTTGAAGTGATCAATTCTCAAAATTGGTTCTGTGTTTTTGGACTCATCCGTCGCAATGAGAAGCAAAAACTGAACAAGAATTTGGTCGACAACCGCCGAAGTTGTTGGAATGCGGTATGATCAGATTACAGCGAATGGAAGATGCTGCGACAATCTGAGTGAACCTAATAATCGTAGTGATCGTAACAGGTCAGGACTACGGCTCTTCAGGTTGTACTCATTTCTGCTGAAAGGTCCAGGACATCAGAGCACAGCTGATTGGCATCCAAGTTTGTGTATACAAAGGTCCAGTGATCTCCACGTGCCACAACCTTCATGAAATGCATATGAATTTCATGAATGTTATTGTTTTCCTGTGTGTCTGTGTGAAGCACAGGTTAGGCATCATGTCCAGCCTAGCACTAACAGTCACCAAGGCCTCTTTCACGTGTCAAAGTCACATTCCTGGTTTGCGATCAATCAGCAACAGCCCATAAGCTCATCAAGTGAGACAGAGGATGAGAACTCAAAAAAGCTAACAGAAACCAGATGCGAAATCGGGGTAATAATACCTAGTGTGGTCATTAGGAGAGAAGTCGAGAGAATTCATACACAAAAAAACGAAATGAAAACAAACATCCGTGGTTCATCCAGCAATTGACTGGGTCCAGTAACTTTGCACCTCGTCCTATATCGCAAAAGATTCATTTGTACGCTAATGTACAATTTTTTTTGCTTGCCTTATGTAGACATTTTACACAATCTCCCAAGAATACCAAAAACCAGGTTTTCGCCGTCTGATGCTTGCACTCACTGACCATTTTTCAAAGCCCGCAAGGATAATTTCAAAGGTCGGAAGGCTGAAAACTTTCGTTTATACACCCAAATCTGTTTGCTTGTTAGACATTTGTGGTGCAGATCGAGCATTCAAGTGAGGTGCACATGGACTGCTCAAAAGCATGCACACTTGTCAGCAAAAAAACGTGCAGCAACGTCAATTCGATTTTGAACAAGCGGTCTCCTGATGTTGATCACAAAGACTCGAATGACTCCGGTTGCTTAACCGCTCGCTACTCGCTTGATCATGGAAATCCACAACGACAAATATACCATGCAAACCCTGCGTGAGCAGTGTTCTTCAAAGAGGAAGCTTTTGAAACGTTTTTCAACCTTCTTCTGATATCTTATGCGACACGAAGCAACGGTCTCTTTCATTCGTAAACGAGTAACGC
Organism: Opisthorchis felineus; assembly: GCA_004794785.1. Lineage (NCBI taxonomy): Eukaryota > Metazoa > Platyhelminthes > Trematoda > Opisthorchiida > Opisthorchiidae > Opisthorchis > Opisthorchis felineus. The sequence goes on along the minus strand of SJOL01006429.1, from coordinate 635,715 downwards.
ATCATCGTTTAGGCTAAATTATGTGGAGTATGAGAACCCCATTTCTGTTTTCTTAATGTTGTCGAAAAAACTGGGAGGTTTTGGGATTAACATACGAACGGTGATGGAGATAGCGTGCCAATTCAACTTTCTCATTTTGTGTGATATGCTTTGATGCAGAATGCTATCGACTTGAATATCAGCCAAGTCAAACCCTGAGGCATCCTTTTAGCCGGATATCCAGTTGAAAAATATCATAAACCAGAGGTATTATTAATCCTACGTCACTTCAATCCCAGTATATCACACGGTATTTAAATCTACAGAATTGCTGGGGGAAACTCAGCTGTCAATTGGCCACTGATGACATTTACAAGCTTGAATTCACCAAAGGATTTTGGGAAGTTTTGCCATCTCGTTCTCAAAAAATTCCGGGAACTGTTGCTAAAACAATCCTACGACTGCATTACTAGTCATGTAATAAATGAGGGTCGCTAGTCGATTACAATAGGCTAACCTCCGAAAGGGGTTAAGCGACATTGCTCGACTGCAGGTCAGTTATGAGAAAACTTCCTGAAGTTTGCGGCAGTTTAGCACTAGCTGTCTTCCCATGTTCACTTCCTGTATTTTCCAAGTTCGGCCTACTTTAAAGGGGCTATCAAGATATTTTTGGTGCTGGAGATAATGCTAACGCCAACTCAATGCTTCTAGCAGGAGTTGTGAGTTACTAAAGTGAGTTCTACCTTTTCGTTCACTTTCAGTGTTTGGCAACAAAGTCCGGTGACATCTCACACCAAAGGTTACCAGAAACCTTACAAATTTGTCAGAATTTTGGACGAGTGAGCTAGGTACTGTGGGCGTGCATCAAACTAACGTCTTCTGTCAACTTCGATGACAATTTCAACAACTTCAAGGTCTTTCGAGGGCCAGAGTACGCAACGCTGTTCCTGATACCTAAGGCTTCTGTCTATCCGTATCGCTTGCCATCAGGTGTGGTGAGAGGACTGAACGAGGTTCCTGATCTTCGTGGCTTGACTAAGTTTGCATGAGGACATCCGTCATTAGCCTGTGTATACTTAGAAGTCCGAGTGATTGAATCCCCTGGACTGATGCACTTTTGTCTCACATGATCCAATCCAAACCCGACCTTACTGTAATTTACCCGTGGATCACATGGGTCAGTTTAATCCTTCGGCGCCAATCACCTGTCACAAGTGTTGCCTCAAGGAGACCCGCAAAGCAGCGGTCTCTCTCGGTCATCCACTGGTCCAATTCTTAGCTCAGTAGGCGGACTTTCAACTTCGGTTAATTCAGAATACGGTAGATAACCTCGAAGTGGTTGACTGATGCACTAGCGCATCGATGCATGCGATAACTATGCTCACACTAGTTGCACGTTCATGTACTCTTGGACCGGCTGGATGTTCCGGTAAATGGATACGCCACTCAGTTTTCTCACAGGTATGCGCGACACAATGTTTGGGGTTGCTGGCATCAGTCATGCTGTGGCAAATAGCGGTTACGTCCCACTCAGACGATATTGTCGACTGGCTGGTTAAATCGTTTAAATTCGTCGCCGGACGCCAATGTTTTCCACAGTGTAGCAGGGTCTCGTTTGTGCTACCTGCTAGCAAATGGGATTCGACGAGGTTCGACGAGAAATTACCAAGTGTGGCAGAAAAATGACATGTCTTCCGTATCTCCAAAACTCTGAAATCTTCAAATCTGATGGAAGTGAACCTTAGAAGTACAGACGGCCTAAGGAATTCCATATTCTTGTACAAAAGACTGATAATCCGTCTTTACTGAGAGCGACATTTTGTACCCAGACTGGGTGTATAGAGTCGGATGAACGTTTTTACACCTCTGCAGCACCATTTTCTCATTTCAGTGGTATAAAAATCCCCAGAGCAAAGTAAACACGACTGGTCCATAGCACCCAGGACAAGAAAACTCTACCAAACTCAACACAAGGTAGGATGAATAGGCACCGGTAAAAGTTATCGTTTCTGCTACACCACGGCAATATTCTACGTGATTTTCATCAAGTAATGACGTAAAAAACTCATCAAACCAGGGAACTTGAGGTTGAGCCGGGATTTCCTATATTCTACCGTCTGTTAATCAACCGTAACCCGATCAACAGTGAATAAATGCACTCGAGTTACCGATCGTTCGACACATCACTAACTACGCAATGTCAATAGATAGGCTAGGCTAAATGCCAGATGAAAAGGTTCAGCATTTGACGAAAAAGACCGTAGGGCCTCCAAAAACTTTCTCACCAAAATTCTCCATCGTTTTCAAATGTGAGACCCATTCTTTTTCGCTCGTCTGGGGGAATGTTTCTCCATTCACTTGATTTGTCACCCCATGGTCCATTCCATTCGTGTTCCGAACCCCAAGGGTTACGCAGTCGTACAAGTTCCACCTGCCCATAGGTGGTTTGTACCTGCAATAATGGCGTATTAGAAAATAATATTCAAGCTATCAACGTAGTGAGTGCCACTCAAGAAGAGTTCCTTGTTGCAATGTGGGTCTATAGAGCTCAATGAAGGATAAAGGGACTGACTGCCACTGTGAACCCCTACAGCTCAGGCTTGTTCTTATGCTCACTTGTCTTAAAAAGGAACAAATAACTCCTCTGCAGATGGTACTGTCTCAGCTGGAAACATACCGGCTGAAGATGTAATTCCGGAATTCTTTCCCAATGATCAATCTAGGAAATAAACACCAGAGCACCTTTCCCACGAAACGGCAAGAGGCGTTGAATGCTGACGGCTTATATTCGTCTATTCGCGGACTAACCAAACGGTGGATGACGTAAACTTTAGCAATCAACCATTCTGTCAAGAGTGATGGCTCATTTTGGTGAACTTGATGTACCTTGGCAGGTAGATCAGCCCACGTTAAACGCATAGTGCAGTTCCACTGTAAACCAAAAGCAATTAGGCCGGACCAATGAAGTGTGTACGTTTCGTAAGTCGATAATAGATGCTTTCTCGAAAGTCACCATGGCCTTTGCCGTCACAATGATGCCATCTTCATGATGAATTATTGAGCAGCAAGTTTTCTTTGAGTTTCAAATAGGTAACACAACATCCCACCTAATCGGATTGCCTATATGACACGTGTCAATGATACGACCATCCAATTCGCAACAAATATCAGGTAAAACATTTCCAGACCTTACCGACATAATATACTACTCGTAGGGTCGCTGAAAATCCTGCAGCCGCTTTCTACCTAGGTCACCAATTTTAGGCTTGTCAGAAGGTCGAGGTTCCGTCGACCTTATGTGTTACTTGAAAGCTATATTATACGCAAGCGGCGCAATACACTCATCCGCAAATGACGTTGATGTTAAAGACAGACTCATCTGAATCTCTCGCCTGTGATACTCTTCAAGTAGAACATGAAGTTGACGGAAACTCAGAAACTTCACATTGATGATGAGCCTTCAGAAAGGAAAACCGGTACTGGACAGTCAAAAGGTTAGTGAAAATTGCTTCGGTATTTTGAACATCATGCCAACTGGGACGTGAGGCGGTCTTTGTGTAGCACCTTCATTTGAAGAATATCTCGAACGAGAAATCCAGTTAGGTCTGACGTTATCAAAAATGGACATCTCCAGCCCAGTTTACTTCCAAACTGCTTTACGTATAATGATGTAAAGGTTGACGTCAACTAACGTTCTCTTGTTAAGATTATGAATGACGTTTTACCCTGGCCGGTAGGTTTACCGCTTTAGCCTACTTGGGTTAAGATGCACCCTAAACAATGAGATGAAAGGGGACGCAAAAAAACGTTCGGATAAGAAACACCTTACTATTTTCATTAGCAGTCTGGAGATCATATAATAATAATAATAATAATAATAATAATAATAATAATAATAGGCTCCACAATTCCAGTCTTCTGGCTATCAGTGTAACGGCGGATACTACTGATGAGGC
>SJOL01006429.1:614441-626890 GCA_004794785.1 Opisthorchis felineus | reverse complement strand
GCGCAGAGATTACCCAATAAGAATGAGGTCTATTTGAAACCTCTCACGAAATTTCCATGATTACTTTCAACGTCTATGCTAAAGCGTCCATACATTGGGTCTCCGTTGAGTTCAACAAGAGCGCATCTTCGAATCCCAGTGGAACCCGTTAGGACAGCACTGATAAAATTCGCCAAGTGGACTTATTCCCTGAGTTTTCATGGATCTTATTCCTTTCTTGCAAATCAATTGGTACACATATTGTGATAAAAACTCACTTGCAAAGTAAGTTTGGGTTAAAGGGTGAATTTTCTGAAACCCACCTGGATATTTCGTTTATCATTTTCTTCATTCGACTAAAGACTATCACAAATAGGAATTTTAAAAGAATTTTGCATGAACCTTTTAGTCAACATTAACGTGAAATCACCAGCAACCATCCTGTCTTTTTTTTTAACTGACCACATCTCACTATCAATCATTCGATTAACACGGATAAATTGAGCCCTAAATCAGAGTATGGACGGTAGTGTGGGGAGATTTAGTATTTTTTAACTGAGATTTCGTCCTGAAAGTGAAGCCAATCTATGATAAAAAGTCGAGAAGCTGCTTCATTCTTATTGGGAATGCTCAGCAGTGCGCACCTCACAAAGCTGCAGATAGTTTCGAACCCGTGACCTCCCGGCTATTATTTTGAACAGTGTGGCCACGAGCGTCTGATCAGCAGCGTGAGTTATTCACATTAATACGAGGTATGCCGCAATTCATCCTTCAGTTATGGATATTGTGTCACGTGGTCATGAGTATTGATCGGTTTCTCAAGTGGCGACTTCACAGATGGAAGTTTCACTCATCTTGTGAAATTATTTTTTCTGGGCTACTTATAAATTGATGGTAGTGTAAGGAAATCCGGCAATTTTCTCCTTTTTTCCTGTTTGAAACTCCATGGGGTTTTACGAGATGCGCACTGCTGATAATTCCCAATAAGATGAAACAGCTGTACAATACCTCTCACCTTTCATCATAGACTGGTCACACTTGCAAAACGAAATCGCCATTGAAAACGGAAGGTGGCTGACGCTGCAGTTGTTCAGTAAATGCTAGACACCGGCTTACGTTAATTCGGTGTTGATTATCTTTCTTCGGGAATTTTGTGCGAACATCTGGGGCTTTCGGAGGTCCTGAGTAGAATTCACTGTTAATCCGATAAAGTCGGACCGAATACAGCTTTGCTCTTCATTGTTGATTTAGACCAATCCCTGGCCCCGTATCTGTCACCATGTACATCTTATCAGTCGAACAATACAACCGTTCTTGTCTACAAAATCCACAGGAATCATAAGGGAATGCGAAACACAATTCGCACAAGCTGCTTTTCGGTTCAGCGTCCTCTCAGTGATGCGAAACTGAGACTGAAGTAAGTCGATCTTTCTCTACTCGGAGGGAAACACTCCACATGACTCGCGCTGTTTCGTGATAAGTCACATTGCACCCTCAATCACCTGAATTCTGAATCCGGCACCACGGTACAATCAAGTTTCAGCCCGGGATTAGGTTTCTGACGTCTTCAGCCACGCAAAAAGTGTACCACATACTGCTACTCTCCCATTTTTTACTACTGCATGTCCCATACATAACGAAATACCATCCCATTCGAAAGTATTGCTTAAACATTAGGTAGGAGGTTGCAGTATGCAAAAGACCGCATCATTACTCCTCTATCGTCGTCCGGTACTTGGTGATGCAATGTTAGTCACCACTTATGTTGCGTCTTCTAAACCAGCGGGGTTTAGCGGATACGTTCTGTTCTTCAATGGGATCTTGAAGTGTACCTGGAGCAACTTCAGAACAGAAACAAGCCAGAATAAGCAGTGCAGGCAGAACAAACAAAACTCTTCGACAACCGACTGCCAGTCCCGCCTTTCTTTGAGTTCATCAGGTAGACGTAGTCCCCGAGTTTTTGTCAACCTCACATTTTACTTGAACACCTGATGACAAACTACTTTTTTACCATTGCTTCAGGAGGGTTTGGTAAACAGTCGGTAGTTTTTCCCGATTGTTTTACCGATTATTTACCAAGCCCTTCTAAAACGATGAAGTCTCGATTCCCAATTGATTTAAAACATTTTTACCACTCTCACTCTTAAGTAGGTTGGTCAAAACGGTAACAGACAATAAATATGTTACAATTAAACGCCCAGTTGTGACATCCTTTCCGTGCCTAACTGCCACCACCCGAACGGAGCACGAGAGCTGAAATCATGTCAGGTTGCTCAAGCCTGGACAGGAGCATTCTCGATGCCGGGGTTGGGTTTCAACCACAGACCTTCGGGTCAGTAAGTTCGCGCTTTAACCACCAAGCTATATTGAGCTCAAGGACAATAACGACCCGTAAAAGCGTAAACTCACAGTTCTGTCAAGCGTTCTTCGGGTACACATTCTAGTACTCCACAAATTGCTCATATCTGCATAAACTTTCTGGAACTATAATTTCCGCGTTATTGATTTTTCAGACGTAAGTGTCAGTATGCACCCCTCAGCCGAACGAGACAAGAAACTACTGGATCTTGTTTGCAGTTATCAACGTGGTCAACTCACTTTACATATGCTTTCTCCATCAAAGCGGACCAAAATTCATTTCGGTCGGTGGAGCGCATGAACACAAGACGCCCATTACGAGTTGGAAGCCGGTCATCCACCACGACGTCGACCCACTGGCCGAACCGCCAGAATCTGAACCAAAACATTCCGCAGTATGGGAAGAACCCGTCCGCGCTGGATCGGTTGGAATCAAAGGACTGACCAAAAGGAACAACCTGGGGGACAAAAGCATTGGGTGGCAACCAAGGAGAAAAGATATGCTGTCATCTGATAGTCACAGAGGGGAAACGCATTAAAGAAAGCTTGAATATGGTTAAAACACTAAAACTCAACCTTGTCCGCATTTGTTTGATGGTGGCACTGAAGGTTGAGTCTTCAACTGGCAGTTTAAACAATGGGCCAGTATTCTAAATGCTTAGATGATTACCAATGTTGCTCGTGTTAAAAATTTTAGCCAATCTGGGAGGGATAATTCGATCTCTTTAGACCTACTTTGGTAAATCGAAGGTACTACACCCACCTTCCATGCCTCACGACTTGAGTGTGAATCCCAGCACATCCAAAGGCATGCATGCACGACAAACCTCTCAACGGGCATGATCCCAAACTAGAGCCTTCCCCTTAAGTGGACAATCCGAAATTTTAGTTTCGAAACGGGAGATGAACTGATCGGGTGAGAAGAAACCACCATTGTGAACTTTTGGAAACTTTGTACGACGCAGGGCCACCAACCGTTACAGTGGAGGAAACAAGGCGGTGCAACCAACCAATCAAACTTGGGAACAACGGACTACAACGCAATGCAGTTTTAAAGGGAGCAATCAAGGCAAAGAAAGAAGCTAGTCAAAATAGAACGTATTTGAATAACCAGTTGATTATGAGAAACCCAGATTATAACATTACTAAGATTACAAACAGACCAACATATTCACAAAAACTATCTCCCAATTAGTCAATCGCATTAACAGATTACAGACAATCTTCAAGTGCTATATAAACGCTCGCAGGCAAAGAGAAAGTACCCACCCAACTGCTCACTGCTGATGTCTTCTCGTATGATGACGAAACATTTGCAAGTCACTTGTTGAGCTTAGCTAACATCTTTCTGGATTTATTGGCATCTTATTCTGCGAACTTTCTCTTAGCCTATCTATTGACGCATTTTGAGCAGATCGGAAGTTGATTCGCTTCTTATGAACCAGATAAGATGGCGGTAAAGATGTGCTGTTCAACAGGTGGATCTGGAAAGCCATCAGCAAGTTTTAGGCTCTCTATTCCATAATCTCTTGAACGCATTTCGGTGTAGACTTCTGGTCAATAAATTATCATCACCGAAACAGAATCGGCACATACGATTGCTTATCCAGCCCTCTACGGCCTGGTTGAGGAGCCTGAGTTATTTATTTCCGTTCTTTTCTAAAACGTGAGATTGTTTAACTTAAACGTCGTTCGTTTTAAGCACGAAACCGCTCTGAGAACAAAGAGGACTTGTATGAAAATGCTACGGTTTGTGCATTGAAGTAGACCGTTCGGAATGAGAGTCAGCTGACCGCTAAGCTGGAAAGCCGGTCACTGACGACCTTACTGCATTGCAACTAGGTTTCCAGAAAAGAATACAGTTGCATGCTCACCTGTTGGTGCAACTATCAAGCCTCCTCACCGAAGGGTAAAACCTCAAATAACACGTGATGGAAGCAACATACGAACCTGGTCCTGAACGCGTTATATTATCTCAGAAGGCCAGCAAAAACTACCACACTGAAAGCAGCTGCCTTAGGCGAGAACAGAGCGTCACAAACGATGTTACATTTCATTTGTTCTACCGGTACTCCGTGAACTCACTGAGGTGACCATTATCTCACGACATTGATGTCCAGTTGTGGAATTACTAACGAACGTCCGTTTGTCGCATGAGCGGACTGGCAAGCACGAAAATGAGCCAACCAAGAAAAATCTGGCTATTTGAGATCACTCTGGTGTGTCTGGTCAAAATTTTCATGATCCTCACGGAAATCCTGATGGGAACCAAGCCAGTGAGACTTGAATCGGAAGATGGTAACTACTTAGTTCAAAGGAGCAGCCCACCTGCTTTTTCTTCTTGGTCAGGAATTTTCAGGTGGACGTAACAGGATCCAGGCACCGCAGATTGCCTTTCAAGACTAACCGCATTCATTCCACTTCATTACTGTTCATTCAAGTCTCAGTGGTTTGGTGCTTGTCAGTTTCTCTATGAATGTGGGGAAATTCCAACGGTTTCCAGTTGACCGCGCTCATCTTGTCAAATTTCCAAATGAATTCTTTGCATAGGATAAAAGGAGAAACCACCTCTTCAAATTAAGATGGGGTTAACTCGTGAAACAGGCAACTCCATCTTTTATGATATCCTGCGAACGAATATTGGGGTATTCAAAGAGGTGACAAGAGCGGTGAAAACTTAGGGACTTCGTACACATTATGAGACCCAGAAAAAACGAAACCAGTGGTGGGCTGCCGAAGAGCTCTTAGATGGTGGCCTGTCAGGCAGCATCCACTTTGTTTCATATTTTCTACAGCGAGAATTTTTTTGATTGCGGCATCGCTAAGAAAACCGGTGAAAATTGTTGGACGAACCAATACTGTACCCATTCGGTTACATCAGTTTCAGTCGGGGAGAAACGGTTAGTGGCTTGCACATCATAAAGGATCACGTTCTACCTCTGTGAATTCATGAAAATTTGGCGCACTTCGGTGGCATTTAGGATACCCTAATTTGTATCCCTCACTGTCAGATGTGTAAGACACTTTGGAATCTAAAATTGCCGTTTTAACCTTCCTTCTATCTAAACCATACCGCCAACCTCCATGACGTCACACCTTGGCTTCCCAAAACGGGCTTTCCGTTACGTCTCCCTTTTCATATATTTGCAATTTCTCGTCACCTGTAACCTAAACTGACTACGCTCAACTTGTCGAATTTCCAGACGACTTTTCGCGTAAGATCAAAGTGGAAATCACCTGTTCAAACTAAGATGGCTTTAACGCGCGATTCAGCGAGATCTCCCGTTTGGGATATACTTCAAGTGAATATGGAGGTGTTCAAGAGTGATGAAGACTGGTAGACCACGCCTACCTTGTGATCCCAGTAAGGGTAAAACCGGCAGTGGACTTTTGAACTGATCTCAGTAAATTTAAAGGTCTCAAGTACCCTGGTTTGGATACGTCGGCGGAAGAGTGACTGCGAACTTTACGGGCAGTGTTTGCGACTATAAAACCAGTCCACCTCTTAGAACAAATTGAATGAAATTTCAGTGTCTAAAAACTGCACCGTTTCGCAGCTGCCCACAAAGCTTTCGAGATGTGCAATTAAGTCCCCCAAAAAATTACGAAACAAGGTATATTGAAAAAAGTCGCTAAGTTGCCAAGGTTGCATTTATTCACATCTGCCCAAAAGTTTAATATGATCACCCGCGAAGCCAGGATTATTTTACCATGAGAAGAAAAGGGCTGTTAAAACAATGGCGATGTGAATGCGAGGGCTGAAAATCCCGCAGCCACCGAAAATTAACGCACTTAAACAACGCAAATTTAGTGAGATTGTTCTATCTCTCTACTCATTTACCCTCCTAAGCAGTCTGATAATCATCAAACCACAAGCATGGAAACTAATAGAAGCCTCATAATGGACATGCAGACAGATCCCAAAACCTTAGCCAAACGAGGTTTGGTCTCCTTGTTTAGACTGGTCAGGTACGCGCAGGAGGTCGGACTAGGTTACAACCTTACAGATTGAATCTTCTGTGAGGATCGTTGGCTGTTTGGGAAGGTGAGTATGGTCCGGATTTTAATCTGAATAACAATCAACTTACATTTCTCAACTTTGCCAGCCGACTTTGTGAGCGGATGATCCGGAGGATCTGCTCGTCTTCTGGGTCACGTGAGAGAACCCGCCAAGCACACTAAAGGCTAAAAATCCTGATCTCTTCAGAATTCGACTAAATTTTTATTGCTTAGTTGTATGTGTGTCACTGCTAGACCCGGGGTTTTGATTCGGACTGGGGGATTTCCATTGAACCCCAACCGTTTGCCAGCTAGGATTTTCCCACTTAGCTTATGATGCAGTTATCGTATGAAAAAAGTGCACAGTTGAAAACGGGTGTGTAAAAGTGCCTCTATAAAAACATTCATTGGTCCGTCCCAAACGGTTGTTTACTGCGGGCCTCCAGATATTTGTGTAGGTCATGTCCACAGCAGCTGAAATCTTTCCACACAAAAAAACAAATTAGATTTTCCTTCCTCTGACAAGAGGAAGCGAGGTGGTTCAGTGGTTAGAGCGCGAATTTACCGACCGGAAGGTCCGTGGTTCGAACCCGACCTCCGCCTCTCGACTTCCCCTGTCTAGGCTTGGGCAACCTGGCAGTATCCCAGCCCTCGTGCTTCCTTCGGGTGGCATGGCAGCTAGGCACCGAAAGGGTGTTACAGCTGAACGATTGTCCTTTTTTATCCTCCGACAAGACAATCCAGGATAGATGGTATGCCCAGATAATTTAATCGTTTTTGCTGTTTTTCTGTACATAAGAGTACACGTTCGGGATATGCCATAGACAAATGCTTTTTGATGTTATGAATGGTCGGTTACTCACCCTTGATTGCCAAAGCTCACTAGATGATTGATAAACTACTTTATTTAGCAATCGGTCAGCAATCGGTTTGGCCAATGAGCTGAGGAATCGGTCGCAAACGCTTCACCCCTGATAGACGCTAGTTCATCTGTCGGCCATTGTGTAATGAGGCCGCCTGTTGGGCTAGCCATTCCAACGAACGCACTACTCCGCTCAGACAACAAAACAACGGCAACCTATGCAACCAACATTTTCCCAAATTGCTCAAAATGCTCTCAGAGAGGGCGTTTCTTGTTCCAGAGGAGCACGACAGCTGTTCAAGGTCATCCTAAACCTCCATACGGTCGAATCAAATTCTTGACCACTATTCCGCACTGCGTAGTAGAAGCTATCCTGTACAAAATAGATAAAGTTCCCATTTTTCATTTTTCCTAACGACTCAACGTTCAAGAAGAACAGACGAGCTCCAGCTCCTCCACAAGCTTAAATCTATGAACTCAAAGGTGTTGTATAAACTCCTTGAAGGTTGCAAATTCTTCAAGTACATTCACCCTCAGTAGACCCTAGCAGCAGGTGTCCTTTTAACAATGCACACTGATCTTTATTCAGAACAGTGTCAGGTATAACTTTGCTCAGACATTCACCGAGGTGCTAGTATGGGTAGCAAGCCCCTGCACGTGAACAGAATGGATGTACAGTGTCAATGTTGGAATGGTTGGAACATCTGCACATGGTACAAAGGACTTGTCGAGGTTATTTGCATGACTTTTCGATAGTTCATTTCCAGCCTTCTGCATCTAGCTGAATGTTCTGGCACAAGACACTGCAACACAAAGAAGACATCATTCTCTCACCTTTAAAACGACAATATCTTCTACGGCCGCAATACCCAAGACGAAGTACTTCGTGCTATGGATGAGTTTATCCTTTGAAGTGACGAATACCCAACTTCCTGTGACTAGCACCAACCGTTATAAGGACGCATCAGAGCGACTGGTACGTCAGTTTGGTCTTATTCCGAACCTTGTTTCCACAAAATTACAGACTAATGAGCTGCACTGATGAACAGCCGATTCAACATGGTGTTTTGGCGGAACACTGTTAGGCGGACTGGTTCGGCTCCACCCGATTCGCAGGCATGTCTTTCCGAGTGGCTATCAACAAACCAACTGAACCAAAATACAATGCTTGCTTCTGTTAGGTTGGCTCTGGAAGAGACATGATACGTTTGTTTTCTTACTCTCTCCTTTGCAGCCAACCATTTGGGATACTAGCGAAATATATTCCGGACCGAATTTGGACTGAGTTTTATCAAGCTTTCCCTATGAGTGTGTCCGGAATGTGCGAGCTGCTGTGAGAAACATGCTGCATAAGTGATCAAGACAATCCAATGGGCAACTGATTCTATGTTATTGACGACGTATAGCCCTTGTGTTGAATGATGTTTAGCTGTACGTTACCGAACAACTTCGAGGTGAGCGGTAAAACCGAGAGGGAGCAAGCGAACGAGAGAGCTGTTTAGACTTGACCTAAGTTGAATACATGCAAGACGGCTTGAATAATGATATCCATTCACATGGGGAAATAAAATGGAAGAAACATTCCTGTTGAGATGAAAATGCCACCTCTGGAGTCCTTCTCAAATTAGCTGAAGAGCGTCTCAAAGCTACAGAGATCATTTGGGTTGAAGGTTAGGGCGTGATGCTGGCAGCAACCGCTACAGCGCGCGCCACATCCAGCATACACAAAAGGGATTAAACTAGGCTTTGAGTCGCATCATCTGAAAATTAAAAAATGTGACATTCGGTGTGATCTCCAGTGTGGTCTTTGGTCATAGGAACTGCTGTTTTTTGGATACTTCCAATGAACTACCTTCTTAAGAGCACGCTGCAAGAGGAGAAAATCTTCCCTTTAGTGGAAGATGTGTTTTATTTATGTTTCATTTTCTGTTCGTGCAGTCGTCTTGAGTAGTTGTGCCTTTGTGTTTCCAGCAAGATGACGCACCTCTCGGAAGTGAGCTCAGTCCCAAATGCCCGTTGCAGAAAGAAATGGATTCAGACGTCAGAATCCCGTATTTCATCGCCCCTGGCTGTCGGCTATTGGAGACTATCAACGATAATGACTCTTGTGATGGCAACACCGGTATCCCATTTACTCAAAATGGTATGACAGTATAATGAGAAGAGCTGAGTGCAAGTGAGATGTCTTCCTATTAGACATCGACACCACCCAGAAGTGGCTGAAAGAGTGCGAGAGTATCAGGTCTGCTCCAGACACAAGCCATTACCCGGTGTGCTCTCGAAAATAAGGCGAAATCCCCCTTTGGAAGCTCCCAAAACGTAAACCACCCAGTCTGGAAACTTCGGAACTCGATGAATAATTTTCCACGCATTTTTTCAATGATTAGCTAGAATGGTACTGACCCTGATCATTCTGTTACATGTCAACAAAACGTCTTTAGACGGGCCTGGCAAACCGTGCTTGAGAACCCTCCTGATGGCTGGTGCTTACCGAAAAGACAAAATTCATTTGTTCTTGGTTTCATTTTTTCATTTTGACTGATCTAGCCTAAAAAGATTTAAACGTTCAAAAATTCAGGTGTTTGAGAAATGTATGTGTGTGAGAAATCGCTGAACATGTAAGTGAAGATTACTCACTTGTTGCAACAGATCTCGATACATGGACAAGCTTGCTACAGCAGCTAGGAACCAACAGTCACCTGGCGGACGAAATTGAGAGGGTAACAAAGTATGAAGATCTGACAGGGACATTTTCTCGGATGAGTTTTCCTTGGGGAATTTAGGAGATAAATAACAGGTGATTACGTTTAACAACGAAGTAAAAGACACCTGGATGGGGAACACGCCACATAGAATTGGTACATGCTGGACTCTTTGTGCTTCGAACACCATATTCTTCAACAGAGCCAGCATCTAGTCGGAACTGCAGATACCAAAACACACCAAAAAATAGAATGCTTTTCCTAAATTTTCCTAAACGTGGAATTGACAATGGATGAGTTTGCATATAAACTTCGGTCTCTCTGGCTCTCGAAGTGGACAACCTTGAGTCAGTTCCCTGAATTGCACTTTAACCGGTCGGGTGGGTGGTTCCTTACTAGTCCACTTGGCTTCAGATAACCTGTAGACAGTATTTAATACCTGTTACGTCGTTCGTTGTTTGAGGACTAGCTAGTACGTAAACTGATTGGTCTACCTGTATTTGGTGTTGCTTTGATTTTCAGACCACAAAGCAATACCATTTCCAAACAAACCAATCAAATGACTTACATCCTAACACTCAGACAACCAATTGAGCTACAGCTATTTAATACTCCTGAGAGTCTATCCAAGCCGTCAGCCGACGATGTTTTCCCCTGTGGTGATAAAAATTTGGCGAGCCTGCTCTAAAATTCAACAAACAGATCAACTGTCAGTTGATCGATAGCAAATAACTTCACCCTAACCACCATTAATTCAGCATATTAACATAAATATCACGTTGTTTGACGACACTGTGGAAGTTCGTTTTCGAAACCATCCCCAAAAAGGGCTGAAATATCGAATGTGCATGCTCACCCACAAAATGCACACAAGGTGCACTGTTTGCAAATTCAGTGTGTGTCGCTGCGTTTAATTTCAGCATGAAGATGGGGACAGCAACCGTGCGATTCATGGTTAAACGTAGGCTCAGACACTTCCACAGCACCCAGACCTACATAAAAGAACCATTAGGGTCTCCAACCTAAGCCTTTGGCTCAAAAGCCTAATCGCAAGGCAGCGTCGGTTGGTGAAAGACTATCTGAGTAGTCAACATTTGTAAGGGGTAAGTCACCGCACATGTTCCAACCCCCAACCTGGAGAACCAGGGGACTGTGTTAGTCATAGCGCTAACCATTGAACAACCTAGTACGAGAGGCTTTAAGTGTCACACATGCACTCCCTAGTATAAAAGAACGGGGTTATAGAAGTGCACAAACCGTCACAGCGTGGTGAGATCCATTCTCTTCGTGAAGGTAACCGCAGATTGCTTTTCGAATGACAAGTATTTCTGGAATGTGGCTGGGCCATGTGTTACGCATGAGGGGTTGCCGGCTACCGAGACGATCGCTGTTTTCCGTGCCTAGTTCGGAGTGGCGCAAACCCAGAAGTGGACAGAATATGCTAAAGCAGAAGTAAATGAAGGGTGTTAAGGAAAGTTGGGGTGCTGTTGGTCCAGTTCGCCTTCCAGGATGCGGCCGGGTTTCCTCCCCTTGTGTTTGGCTGTGGACGCTGAACGATATGGCAGCTGTGAGCTTCTATTCAGAATGTCTGACCGAGTGTTGGTGGTGTAGGCACTCCGGATGTTTGTGATCGGCCAGCCCTAGAACCCCCTCCCCGCCCACTTTTTCGTCTTTCTATTATAGGGCTTTGTTTGAATCAGCTGTTGCGAAGCCCCAGTGTTGTCATCTGGTGTTTCGGTCAATGATGATGACGGGAGGGGAGGCATCAACATGAGCGACCCAGGCGGGCGTTGAAAAATAGTTTAGGTGTCCAGTAATTTCCCCTTGACAGATGGATGCACTGTGGGGGGAAGATTGGATCGGCGACTCAAAACGGGTGATCCCAAGATTCGAACCAACAGGTACAGCCACGAAACACATATTTCAAGTTTTTAGTCTACCATACACAGGCTTACACATCCTAAAACCATCTGGTCATAATTCACACTGTCATAAGAAACCTTCATCTACAAAAATATCGGATAAAAAAAGCCTCCCAAACTTTTTGAACTGTGAATACCGTGTTTCTTTGCTATAGGCAACCAATGTCTATGCTACGACATTTCGTTGTATTTATCGATAGCTTCTCCACCAAAATTCATTCTCTGCGTTGGAATCATCAAAATCGTTCACCTCAGCGATGTAAGACATAATGTCAAGAAGATTTCACCTGCATACTCTTGTTAGTTGTGGATTATGCTCGAAAATAATTATAGCAAGGGCCCGGAAAAAGATGTTTCCTGTAAACAAGTAAATCTGTTTGGAAATAGGGGGGCAATGTCCTGCCCAACTTGAGGATATCTTGGAAAAACTTTTCACTGATAGATAACTTTTGGCTTTCTGAAAGTCAAATCATTTGTTGCTCGTTTCTGTTTTGTCAATTTTTGTAGTCTCCTCTTGGAGCGGTTGAAAGTTTGAGGTTTTCATAGCCCTATCTAATTCCGGTCTCTTTTTACTCATAAGCCGAAATCCATCACCAAAGAGATTCGTAAAATTCTTGCCGCTGTCGC
>SJOL01006429.1:491634-613644 GCA_004794785.1 Opisthorchis felineus | reverse complement strand
CTCGTTTGTGATGTGTCCAGGCAACTGAATGTGCTGCACCAGGCCGCCTCATGTTTCAGTTGCTACGATATTCGAGATATCGCGATACAGGTATATTCGTGGGCTATCGAAGAATTTTCAGCAACCTTATGAGTAGTGCATTACGAATAGGCTGACTTTGTTTTTCGGATGGAATTCCCTCACAACCTCTAAACCTCAAGTAATTTACCCATTAGCTGAATCATTTCACGTACGCGTTTACCACCTGAATGTTAATCAATCGAATAGCTAGTCAACGCCAGATCACGTGGCCTAGCCTGTGCAATTGAAAGATGGTGACGCTATATCTCGCCCATATACAAACTGCTCACACTCAATAGGTCGTTCCTGGTTCTACTCTTTTAGGTGCATCTTGAGGTGCTCTGTGTTGATATTTCCAAACAAAAACAAGCCGTCTGTCAAGAGATTCTCAGTTTTTTCAGCAGGATGAAATCGCCGTCAAAAATCTCCCATATTTTAAGGTTGAAAATCAATTGGTAGTACGCTATATTGATGTATAGTATCAAGTAAGGTAGACTTAATATGGGTGAACTTGTCTGCCTTGTTTATTGGTGCATTCATCTCCAAAGTTCTGGACCCCCAAGTGGTGGGCTTTTGGTAGCCCCCGTAGGCATCTCCCGCTAAAGTATTCCAGCATATCGCCTCAAAATTTTGTGGAAATTAACTGATACCGGGTTTTATTGTAGTGGATGAACGCAGAAATCACAAGCCGATGTCAGGAAACCAGAATCTTACATGTTAACAAGTGAGTATCATTTTTTGGTCTGTGGTGTTGCAACCTAGCTAGTGTATTACTTGATGTGCGGCCGAGCTTTGTTATTTCACAAACAGGTCTGCATTGCCGACATGAGAAAATGAGAGCAAACAAATAGAACAGTCACTATGTATTCGGCTTATGCATTTTCTAGATGTAGAGTAAACCGCAGCAAACAGGAACAGTTTCATTCACTCAGCCATACTCCTGGCGAGCTCCAATCAAAGCTACTTATCATAACACGCAACGGTCTGATAAGATTGTACAAAGTATTTTTGGCAATTACAAAGAGGAGAACAATTTCTACCCCGTAAATCGCTTTCTTGGCTTACCTATTTCGCCCTGGACCACATCGAATCGACTTATTCCATCAGTGACAAACTGTGGGTCACGTATTATCTCCTGCAAGGAAAGAAATACTCTCTTCATCAAGTTTACTGTCCATAAGAAACGACATCATTGCAAACTGAAAGACTTATTTGGAAAACGAAATGTTGTCAATGAGTGATTCAAATGAATCTCCTGTAGGTGATGTTGTTTAGCCGAACATGCAACGCCAAGAATATCTCGGAGTTTACTGCAGCCACTATTCAGGACGTAGTCATGTTTTCCCGATACAGTGCGCTGCTTACTAGGTCAGTGAGTGGCTGTCAACAGTATACTTTAAAAGAAAAGCTATCTGCGAACAAACACTTATTCGCTAACGACAGACTCAACCGAAGTTCTTCATTGCCTTCTGTCACAGCTGAAACTACACTGAAGATATCAAAGTATTTCTTGTGATATGACACTGGTTTTAAAGTTCACGAAAACTGTCGAACAGTACTTGCAGTTTAAGGACAGTATTGTGAACTACGGATTCGGCTAGGTCCCGCATCAATACCCAATTTGTGAATGCGTTTTTGGCTGTAAATATCTTCAGCTTGGTGTTCTTGCATTCAGTGAGGCTAACGGGGATTCACGGACAGGACCTTCATGATAATTCCAAGAAAATGCGAAGCCAACAGTGGACTGTTCGAGAGATTCCACCTACCTTCTAACCAGCGTCATATCAAGAAAAAGGACACCCCGTTTATGCCTTCTTCTTATAAGTTAAGTCTTCTTTTTAAACTGTTATTGTCCTATAAATATTGCGTTCCTTAAAGAAATGGTTCATCATGTGGATAATCTGAATAGCACTATCCAATGAACCGTGGAGTTAGAGGTTAAGTGGACCAAATCACGTGAAGCGATCGATTATGAATAGGATATCAGTCGACACGTCAGAAGGCTTTCACCCACTGGAGTTATTATGGGGTTCATTGTTCATTGGCTTGTTGCGGTTGCACTTGTTTCTTGAAATAGTGTTCCAAGTTTTGTGCAGTGGGTTCCTTTGCAAGCGGCAACCAGCCGCGTGAGTAGGCATCTGTTTGTTTGTCAGAGAACGAAATTTATTTGCATCGGTGATAGGGGTTTTGAGACTGGTTGACGCCTACGGTTGCCTCGTGAAGGATAGCCTGTTTAAACGAGGAAACCGGATTTCGAAGCCTGCTAGTGATTCACTGATTCCCACCAGGTACACTCCCTTAAATGATGGTTTTGTTAAACTCATCAGTCTTACCAACAAAGAGGTGACTGGACCGTAAAAGTTGTCGAATGTAGCCTGGATCATCACACGCAGTCAAGTTATCTTAAAGAGTCAACCATCGGTTATGACAAGACTCACACCTGACAAACTGTCAGCACTGTACCGAAACCACAATTGGTGTTTTTTTACTATGGCTGAGGTGCGTAAGGTCGGAGCCTAATTGAGTAAGAAAGGAATCCACATTCCAACGACGCAAAATTCGACTTCATGTACAGGTGGTTTGTGTACTATTACCTGACAAGGACACAAACCAACACTTCAGTTATTTAGATCAGTTATAAGTGACTCGTAAAAGTACATCACAGGTCTCCAGTTGAATATCGATCAATGTCAAGATTAGTCTTAGTAACATGTGGTACCAGTACCCGCTTCCTCTCGAGTTGGCGGGGAGAAAATCAACTAAAGGACCTGGTCCATAATTCAGACAGACCCGTGCTATCAAAAATCACGGAGGTGCACTCACATGAGGTCTTAGCCACTCATAGTTCCGACCGCTTTGAATCAGTCTCGCCCCAATGCTTTTAGAGCTGGCTGGCAAGAAAGGATCTTCAAAAAGTCCGCCTTTCCGCATCTGTTTTGCTATTTGTTCGGTGTACCATCGTTTACTTTCTTCCAGCGAATTTGATGGGTGGGATCGTTCGTCCCATACACTCGGCTCCTGCTGCTGACGTCGTACCTCAGCTCTTGCTGTCATCCTATTCTGGTGCTTTGCCATCTCCGGAGGACGTTCGGGAACACGCTGGCGTGCGATTCCAGACGCGTATTCTGGTTCCGCCTGGCGACTATAGGCCGGTGGGTCTTGCAGGATCTGGGAAATCAATGAATAACACGTTATTAAGTGCGCCTTGTACAATACTTCTCCTTGGTATACTTATAAAGGGACAAGAGTTTCCTTTTTTTTCCTTCTTGCCTCACTTTATGTGAGTAAAACTGTTATACTCTGTACGGTGATCACCAGCGATGATAAAATTCTGCGAAAAAACGCACAATCTTTGAAAGTCCCTCAGTTGATTCATCCGGTTTTCATTTAAAAGAAAACGAATGTGAAATAGTTTTTATGAGTGAAAAAAATGTGTCAACAAACCCGACTGTTTCCGACTGTATCCGACTTGTGACATGAGAAGACATACTCGCGAGACAATAAAATTCCAATGTCTTATCAAAATTTGCACATGAATTTGATCGATTGATACAGTTGTGCTGGTTCCGCTTGGAGTTAAATCAATGGTTTCCTTTTCGGTTAGGAGACTCGACACCTTACAATCATTAGGCTCTGTGCTGCATTAGTTCAATCCGTCAGGTTGGTTTGTCATGGTTTCAGATTATTTTACGAGAATCACGGGAAGTACCAGACTACGATTACTACATGTGTGCGTTTGGCTTTTACGAACAATTTGAGGAACATATTGTTATGGGTTAAATCAATTAAAACAAGTCGAATTGTGTACTTCTTGCGCCTAAGTGAGCTCACTAGCCCGGTGTTAGGTGGGTTACGAGTGTGAAATTTGAATTGGAACATCAGAGCTTGATGCTATTGCATTAATCTGATAAACCTCACTAAGGGACTGACCGTTTCAGCTTTTTAACTACGCCCGTTAACAAATCACTTTGGTATTCACAGGAGACTCAGCTAAATTCCAGCTGAAGCCATCGCTTATGATGTTCTTAAGCAACTCGATGTGCTGCACCAGGCCGCCTCATGTTTCAGTTGGTACAATATTCGATATATCGCGATACATTGTATAGACGTAACACACTACTCATAAGACCGCTGAAAACTCTTCGACAGCCCACGATCGGTTTCGCCCTTCTGCTTCGGGCTCATCAAGTAATCGCATTCCCCGATTTTTCGTCACTCTTATATTCTAATTGAACCAAAATTGGACGAAGTCCGACCAATCCACTCATTTTCATATCAACTTGGTTTAGACGAGAAACTCACCCGGAACCCAACTGAATCTTTTGTTTGTGATGTTCCTAATCAACTGAACGTGCTGCACCAGGTTGCCTCATGTCCCATTTGATAGAATGTTTGAGATATCACAGCATACATTTTGCACATAATACACTGCTTATAAGCTTTCTGGGAACTCTCCGACCTGGAGTCTATCATTGTCCGGTGGGTGGATATTTACTGTTGAACCCACAATAATCTTGGACCTGATCGCGTTCAGTCTAAAAAATATCACCAAAAACAGCACTCCGGAGTAACGGAAACCTAGGTGTGGAGGGAATGAAGGGTGTTACGAAAATTTTGGTCACCATGGGTGCTGTCCGCTTTCCAGGATGGGGTCCACGTGACCCTTCTTGTCCTTGGTGGACATAATGAACCCTGTAGCGACTAGCCGATATCATTGGCGTCCGCACAGTCAGCTTCTATCTAAATTGTCTGATTGACTGTTGAAGGTGTAGGTATCTCAGATTTTTTTGGTGGGCTAGCCCTGGCTCCCCTTCTTGTCTCATCTTTTCTTTCCACTATAAGGCATTCTCCAAATAAGTTGACATGGTTGTATGACAATGAAGCATTGATGTTCTTCTCTGTCGTTGCTTTCAATGATAAGGATGACGTTGAAAAGTTGTACCATCTTCGAAAAAAATGCCGCTAATTTCTTTTGTCGCCTTTTTGGTACATTGGCTCTAGGCCTTATAAAAAACAGCAGTTGCTTACTAGCCCGACTTTTGCTTTAAGTGGACACGTCGTACATGAAGTGCCTTGAGCTCAACCACACAGAATGAGTCAGATTGCACATCAGAATAGTCGTCGGCCTTCACGGAAGACCTGTTGATACCCCGGCCAGCGTCTTTCAGTTTCAACTGACAGCCATCATAATGTCACCGTATAGCATTATCTAAAAGGCTATTGAAAACTCGTTAACAGTCCACAACCGGTTCCGTAATAATGAGGCTTCATTATACAAGTGTACTTCCCAAATTCCCATCAGTTTTATTTCGTAATGGAACACTCTTCTGCAAAGTAGCTTGCTACTACCGAAAGACATAGGTAGACACCAGCTAAGGTTCGCTTTTTCTCTAACCGGATGTGCGGCACAAGTTCCACCCCATGCGTTAGTTGAAACGATATTC
Source organism: Opisthorchis felineus (assembly GCA_004794785.1). Lineage (NCBI taxonomy): Eukaryota > Metazoa > Platyhelminthes > Trematoda > Opisthorchiida > Opisthorchiidae > Opisthorchis > Opisthorchis felineus. The sequence continues at coordinate 608,140 of SJOL01006429.1, read as the reverse complement.
AAGATATCAACATTGCCTATATGGTTGGCGAATAGTGTAGAAAGAGATATTCAGTCTAGTCTTCTAGTAGCGCCACCATCAGTTGTTTATCTCTGCGCGCGTCTAATCTGGTATTCAGTTACGGCATAAGACTGAGGGATAATCGGTGTCTGAGTCCAGCTGATTTGCCTAGGAAAAAGAAACCCCCTGGAGGCCGTCCAAGAGATCTCATCAATTTCATACGTAATGTCACACCAGGAACATTTTATATATCGTTCTCAATAAATCACGAGGCCGCCTTGTTATGGCACATTCGTTTGGTGATTACCACAAACCAAACACAAATAGACTCAACTTACTGAACTAAATTTTAAGTGAAACTTCAAGATGTCCAGACTACTTACAAAACAAGGTTAACGATGACGACGGGCTTTGTCATCTATTGCGACTTGTTACTCGCAGCAGCCATCAACACAAAATATCGATTTCCAATACCTTCTAACTTCCAGACACATCTGTGTCAACTATGAGTGCTTGATTCAACGTCCTAAACGGTTTGATCTGCTGTCAACAGCGTCACGTGATCTGCTCCTCTGTTCTGTCGACTGAGGTGTAATCGATTTATTCGGTTGGCTAATCAACTTTCTGAACACGATCGGTTTCAGCTGATATGGTGTGCAGAGCATCCGGAGAGTTGGAAATCATCGATATTCCTACTCATCCTTTTTTCAGCTAGGAGAGTTGGACACAGTTTGGATTCCATAATCCGCAATATTTACTTGTTGCGAGGACGGGATTAAGTATTTGTCATTAAAAAATTCTTGAAACAGGAGACCATCTTCCGAAATGTCAGATCAAATATCTCATCTGATTTCTGATTCAATCATCACATCAATCTGTCAAGGTGGCTTGACGACGGGGCTTTCCTGTCATTTACCGTGATTTCGTTGTTATGAAAATCAAAAGCCTTGGATTTATTGACTATGGGACTCAAATCATTGATGTTTCTATGCAAAGAGAGCAATACCTTCAACTTTCACGACATTTTTTCTATCTGAACTGGTGAGATTGTACAGAGGAGTCTCATATTGGTTGACATCTGAGTGACAAGCTTTGAAAAGAGAATCGCATCTGCGATTCGCCCACCTACTTATTAGAAAAGATGTAATGATATTCTGGTCAAAACTAAGTCATGTGGAGCACGGCTCGGAAGACTAAATAAACAGAAGCCTCCTGTCTCTGGATATTCTGGTACAACCCGAGACGGATGGAATCATTCAAAGGGCAGCACTTAAAATGCGCACTTAGAGAGGGCAGTACCTGTGCTTCACCAGCGAGCTCGGCACACTCCAAGCGGAACTCAGTAAAGCTAGACATATTCTCCAGTCTGGCGGTTTTCTATAGATGTACCTTAAGAAGCACTGTGTGCAGGCACCCAAGACGGAGGGCACAACACTGTCCGCAAGTGACATTCTCACTAATCTACCTTTCAGATGGGAAGACAGCGAGGTCGTACAACGGGATACAGAGGACTACTACGCAGCCGGGCCATTCTTTGTTCACAATACAAATCATGCCCTAAGAACACCAGTCCTACAAACTCAATATCACCTCCTGATTAGTGTGTGGGTGCATGGTCACTTACCGTGGCACAAGGAAACGGCAATCACGACTGAGGTTGGCGGAGCCCGCACCGTTGAAAATATGGGAACAGCTGGAAAAACGAGATCCTAGTTTGAGCAGAAATTTGCTACCCTTTTTGTCTTAATTTGGAAGAACCTAGGCGGAGCGGACATCTTACGATACTGCTATGTTCAGGCACGCAGGATAGTTTTACACAAGAGTAACCGGCACTACTCAACGACGATTACTGCGTGCATCGGAGTTTTTTGGCAGACTTATGTTGCCACCATGTACAAGGTCAACGTGTACGACTCCAAAGTGGCCAACTGCCACAACCATTCTCACATCTTTATCTTGTTCCCCGTTCTGTTTTATCAAAAATTGGCAGGTGCACAGACGATATGTTTCTCCTAGGCCAGTCAAGCCGGATTTTTTTGGAGCGACCTATTTTAGGGACAACCTATCTCTTGACATTCAATTAATTTTCCCGTCGGATAGTTTTGCCTTCTTTCTGCAAGAACCAACTCTTTGGATAAACCTTCCTGGAGAGACGCAGTATTGTATTTCATCATACTACCCATGTTTATTGGCTAATGTTCCCGTGGGATTTTGGTCGGATCAGAAATTTAGTGTCTAGCCTAAAAGAGTCACAAAGAAAGGTGCGTCAGTTCCGAAATTCAACCAGATCTAGGGCAGCTATCCCGATCTAATATTCTGTTATCCGTCGTGGTTCCGATTCTCAGTAGGTCATCGACCGAAAGTGAATGAACCAACAGATCATCAGTTCCCTTGGAACTGATTTGATTTATATGCCTCAAATGATTTCATCCAAATGGAAAGACATTTCGAACTGCTGGCCTAGCGGCACATGTTGTTCACAACGCAAGATATAGTTCGCAGTACGAATACTGACGGTCGGTTCGATGCAGTTCTTGTCATGTGATCGTGTTAATTCGGAAAAACGCATTGTTATATGCCTTTATGTGCGTATCGTAAATTTGGTTTGTTGCATACTTATCACATCACAGTATGAGCCATAATCGTACTCTTAACTTCTGGTATCAAACATGCGGCGAAGTAGGCCCTGTTTTTTCGTATAAATTGTCATTCGCAGGGAAACTATTGCCAGTATTCACTAATCAGTATACAGTCACTGGTGTGAACAGTTTTGAATTTCGTCTAATTCTGAGATTCACCTGCATACTGCGCTTCAAAAAAATTACTTTTTTCAGATAAAAGATTTCCGTTACAAGATGTTGTAGCAGTTTTGCGGAAAACCACCATTTGTACTGCTGTACTAGTTATAAGTTAGCTGGAAAACCGCGGACAATTTGAAAGTCGACTTCATTTGTTTCATACTCGTCAGAGAGATGAGCCTTGAATATGAAGAAACCTGTAGTGTGTCGTCGATAAAAACTTGTCAAGCACGTAAGTAGTCTATTATACCGCGGAGAAATAGACCTATATCTTGGAAATTGGCACAACCAAGCTCTTGGAACATACATGTGGTTAAAGAATCTCAGAAGCGAGAGATATACATGGCAAAATATCGTTTTCTAACTGAATGCTTAACTACAAAAAAACAAGTGTTACCCGGGAGAGCCACCCGAAACCCAGCTAAATTCCTTGTCAGTGATTCTTTTAAGCAACTGAATGTGCTACACCGGACCGTCTCATGTTTCAGTGGGCACGATATTCGAAATATCGCGATGCATTGTATAGAAGTATTGCACTATTCATAAGGTTGCTGAAAACTCTTCGATAACCCACGACCGGTTTCACCCTTCTTGGGGCTCATCAGGTAATCACAGTCCCTGATTTTCCGTCAATCTTATGTTCTACTTGAACCCAAATTGGACAGATTTCAACAAATACGTTCATTTTTATATCAACTTGGTTTTGACGGGAGAATCACCTGGAACCCGGCTGAATCTCTCGAAAGCAAATGAGTGTATTTCGCTAATTTCGTGCAATTTTGGTTCAAGTATAACATGAGGTTAACGGAAATTTGGAGAGTGCGCCTGCTTGATGAGTCTCAAGAAGGTCGAAACCGGTTGTGGACTGTCGAAGGGTTTTCAGCAGCCTTAGGAGTAGTATATTGCATGTATACAATGTATCGCGGTATCTCGAATATCGTGCCAACTTAAGCGTGAGGCGGTCCGTTGCGGCCCATCCAGTTGCTTAAAAACATCATAAACGAGGGATTCAGCTGTGTTCCAGGTGAGGTCCCCGTCAAAACCAGATTGGTACGCAAATGAGTGTATTTCGCTACTTTTAATGTAGATTCTATTGCCAACACGGAAAATAACAATAAAACTCAGCGGATTTTCTAGCTCTAATTCATTCACAGAATATGCTTAAAGCCATCTAGGCTCTTTCAAGGTCACAGGTCAATGTGTTAAGCAGAGATATCTGTATGATTGTGCCCACTAGAACCTCGCTCAAACAGTTCCGGTTTGTTCACATCAGAGGAGGACGCACTGAACTAGAGCCTCCATCTCAAAACAGCATGCCATCACTGGGTGACATTGACTTTTTAGGATTTTTACAATCATTTGCCTGATATTTGGAGTGATCATCTTACAACTACTGCAGTGTATGACGCTGCATGCGCCTGGATGATCACAGTATGTGGAATTCAACCGACGTCCTCGATGACCTCTACTGATAGCATTATATATATATATATATATATATATATATATATATATATATAGCTTAAATCTACCTACTACGTTACAGGTTTCACTGCTGTTGCTGTCACACTATCACGTGACATTAATAATGCGGATCAATATGTTGGCTTTGTCTGTGGAAGCCTTGAAGCATTTGTCAGGAATTTTCACGTAGGTGTCATTCACCAGACAAACAGACCAATGAAAACAGCCAAGTGAACATAAATCAACAGTGACTTTATTTGTTCAACGAGACCAGGATAGCTAACTTGGCACTATTTTAAAATTAAATTCATTCCTCTATTTGGTAGAAAAGATCCTTCTGGAAGTGGTTTTTTTAGATTTTTGAGCTTCTAATTAAGTGAGGCTGACAGACGATCTCTCTATATGAGTCAGATGACACCAGCTGATCACTATTGTACTGATGTTCTGTCTTACTGTGCAGCTGATACATCTCTGCGAATAGCCAGTTTCATCATGCTGTAATAGAACTAGTAACTAGGCGCTGAAGACAATAGAAGTCAGCAAAATATTGCTAAATCGAACGGGCACACTTCATGTTTGTCTAGTTTTCAGAAGTAAACCCTGCCATTATGGAAATCCTCTGATACTGCCTCAAAGGTTTTCATTCAAGAGCACTTAGTAGTCGACTTCCACAACCGAAATAAACGAAATTTTGTCTCCACAAATGCTCCCATTTGCGAACAGATTTGGTTCTGACAAGACAATTTACCTGAATCTATCGTTAATGATGGTCTGGTTTGAATAGAACGCAAGGTTGACGGAAACTCAAGGACTGCCTTTACCTGGTGAGCCCCAAGAACGTCGAAGGTCGTGGGCTATCGAACAGTTTTCAGAGACCTTAGGAGGAGTACGCTAAGAACTTTTTGTTCTCTGCCTTTGACACTTTTTTGCATCACTCAAAATATATAGCTCGGAACAAGGTGAAAAATAATTCATCGTTGGAGGGTACTCTGCGTCTACTTTAAGTTCAGTTTCGACAAGCGGAAATCCTGAAATCAAGATTTCTCAACACTCACCAACCACTCATTTTGTTTTGCCCATCTGATCGTATTTGTCGGTGGTTCAGAATCTTGGCCACTTTCTTTTCTGGAGTATCATGCGCGCATCTCTGACTACAAGTTTTGCTATGTCCATTTTATGGGTGGTTTATCAGTAGTGTAGCAGTAGCAAACAGTTACATGTGACAGTGCGCTGGGTGGAAACCAACAAGATGACAGACAGCTTTCCTTACAGGTTTGATGTTGATGATGGTTTACCGCGGTCAATTTTTTCAGACTTTCCGATTACCAATACACAAAGAAACAATCTTGCACAATTTTTATGTCAAAGTACACTGGAAAAAGCTATCTTTTGAACGATACTGGAGTGGTTTACTAATTAGGGTTGTTACGTTGCTTTGTCAGTCTATCAGCAACATTCGCCCCAGGTCGCCGAAACTTAATTACCATGCAAACATGTCAGTTTAATTAGATGATGCAGACGAAAAAAAACTAGAAAATCAAGAAAGCTCGGTCCCATCATGCTACAGACTGCCGGAGTCTAGCTCCATTACCGTTAACGAGGATATTCTACATTGTGTTCACAGAAACAGTCTTTATACTGGGCATGGAGAAATTATGACGTCTGAAAACTCTACAGTACATTGTAACCTAATCATGGCATAACTTGAGGCAAATTTGGAGCTTGCGTTTCTCTGCTATATGTTAAAAATGTTTATTTTCCTTCTTTTATCAGTATTTTCATTTATTTTGTGGATTCTAGGCTTGTCGCGTCTGTTTGACTTCTGCTTTACAGGATACCAAATTAAACAGTAGCTGACCACTGTTGGATAAAAATCGACCGCAGTGAGGCTCATCTGCTACCATCGTGGTTGTCGAAGTTACTATATTTCACTGAGTAAGTAAATCGAGTTTTGTCATAGCAGTCAAACGCCGCTCAGACTTTATGAACAAACTTTGACAAAAGTATGACCAGATAGTCTCGCCAGGGACAACTTCAGGAGACACAAGGCAAGAGTTTATTATTCTTTTTTGTTTGCATTACGGAAGAGATCTCAAGTGAACGTACTTTAGACCTGTCCTGTTCAGTAAGGATGAGTGGCTTTTCGTAAACGCCAAGAGATATTCCAAGCGTTTCATATGGAATTGAATCTCTCCTCATGTGATTCTCTATCAAGCTCTCCCTTGCTCCCAGAACATTCTACTGAAGCCCACACGTGAATTTTATATTCCAGGGGAAATTTAGAAGCATTTAATATACCGAATAAAAAATAAGGAAAGTGTTTGAAATCTTGTAAAAACCTACTGTCATTCCGTGTAGGGACTGTCCATAAAAATGTGCTATTCGAATACGGGAGGATGGAGTCGACCAATCAGGGGCCACCAGGTGGCTAGTGGCATTGTGTGGCAGAATAAAATGCTGTGGAAAACAGCCGCAACATTTTTACTCACAAGTTCTAGGATAATTTTGTGCGCCTTTCCTCAAACTGAAAAAGGCTTTGGCAATTGCCATGCACCAATGTAAAACATGCGTTCGTTTACTTATGAAAGGAATGTTTTTGTCGAGACGCGTCCAGACATGAAAAAGTACATGCGCAGAGAACGAAGCGCCCTGAAGGTCACCAGCGGTCCCACACGTTCAGGATAGCAGGTGCGTTGGCGGATCGCACCAAACACGACTTAGCAACATGCGACCAGTGGAGTGCGGGTGAAATTGTTCACGACCGGAACACCGCCATTGGCTGTACAGGACGAACAAGTGGACGACCATATTTGGCCCTTTAGTCATCCTACATATTTACGCAGAAGCCCTGTATGTTTTGTTCGGACAATACAGCCGTGTTCCGAGTTCTCTGTCTTCTCCTTATCGCGTAGTCTGGCGGGCTCAGTTCAGGCGCAACCAATAGACGGCCACCCACGACACAACAGTTTTACTTATTGAACAGCGTATTGTATAGCTTTTTGTCTAAAAAGCAAGATAAAGTCAAACAAAACTGTTTTTTCTAGAATAGAAGGCCCGGAAAAAAACCTCTTTCTAGGGTATCCACGTCATCTGTGACTTAGTTCCGTGTCTTTCCTTAAAGGAAGACCGAGCCACTCATCCAGGGGTGTTTCGATAACTCTATCTCGAATATAGCACCGTTCGGCTTCGAAAAGAACACCTTTTATGGTGATGCCATCTAAATCAACAGCTGGACGCGAAGGAAAGTAACAACGCCAACAGTAATGTTTTGGAGCAAAGCCTGAATTCATTGCAGCCTCAACTCATTCACCATATATAAAATGAATTCCGGTTCATCGCACGCCAAGTTACAGGGGATTATTACCACGGATGCCGTTAATATACAGTTGGTCGTAGGCAACTCTTGGCTCCAGTCATGGGAGTGACTCATCTGGCACTAGGCCTCCGGAAAGTGAACGCTGACATCATTCGTGAGGCCGGCAGTCACTAACTCAACTCATCTCCGATAGTCCCTTGTTTTCGCTAACTGTCGGTGTCTGTCCATACCCTTCTGCGCCAGCCTTACGCTCTCGCTACCACATCTTCCCCAAAAAATTGAAAAATATTTCCTGGTCACCGACTCTGTACTGGCTACCTTTGATGTAGACAAAATAGTTACTTACCGGACCATCGAAATGATAACTAACAGAAAAGTTAGGCTTCACCCTTGGTGTCAGGGATACTGAGAATATCAGAAATTCTCAACAAAACCCCAGTGGCGTTCGGTTACCTCAGATTAACTTTTGTGGACGGCTCTCGAGAGCAGAAGTTACAGTATATTTAACTGTAAATATTTCACTAATTAGTTTCCGTGTGCTGTTTTCAAATCACTTATTGAGGTGGATCTTTCCAGATATCCAGTGTCTACAATAAATGATCACCTCTTCAGAAGCACCATTTTCACACTGCATCGCATATTTGGCGCATCTTTGACTTCAACACCGCCATTGCGGATGCTGGAAAACCGTTATTTCTGTTAGTAACTAGTTGTAAATTGACCTGTAGTGCACGGCAGCGCGACAACCTAACGACACAGGGGTACAAATGACCGTGTCTTCTATGTTGTCGCATACTTGGTTCATTCCACTCTGGACCAATAAATATAAAACATTGTTATACATCAGCGGCACTGACCAAACCCGGTGCCCGGTAGTACACATTGTATGTCGTTATTTTTACGGGATTTAAAGCCTTGTATACCTTTTCACTACTGGACAAGTTGTCTGGCCCACAACCAACCGCAAAGAGTGCCAGAAGTCCTAAAGGTACTTGAGTCGTCAAGGTTAGAAAGCTCTTAGATGAAAGACTAACTTCTTTGATCCATTCAAAAAATCACAATTTACAAATTTGCCAAACTCAAATATTGCTAGACCGCTAATGATTTTGAATGGATTTATCTATCTGTTGAAGTACGTCAGTCGTTTTATTCACCAGCCAGAAGTCGTTCATGTCTCCGAAATCGTGACCAAAACCTGGCCCGGTAATTCGTTGGGAAACAGGAACTGGGTCATGGTTATCAAGATAGCATAACCGACCGCGGTTAAAAGTTCAAATCTTCACTCTTCACTCGTCATTTCGTAGCGTTTTTGTTCACTTAGTCCAAAAGATAGCTTATTACCCCGGTTGCCAAGGCTTCGTGCAACGTTTTCGCTGATAGTAAGAAGCCTTGCGGTGGGCATCCTTTCTTTTCTTGATAGATAAAAGGACTCGCTTAAGTTTGTTGTGCATAGTAAACACTGTTTTGAATGTTTACTCGTCTCAGGCGAGTAGGTCGCTCCTGTATGTGTCCCAGGTTTAAGTCCAGCGACCTTCGGCTACTGGCAGAAAAGCTAGCTCCTTTTACCCTCAGGAACATCTATTGATGTTTGGTTAAAATTCACCCGTGTTTAAACTCCCTCATGGCATTCTGCAAAGCAACGCCTTATCAATACAGAAGCCGTTCTTTTGAAAAGCGATAACTCTGAGACAATTCCAGTTGACTATATTGAGCCGGACCTGGCTGAGCCCTAGTAATCTGCCAGTTTCCAGCCAAATCCATTGAATTCCTTTGCCCGCTAATCTTGAAAAGTCGATCGATTTCGTCGACCTTACCCCCCACTGATTATTTCTGCTTAGCTAAACTCATCGGTGCGTACCCCAGACTCAAAGATTCAGGCATTTTACGAGTGAATATATAGTTTCATTCTGCGGCGCCTCCCAAAGCATGTTAAGCGGTACCCCGCAGCATTTCTCGTCTACACAGATGGGTTCGGTTACGTCCATGTGGCTGGACCATTTACTCCATTGCGTCATCTTTAGTACAAACCGGTTTGTCTGCCCTTGGGTGTGAGTGACAGACTCCTTTTGAAGAAAATGTCACAGTAATTTCTAAAGTCTAAACAAGATAAGGTGATCCGGAAAAGCTTGGTAGTGAAGAACATGTTCACAGGAAATGTCGCCTTGAAGTCTCCACCTCTATCCTTTTCGTGCTTTTTATTCATTTTCATATGCCTCCACTCAGAAACTATGGTTAAATAATCAAGGGTTGTCATTTAACTATCACTCAATTGTTTTTTTTGAAGTCTCCGATTGCATGAATAAAAACTTAATTATCTCACTTTGAACTGTTATTTGTGGTATCTTCAGTATCTTGGTCGAGCGTTCATTTTTTACGTCCGGGCCGAAGACTTGTGATTCTGCGACTCAACCACTCGGCCCAAACCTACACACAAATCCCCAAGCCACAAGGACAAATTTTATCGTTGTCAACATTCGGTCGTTTCTAATAGTGCTTTTTGGATTGTCTGATATGTCAAGCTTCTAAACTTGATGCAGGAGTCGGAGGGTTTAATTTCTATGCCTCTGATTTTGTTCTACTTGCTCCTTTGTGTCCTATTAAGCGTGAAACCATGCTTTCACAATGTACCTTGAAGAAACAACCCGCTGAATTCTGCCTTTTGCTTAAGAAAGCATCCAAACGCTTGTTCTTTTTAAGTTTATTTCTTTAATCTTGGCCTCCGAAAGAGGTCACCAGCTTTATTTAAGTAGGCGCAAGAATTCAACTTCCCACCATACCTGTAAGTTTCCGGTGCACTGCTCTCTGAAAACGATTTCTTCATTTGAATCATTCTACTGTTATTCATCCAGCTGGGTTAGGCAATCCCTAAACTAATTATCTATTCAAAATATATCTGACGTTAAGTACATTTGCTTGCGTTTCCCATGTGTTGAGAGCAATTTTGTCTTACCACTATGGACTCTGGCTCCACCGTTTTCTTGCTCTTTACTAGCTTATTCCAGAGCTGTTACAGCTAATAAATTGTGTGATAAAGTAGCTTCTCATCAAAACTGATCCGGCAGAGTGATTTTCCTTTGTTCTAAAATGGCATACTACACTAACGTGATAGTCCATTACAGGCGGTGGCCACTTTAGTTTCGGTTTTAATTCTCGTTTGACCATGACTAGCAACCTAGCCGATATTCGAGTCCGAGTACTTTTGAAATGCTAAAGTGACCGTGTAAGTAATTTTCCATCAGTAACACATGAAGTCTGTCGCGGCACCAATATTGCCTTTTTTGTTCGCGTGTCCAATGGAAACCATTGGAAGTTTAGAAGTTCCCATGGTGGTTGGCAGTGAACCTGGAATTCACGGCTCAGTACTCAGCTGGTTGACCAAGTTTGGACTTTCAGCCTCACCAGCGTCTGCGTTACCTTCAATTTTTCAAGTCAATCGGCCAACACTCACAGTACTTCTTGTGCAGCCTATAAATGGTAATAGGAGGTATTCTGTTTTCGCTTGAAGTACCCAACAAAAGTTTGGACCCCAAAACCATCAAACTCTAATAAATACTTTGCTCTTTATCTATGAGTATGACGATTCAAACAAGCTTCTTATTTCACTTGTTTCTGTTGTCCCAAAGGCACATTCCAAAAGACAGTCTGATATAGAAACATTGTACGTCAGGCACGGTAAACTTTCTGTCACAAAACAAACAGAACGTGTGTCGGCTTTAGGTGATTCTGCTTATGCTGAGTGAAACACCCGTTCTGAGTGTTAAGCTCTGAAGGTTGGATAGGAGTGATCACCGTTTCTGTGGTTTTGTAACTAATTATTCCCCTACTGTAGTCCGACTGATAAGGACTGCTAGGCGCGGTTGGGCGGATACGCATATGCCGCAGCGTGATGCTTTAGTGAGCGTCAGACTCCGGAGAGGACTCCTACAACCAGTTCGAATGGCGAATTCTAGAGACGGTAAATGCACAAACTAAGAGTTGAAATGGCTTCTGCTTCGGTGCTGGGGGCCTTTCCCATATTTAAGCTATTTGGCGATAATATGTCTGCCTAATGGTAATTAATGCTTAATTGGGCAGTCCTTCTTTTTTGCTGCACAATTGTTGATTTAACTTAAGATATTCCATGGAGTTGCTTACTATGCCGCCAGGTTACCGGATCCAGCCTTATATACGGTGCACATTTCGCCGATTTAACCAAACTCTATTAAGTACATTGTTCATGTCCCCGTATTAGTTGGGAGTTGAGAGTAAGAGACAGAAGCTCACGTTAGCCTCCTCAGTTCCCGGAGAGGAAACGACAATGTCGAATAATTAAGAGTCCGATTTAACTGATAATCTGGCCCAGGAATACTCAAATCACTCCAGTTTTGTGATGTGAAGCACATGAATAACTCTTCTTAATCCTGTGCCTTGTCATCAACAACCACCAAACTGAAAATGTTCAGTTTTCATGTTCCCCGTCTGTGCCATCACTGAATCCGGAAATTATCGTGGGGGTTATTATAGCACAATATACATTACAAGTGAATGAATATCACTATGAGGTAATACTCCTACAACATTTCGGTTTTTCATTTTTGTGGCCTATGAAAAGTTCATAAAAGGTTCCGTAGGATTTTGATAAAAACGTAACCATACGTCAGTTTATGTGCAATGCAGCAGTGTTTGAAGGCGTTTGTTCAAGTTACACTCCGTAGTTGTTCGAGATATGGCGTTTTTTATTTAATCTCACGCGATTTACACTGTTTTTCTATGCACGCGATGCGAGTGTTTTCTACAAATCAGTGGTACACAAATCGACATACAGCGACGATGTATAACTATGCAATCGTAAACGAGATAATTATTGTGCGGATGTGAGGTTATGACCTTTGTCTCAGCCTTAGTAAATATTACCTTATCTTCAATAAACGCACGAAAACGAATCGGAGGTATACTAAGTTTTGAAAACCACCCTGGAAATTCCTTCACTGAAGCAATAACACAACTTCTGCAAAGTGCCATATGTCATAGTATACACATTTTCGGACTTTTTTTCAGATACTGAAGGATACTCATCAGATTAGCTAGCCTAGGGAAACTTTAATAGATTGATCTTCAGTTAATTTGGAACTGACTGGGCAACCGAGAAGTTAATAAAGCGCTTACATGAGGCGCCCACATTTTCGAGCTCCGTTTCCCTAAGAGTCACGGTTAAAACGCCGCGTCGGTGAGCGTTTTTCAAGGTTGTTACATTCTACCAGTTCAAACGCGGAGGACACTTTGAGCACTCGGGGACCACGCAAACCCAGTATACCTGTAATTGAAGCCTACATCCCGAATAGTTTTCTTTAGGCTCCGTACCCGAATGGTTGAATTAGTGAATGTTACCTAATGTTGCGCGGTACTTTCAAACGACACCCAGTATTCCATTTCAACGGATGGGTGAAAGACTTGCACTATGCAAGAGAAAAGCCTGCTCATCGAATGAAGAATGAGGAGCAGTGTATCACTTGTTTGTCATATTTGTAATGCGTGTGCCTTAGCGGGGTTCAAATAGAAATATTCCGAACCACCTTAGACCCGCTCACGTGCGAATACAGCCTCTGCAAGTATGCAGGACAAACCGACTGTGCAGCACCCGGAAACCCTCCAGATATGCCGAGTGACCCAGATCTAATAATGGAGAACGACTTCGGACTATTTGTGTATCTCTCGCCTTCAGACGTTTCTCTCCATACCTCGAAAGCCTTGAGTGCTTTCCTAAATGTAAGGCGGATCACAAAATATCAACGTATCTGGAGCAGTCAGTGATAATAAGTGTGGCGGCAAGATCCTCGCTGCACCCGTAGAAATTGAAGCAGTATCAACAAATCCACTTGGATACGACGAGATCAGAGATTCTTGAGTATGCCAACCAAGTTGTCTACTCAGAACGCAAGAAGGACGTAACCCTCGTTGAGCGTGTCCAGCGAGCTGCTACGAAAATGGTTGTCGGCCTTAAATCCGCGGACTGTGAAACCCGTCTAGTGGTGCTTGACCTATTTCCCTTGTAGTGTCGTTGCCTTCGAGGAGACCTACCTTCTTCTTATGCCGTGTTTGAATAAGGTCTGGCCAACAGGTTCACCGTTGGGCCAGCAAACACACGGCAGGGGCATGGTAAGAAGCTTTTCAAGCTCAGTGCGAACATTTTCATCGGGCTAAATTTTTTCTCATTTCGGGTATTTGGTGTGTGGAATATCCTTCCTGCGACGGTTCTCCACGCTCCATCTAGAACCCAGTTCAAAGCACTATTGGACACTTTTATATGCGAGTCCTCGCGCTGGCAAACTTACTGCCCCACGCTGAGGACTTAAAGAGCAGTGCTACACCCTTTTACACTTGCGCCTTTTAGGTGAACGGCAGCCGCTGAACAACAAGAACAAAACCGACCCGGGTAACTTGGGTGAAAACCTCGATCCTGTGTATCAATCCGTGAATCAGTGAATCACATGAACCCATGTTTGGAGATACGTGCAGCAGCAGCATTCCTTCGGTCTTCATGTGCACAGACCAGGTCAAATATATTAGGCTTTACTAGCCGCTAATACCAGAGAGGAAAACGTGACGAACCCCAAAAGCTTACAACAAGCTAGTCACCACGCGGGCGAAGGGAACGCACGAAAGATATCTTCATCCATGTCTGTAGTGGCCAACAAAAATATGTCCAGTCCAAGCACCATTAATAAGGCCAGGACAAAACGCTGCGTAGCACGACGGCAATAACCTGGTGCACCCGCGGCCGTGTGATAAGAGCGTTTCAAAAAGATGCTTCTTAATTTCGAGATAAAGCCAGAACTGAAACATGGACGCTTATAATATCATTTATTCAGAATGAGGGCTCTAAGTTGCCGGCCTCATTTCAGCCTCTGTGTCCTCTTGTCCACTCGCTCCCATACCTACAACCCCGAGTAAACTCTTCACCTGGCCCCAGCCGCCTCCAGAACGCATTCATTATAATCCGCTGAACCTTCCGTTCTGATCCAAACGTCCCCGTGACTATCACTCTGTGATCCTCATAAGGCCAGTCATTTTCTGTGCGGTTCGCGTTAGCGTTGTGAGTTAGCGCCGACTCCCTCTCCCAAGGAACTTTTACAGCCGACTCCACCACAACGGTGACACCAGTGAGTCTCTACAGTTTTACTGTGCACCATGATTCTGAGATTTCAGCTACCGCTTACCTGTGTTGCGAGTTCCCCTAATTCATCATATTTACTTACGCTTTTCGTAACCCTGGTCATGAACCCAACCGTCCAAGGCCAAGGACCCTCAGCAATGTTTCCACTTTTAGTTCAAATTAGCCGGCTGGGTTGCCGTAACACTGCTGCTCAACCAAATTCTATGTTCCAGTTCCTCATTTCCGGCAATTTCTAATTTTTTATCACATGCCAAGCAGGATGCCTCATTTTTGCCTTCTCCGTTGTGCTGCTGCCCACCACCTCTAAATTTCAACTGCCTGATCTTTCATCAGCTTGATATGTTCCTCAGCAGACAGGAAAAGTCCTATAAATGTTTCGCTGTCCTCGACGTCTTTTGCATTTTAATTATTTTAGCTTCGGCATGACCTCATCTGCCCCGCTTCTGCGCATTCCTTAACGCTCACAGATAACATTAGTCGTGCTCTTATCCTGACAGTACTGTCACGATCGTGCCCGACAGTATGCCACTTACCAGCTGGGGTTAAACATTATTATCGCGCTCAAGCTCTTTCTTATTCCCAGTCTTATTCCACATTCCGGGAAAAGAATCCCTCATTCCTCGGCCTAAGTGTGTTTGTCGTTCTCATTTTTCCGTCTGTTCCTTGAGTTGATACCCTGATGGGCTCAAGCTCATCCGATTCTTTGAACGATCACCAGGTTTTTTTCAAACCCGTGACGTTTCATTCACAAAACACCACAGAGCAACTTATTAGCCCCGAATTTCCGTTGAACAAGCCGATGTCAGTTGTGCCCAGAGCCTTCCATGATTACTTCGTACGGATCTTGCCGATTTTGGCAAGACATGTGCGCTATACCAAGCGCGTGTACTATGCTAATTTTTGCCTCATATTGCTAGGAGTCCGCAACTGACGTCGGCCGTTCTTTTATTGTGAGTGTAGTAGTACGGTCATTCTTGACGGCATGCCAGCCACCGGTAGGGAGTGAATAGTTGTAGAATTATTCCTCTCATTATGGCGCTGCGAAAAACCCAGCCTTCCCCACTACCTACAGGGAAGGCAGAAGAGTACAAGCGCCTCAAGCATGGTGACCTGGCGGGTAAGAGCTGCTATACAACCAATTAGGTCTTGAGGGGGACATTAAAGAAACGGCAGCCTGGGTTGGACCCGTAGGAGTCGGCGGATCAGCTCGATGAGCGTGACAGGGTTGCTCGCAACAGTGACGATAAAGGTGATTCAACCATTTGGTATCCGGTTAGCCGGGTTGTGGTGAAAGCGACTAAAAAGGTCTACTTTTGGTCTGGTTATAAGTAGTAATACTGTGCAGATGGTCATAGGTGATGCAGATTGCAGTGATAGTCGAGTTACTAGTTGAAAGGCGCAAAATGCTGCTCTCTGGAGAGTGGGAATACTCGTGATAATTGGTTGTTCATCATCCGGCTGTGTATATGTTGGAAAAAACGGATATTTTCCAAGTGTTTCATCGGCATTCGAGGAGACATCATTAGCACACCGTTGGGTGGGCACTACCGCAACGTTTGCGTGCGTTTATATAGCATTCGATATAGCCTATTTTCTCTTAACTTGAGTGGCTTGCTGAGGGACCGCTTCTTAGTGAATTAATTGGTCCAATTGTGATGTTTCTTGCTTCATTATCTGCGTTTACCTGAGTTCATTGGTTAACCCAAAGCTTTCTGTTTCCGACAACTTCTTCCTATGCTTTGTTTCGTCCCTTCTCAATCTTCACTGCGTTGCAGTCTGGCAGTCCCGTAAGAACTGCCAAGTTATCAACAAACGGATATAGGTTAGTCACAGTCCCGGTGCCAGCAGTTTTCGTGCCTTCGAGGCATTTTCTCTCGGAGTGCAAAAACGATTCAACATAAGTAGACATTAAAGATTTTTGATATTCGATTAATGAAGGACTCACTAAATTAAAGCAGGTGAAGGCGAATACAAAATTAAAAAAATAAAGCCGGAACCAACTGGTTCAAAAATCGTACCGGGCGCCGACAAAATGGGGATTGAGGGATAAAAATACTGTATAACAAGGCAAAAATATACACACACTTTACTGTGAAGGCCACTTCTTCAGCATCGTAACCGTACTCTTCGTTCCCCTTGCCGGTTCTACATGGGCTCATCCACCACTTGATCACCCCCGAGTCACAACACCGTCCCAACCGGCTCAGAGAATGAGTTATTGATGATCTGGCGCAGCGTAATTACCCCAGCCTCCCGTCTCAAGGAAACAGTGGTTGTCAGTTTCCAGGCTCACCTCGTTTCATCCAAAAGTCAAATACGGAAAATGGGATGAAGCACCACATCCCAGGTTTGTGTCGTCAAACTAAGGCTTTATTAACTGGATGAATCGCGGAGCTCCAAGTCACAGGTCACAGTCGGCGTTGAAAACGATTTCGGGTAAGCCATTTCGCGCATTTCCAAGCCACCATGAGAAAATGGGTTGCTGCAGAAAGTGCGTGGCTTTAATTTAGGCAGCATTTTTCATGTCCCACTTGTTGTCACTAAGGTGGAATGTGAGGGAGGTTTCAGCTAGTTTGCTTTCGAAGAGTCTTTATGCAGATATCCGTGGCCCAATGGGTACGGATCAAGCACATCCAGCAGGTTTCCATGGACTGAGGCGCGTTGCCGTGGCCGCGCACCGGAAATATTCGGCACACCGGTAGTTCTCCTACAATTCAGTACGAACTACCTGGTTGGTGCGCCCTAACAGGGTTGCAACGTATGTGGCTTGCAGCACCTTAAAATTTCAGGGTGCCAATAGGGCTAAGAAAGACCTTAACGCCTTCATTAAGGTATAAACGTTATGTGCGGTTTTCAAGTAGTGGAGTGCAAAGGACATTCGGATCCATTTTCACCCAACCTGGATATTGTCCAATATTCTACAACACTACGTATTAGGAAGGTATTTTAGAACAATGCGCCTGTGCAGCTTTCGTAATTAAGGTAGTTATGCCATTCTAGTTCTGCGACTTTCGCCGGGCAGGTGTTGATCTAGAGCAGATTACCAGATTTTTATATCGCCAGCGAAGAAAAGTCTTGGGTCTGTCTTAACGTTCTGTGGATCATTACAATGGTAGAACAAAACAATGGCCAGGCGCAAAGCCCTGAGAGACAAAGTATTATGGGGGGAGGACTAAAAGCAAACTGGTCCAATTTTGACCCTTAAAGTCTAGTGCAAGTCGGATCTTGTGGTCCTGAGTTCTGTGCATCTCTGATTTTGGAATAGTGGGACCTGAAAAGCCCAGTCAGAGGCATTCGCGAGGTCGAAGAATTTGGCGTTCAAGATGAGCTCACTGGCCTATGCTTCAGTCGAGCTATCCGCAGAAATGGACATTTTTGTGACGTCGAGATGGTTGGATGTGAATCCATGTGGCGCGATAGCGGCGGCAGTTAATCATTTCGGGGAACTGCATCAAGATAAATTCTGTCACTTTGCGCAGTGTATTGGTGAGGCTAACGGACCTATTACTAACCGGTGACGGATGGTCACCGTACTTTAATACAGGTGTAAGAGTAGTCTTTTTCCAGGTCGCCGGGATTGAACCCGCGTTGACAGATTGCCTCGGTAACTTGCGATTGCCGCCGGCTGGTGCCATTTGCCCTTCGCTGCAAGGAAAACTCATAATCTGGCAATCAATTTTCGTCTGAATAAAATGGTAATACTCAGTGTAATTCTGCTTCTTCCTACACTTAGGACAACGATACAAGGCTCGAGATTACGCTGAACTTCTTTGGACATTTTCTATTCGTGGGTTTTCATGGAAATTTCCCGCCTATTGGCATGTTAACTTAACGATTGGGCAGAATCCGCCGTATCCGAATGATGCTCTAAATTTTAGTGATTTTTCGCGAAAATTGGTGTTTGCTAGAAATATCTCCAGTATTTGCGGTGTTTTACCTGGTTAGCTCGACGGGCGGCTCGACGTTCAGTTTCCATGTCGGAGCCAAATTCGTCATGAAGATTTCACCCGAACAAATTTTGCTAATGTCCAGTGCAGTAGGGCTGGAAGTCACTTATATCACACTCCAGTAATAAGCTTGTGGATCGGCAGTTTGAAGTTACTTTGTTCAGTTTCTATACAGGAAACAGGTCGTCTTCTAGTGAAATTTTGCATCTGCGGATTACCACACCAAACAATAATGTCCCTCCCGCACCCTCCAGGGTGAGCGATGTTGTGGCTGAGAGCAGTTTGGGAAGTGTACGCATCTCCAGCTATTTTTGTACTTGCGGAGGCTTCCAAAGAGGCTGGGACATATTGTTTGCAGCCAAGTTAGTAACAACTGTCCCACAGCATCTCCGAAATGGTGAACGCACAGGTATTACGGAGGCAAATCCTCAGCTGTACCGGTGGATCTTAGGCTGTAGAGCATCACGGATATCTCTGTATCGGCTGGGGCCGTTGTCCTGGTCAAATGCACTCTATGTGCCGTGTTCCGTTGATTGTTATCGGACAGTTCCCGCCATTCCCTCGGCGGTGCCTCCAATTCTACCAAGGTATTTCGTGCGGACGCTGGTGGAGAAAAACGGTATCCTTTTTCCATAAACACAAAACTTGTTTAATTTGTTAAACACCCGCTTTTTAGGACTTTGCATCTGTTTCCGTTCCAGCGAAACTTCTTGGCTTCGGATATGTGCCCACTTTACTAGATGATAGGAGCTTAATTTTGGTCAAGTTGCTCCGGGGGTTTCACAGGGGTGATGCCTCCATATGAACGATAGGCGGCTGTTTTGTAGACCGTTTGAGTCGCTTGGCCCCCACAACTACATTTTGGCTTGTGCTTATCGAATCTTTCCATGTTTTGCTTGTGGGTCAAGATCACCACCGTTTCCGATTGTGGAAACGCTATTTCCTGTGTAACGCCTTCTCTGATCTTCTCAAAATGCCGTTCACGTTCTTGCAGCGCCAGTGCTTACCGCGTTTCCTGGGCTTCGTGCGCTCAGGCTCCAGGTCTCTGGGTCATTCCCGGGAGCTTCCACTTGAATTGATGACTTGTTATTTTCCTGGAGTCCGTCTCAAACATCTCTTTTGGCGGCTGTTTGCAATCTTTTACCGCGTTTTTCAACAGTTGTGTGAGCCAAAACAGAGTGTACCTGATTGCAGGGAACTCTGTTTGGAAAGAGTTTTCGAAAGAATGATCACTCCTGCCTGATCAAAACAAAGTGAATATGTGGATGACAACACCCGTTTGATTTTCCACACTGTAACCATCGTTTGGTACACAATAGATTCGTTTTTAGATCTAGGTGAAGCAATACTTGTGTTGCCGCTACACATACTGCCTACAAGCACTGAGTTACCCAATCATGATCATCATTTTTCCCCGGACTTAGTTCGTCAAAGCTCATTCTATTTTCCTCTTGGGATTTAATGACAAAGAGCAGCATCCATTCTGTATAACAGTGGGACACCTGGAGACGAAGTCTAAGGTGCCCATTGAAAAGTACCAGGTGTGGTTGATGCCACTGTTAGCGCAGCCATGTAATGATGCTCATCTCCGGCAATCCGCCGTCTTTCTGGGGCCATATTGCAAAGTTTGCGAGGAGTTGGTTTCGAGCACATTAATTCCACCTCCTCTCAGGCAGGTTTTGGCGGAACAAGTGTGTTTCATTTTGTAGAAGGGGTCATCACTAGTGTAGTGGAATGGTTGGCGTTTTGCGCAGCGCGTCTCTTTGTTTGGAGTAAGAATGCATGTGTGTCTTGGGTTACTGAATCCTTTGTTTCCTGTCCATTCTTATGTTGATGCTTCTTGCTCTGCTAGTGTACTCCAGCTAAGTGCGGATCAGGTTGGCCACGGTGAAAACGTTTGCCCTTGTTCCGTATGTAACGTGGCTGCCGGGTTTGGGCCGTTTCCATGGCTTTTGTTGTGGACGTCAGATTTCCGTCGAAACTTCGGTTTTTCAGCAGTTTTGCTCTAGATGCTAACAGCTTTTCCTCAATTGCCTGTGAAGTTTCAGCTATCTAGACCTTCAACAACGCTGGTTGCTCAAATATGTTGCACAGCCTTGCATGTTTGATGCTTCCGTAGGAGTGGGCGAGAGGCGCAGAGTCGCGCCACTGTGACCCCATGTTTCGTTGGTTTCGGCCCTGGGATAATGTTATTCGCATTCACGAAAACGACATTTTCACTGAAAATGTCAATTAATCCCGGTATTTCAATGATCATTTTTTCAATTTTCCTTCGTTCTCTGTGGTCATCTAGCGGCCTGTTGGTTTCGGTTTCCAGGCGGCCCGGAGGCTTCGCGAACCTTCCTGACGTCTCCGTTAGTGTCCCAGAAGCCTCACTGAAGTCGGAGGGGGAGGAGATCGCCGTTTTGGCCACTTTTTCTCCTAAGCGACTCGTTTTCTGCTTTGATTTACCCCAAAATTTTGTAGACAACTTCAGGTTAGACAACCCCCCAAAACATCTATTCCGGCGCGACAGCTCCGTTGCCTTATGAAGCACTAGACCCTGTCTATGGTTTTGTCGCACATTTGGTTAGTTCCAACGAAGTGGTTGGCCGTTGCTGGCTTGCATGTCATAGTCCGTCGTGCGATCAGTTTGATCATAGTCCGTCCGGATGTTTATATGTCGTCTGAAAGCCCATCCTGGTGCGGTGGACTAGCTTACTCTGCTCAAAATGAAGGAAGAAGCAAGCTTTACAGTTGTGGGTTGGCCAACGTTCATGGGCCTGGTTGAAACGACACTCTCGCTGGAATCTTCAACCACGAACCCGAGTAATTCATTTTAGCTTGCAAGCCGGATGGGTTGGTCAACACTGGTTTAGCCTGTGTAAGCCATCCGCCGTTTCCTCAAGCGTTAGCTCTAAGTTCGTGACGTTGCTTCTATATGGACTTATATATTATTGAACTAAGTGTGGGGCGAGAATGTTTGTTGGCTCTAGCGTCGTTAGCAGAGCTCCAAGAGTTGTTCAGAGCTAGCGTTTAGTCTAGGAAACGTAGTAGTCCCCTCTTGATTGCTCACGTTGGGTTGCCCCTCAGCCGAGGAACGAGGCGACTCCCTATTTTTAAGAGACCGGCTTTTGGGTATCTGCAGTGCACTTCGGGATGTCTGAAAGAAACCCAGTTCTCACTGTTGGTTTGAGAGGGCGACTTTTAAGTACAAGAGTTCGAGGGCTGATTTCTTGTGTTAGACCTGAGCCACTCAGAGTTACGCCACGCATGCCCTCCCTGCGAATAAACAGAACTGGTTATGAGATTGGCCTGATTGGTTGGCGTTGGGTATTTCGAGACAATTACCCAAATATTGAATGCAGCTCGCATTCACGGTGATCAATGAAAGAACGCGTCGCATCTTTGATCGCGTGATCAGAGAGCTGTAAGACCTTGTGAGCCACTAGCGTGCTGGGAGGTGAGAGTGGTTAGTGTTTGTTCAAAGAACAGATTTAGCTGTTGACCTCCGTTGGTGTTTTTACATTTAGCACTTGGCACTATCATATCTTTGGAAAGTGCCACATTTTGGAGTCAAAAAATGGCAAAGTGCACAAAACCGGCAGCGGCCTTCTGGGGGTCCATTATGCAACGAAAGCATGCGATACAAGCGAAAACAATTTCAGACCGATTGCGTGCAGTCTGTCAGCTGAAATTGGAATGTACGCCGACTAAAAGGTTTAATCTTATTTCATCAAAATTGTAATAAACTCTGTACTTCACGTTTTTTAGAGGATACCAAGCTAAGCCATTTTACGAAAAAGTTTTCCGGTGCTTTATAGCTATTGGGAAATTTCTGCGGATGCGCCGGTGAGTAGGCAGCTGAATTTCAAGTGAATGTCATAAAAATTATTCGGACGAATGCCAATAAACCGGTGAATGTTCCCTTAAACTCGCCGTTTTTAAAGATGTCAACATGTGTTATAGTCATTCCGTAAACTTTTAGTTGCACCACTTTATGTTTTTCGGGAAACTTTGGGCGTACAATTAAGGGTCGACAGGTTTTGTCGCCTGATAGTCACTTGAAGTAGGCTCTTATCATGTTCCTATTTTGTTGGGTCAGCGAACTTCCTAGATCACTACATGTTTGGCGCCGGTTCGTAAACAAATGGAATCCGAATCCAGACGGATAAATGTGCATTCTCAAATTCCGCTACGAAAAATTCAAAATTGGTGTTCCGGGGCGAAAAAACCTGTAAATGAAAAGCAGCTCTTGGAACGAAGATAGATCCCAAAAGGGATTTGGGTATCTGGCTCTCTCCAAACATGTCCTTCTCACTGCACCATGAGAAATCGGCTCAAAACGCATTCGCAGTACTACGGATGATTCGGCGCACCTTCTCCCGTATTACTCGCGCGGACTTCCATATACTCTATGAGGCCTACGTCAGACCGCTTCTTGAGTATGCCAACCAAGTTGTCTACTCAGAACGCAAGAAGGACGTAACCCTCGTTGAGCGTGTCCAGCGAGCTGCTACGAAAATGGTTGTCGGCCTTAAATCCGCGGACTGTGAAACCCGTCTAGTGGTGCTTGACCTATTTCCCTTGTAGTGTCGTTGCCTTCGAGGAGGCCTACCTTCTTCTTATGCCGTGTTTGAATAAGGTCTGGCCAACAGGTTCACCGTTGGGCCAGCAAACACACGGCAGGGGCATGGTAAGAAGCTTTTCAAGCTCAGTGCGAACATTTTCATCGGGCTAAATTTTTTCTCATTTCGGGTATTTGGTGTGTGGAATATCCTTCCTGCGACGGTTCTCCACGCTCCATCTAGAACCCAGTTCAAAGCACTATTGGACACTTTTATATGCGAGTCCTCGCGCTGGCAAACTTACTGCCCCACGCTGAGGACTTAAAGAGCAGTGCTACACCCTTTTACACTTGCGCCTTTTAGGTGAACGGCAGCCGCTGAACAACAAGAACAAAACCGACCCGGGTAACTTGGGTGAAAACCTCGATCCTGTGTATCAATCCGTGAATCCGTGAATTCGTTCCAATTAGAACATGACTTTGGATGACAGACGAAACATTCAAACAATTGAGGGAGCTTGCGAAATTCCTCTACAGATAACTATCAGCTTCGAGTTCTGCACTTAGAAGGGGTCTCAGATATATTAGAAGGGATCACTTGGACCTTCATAACGCAGTTGCACCTCAATGAAAGAACCTCTAGCCAGACTAACACGCGGAGTCACAGCGGCAGATAAGCCCGGTCAACAAACGAGGGTTGCAACTTTTGGTCGAAACTTCCCAATACACTAGTAATATCCATAGCTAGCCGATGGCATTGCTAGTACCTTCACTCATGTTTGTGTGGTGACCCATTAAGACGAACGGTTCGGGCCTGTGTGGTTTCAAGCTGTTTCAAGCACCCGTATCTTCAGCCGCATCTGCTAGTAGCAATGTATGGTCCCTCAATCTTTGACAAGTGAGTGGTTGGCAACGGCCCAAATCCAGGCTGGCTTACCACATCTTTGGGACTTTCAACGGTCAAAAGAGCTTACTGGTTTTGGGTTGGACTCGAGATTAGGCCGATGTCTGATCCCGCATCAAGGCGACTTCCGATTGGTTCAAATTATAGGTGCAGCGGTCAGCTGCGTTCCAATTGGACGTTTATGTCCCAATCATGTCGGGTGCCGGCATCCGCATCTGCGATGGTTTCGAGTGTCCATAGTTTTACTTTTACGCACACTTTAATACGAGGTCCTGTCTTCTGGCTTGCTTTTAATGGTCCGTACATTCAGGGTATCTTAGGTGGTTGTTCTGTTGAAAACGCCAGCTTGGTAGGATCATGCCGGCCGGCATTTCTCCTAGCTCAGCAGCACGAAACAGCTCAACAAGCAAGCGAATAGATTCACGCAGTTGTAAATAATTAGGCATGTTGGAAACCAATTTATATGTTACCCAAGTGAACGAAGTTATGGCTGTCAAACCGTTCTTGCGTAACTAACATGCTCGTATTAATGGACAGCCTGACCCAAGCTAAGGACGAAGAACTCATAACGGATGCCATATTTTTCGGCTTCTCAAAGGCATTCGATAGAATCCCGCTGCACCACAAACTCGAGTCTTATGGGATTAAAGGAGATTCTACGCTGGATTAAGGCGTTCCTATCAGACAACATTCCGAGTGAAAGTAGGCTCGACCTACTCTTCTTCGGTGCCGGTCTCCATTGGAATTCCTCAAGGCTTTGTCTTGCGACCACTTCTCTTTCTGATATACTTCAACGACCTTCCAGATGTTCTTTCAAATCCACGTCCACTTTTTGCGGACGACTTGAAATCCTGGGGTTCAAATGCCTGTGGGGTCTACGTCAGACCGATTCTTGAATACGCCAACCAAGTTGTCTACTCAGGACGCAAGAAAGACGTAACCCTCGTTGAGCGAGTCCGGTGAGCTGCTTCGGAAATGGTTGCCGGCCTTAAACCCGTTGATTATGAAACGCGTCTCGCGGTGCTTTGCCTATGTCCCCTGGTTTGGCCTACAGGTTTGTCACCGTTGACCTAACCCACACACGGCGGGGACATGGTAAGGAGATTTTCAGGCTCAGAGCGGACACCCTTATTAGGTGTCAGTTTTTCTCATTTCGGGTAGTTGGTGTGTGGAATATCCTTCCTCCGACGGTTGTTCACGCTGCATCTTGTACCCAGTTCAAAGCACTTTTAGACGCCTTTTTAGTTAGATCCTCGCGCTGGCAAGATTACTGCCCCGCGCTGAGAGCTTAAAGAGCAGTGCTACACCATTTTTCGCTTGTGCCTTTCAGGTGAACAGACGCCGCTGAACGACGAACAAGAAGTTTGGGCGAAAGTCTCGATCATGTGTATCAGTCCGTGAATACGACGAAGTTACCGCGAAACATTTTGACCATATCAATCCTCAAAGACGGGGGGGGGCGGAATGGCTCAAGTGGTTAGAGCGCGAATTTACTGTCCGAAAAGTCCGGGGTTCGAACCCGACCTCTACCTCTCCACTTCCCCTGTCTAGGCTTAGGCAGCCTGACAGTATCCGGTCCTTCATGCTTCCTTCGAGTGTCATGACAGCTAGGCACCAGAAGGGTGCCACAGCTGAACGAGTTGGCGACATTCATATATCACAGGCTGCCCTAGCCAGGTACCCTGAAGAGCTGAAAGTGAAATCCTATGCATTGAAAAGGATACTGAAATTTTCGGATGGGGAGGATGGACGACCGGTCCGTAGGACAGGCCACAACATGGAAATGAAGAACCACGAAACGCACTCCTCTCTCGGTTTCCGAAGTTAGGGTTACCCAACAGTAGTCTTAGTGAAGAGTGGGCAGGTGGGACTACGGGTTATTTACACAACTACCTGTAGCACCTCAACAGGCCGGGTGAGCCGACGTATATGGTGATGGTTAAGCACTAAGAAGTGCTATTGTTCAGGCGTGGATTTCTACAGAGTGAATAGCTGTGATGGCGGAGCGGGTGTTGACATCCTTATAGCTCTTTTCCACAACTACACCCACCGACGGGGTGAGACATTGCTTCCAGGCGTTGTGGAAGATGGTGAGCTGTTCACTCTTATTGTCCACTTTGTCTACCGCAGTTTGAAAACGAACTTCCAAGAATCTCCGGAAATTCCTTAATTTCCGACAACAGTACCGACTGTAAGTGTACCTTAGATCTCCTGGGGTGATAGTGATAGCTCCACAAGCACTTTTGTCTGCATTCAACATTTGGTCCAACAATGAGGACTCTATCAGCACGTGAGGGGAACGACCACAATGACATGTTCGGTTAAATGATTCGTTTAACTGCCGGTCACCAAATCGTTGTTCCGGATCCACACTTCTATTCAGTAAAACAAATCAAAACAAAGCCTTGTTAGATTCAAAGTCCGTACTCTCTGTCAAATTGGACAATGGGCGGCTCTCGCTGAAACCTTGTTCTCCCTTTCGATCGGTGTATGTCTCTGAAACACGCCTACAAGACCTCAGTTCGGTCATACACCTCAAACCGCTCTGGGCGAACCAAGATTTCTCAGACTTTACTCTTCGTATACCCGGTGACCGTGATGCAGCCGTCCTTGGTATCTATGTGACGGGAGCTGTCTAACCCCAGGTTTAAATGTGCCTTACGGGACCGGATTCCAGTAAACAGTTGTATTTACGCCGTTCGTTTGACTGGTTCAATTAAGATCAGTCCCTATCGGCGCGGTTAAATGATGTTTATTTTGCTGTTCGGCATACATTCCAACAGAAAACAGCTGTGAGACTGAGAAAGACAACTATCGAGACTTGTCATGGCTGTTCCGGTCAACGAGAGGTACGGATTTTGCGGTTCTGGTAGGTGATATAAATACCCAGATAGGCCGACGAAGTCCTGAGGAAGTCCATCTTGGTGGCCGACTTCGGGATGACGCTCAGCGCACAGGTATTGGGGAACGATCTATTCAGTTATGTGCTGAACACCATTTGTTTCTAGCCAGCACAATCTTCCAGCCTAAGTGCCCACACTCTGCGACTTGGAGGTCCTCAGCTACAAATCAGCCATGGAACATTTGGCAATCAGCTATCGGTGGAGAGATTCGACGCAAGATTGTTGCTCAGTATGGAGTGCACCGATCACGGCGTTATGTGGGCAGGCGTATCTATTTGGATTCTTTCAGGGACATGCCTGTTGATGCAAGGCCATTTAGTTCATCATCTGCAAAGTGTCTCTAGCTCAACAATATCGGTGTGAGTTGGCCGAGAGGCCTGCAGATCTCTATGGGCACAATGTAGGTAATGATAATTTGGACGATGACTGTAGAAAGCTGGAAAAAAAACTATGTTTACAGTTTTTGAAACCGTCTGCCCCTGGTCGCCTGCACATGCCAATAAACACTGGATCTCATCACGATCAGTAGCTCTCATTGATACCGGGATGACCGTGCCAGCAATTAAGGACTATGCTGGAGAGCGCGGATCCATCAAACGCCGAATAATAAAGAGCCAAACGATTGACAGAAGGCGCCGGTGAATCACAAAAACCCAAGAAATAAAGTTTTGCAACCGGAAACAATCACACCTTGTTCTAGCTATCCCGATCAACTTGTCCGAAGAAATGTCCTCCTATGGACGCGTACGTGTCTACGGCAAACCCTCTCTCGAGGTCACCACATCCACTTGTGTCAGGCATGGCTGTTCTCTGTCGCCCTTTCTCTTTAACTTTGTTATCAATATGCTGCTTGAAATATGTTTACTTGTCTTTAACATCTCGGAGGTTGAAGTACTCCTGGACATTGAGTACGCCGATGATATTACTCTTCTCGGATCAAACCCTTTAGAAATGCAAGTTATTTTAAATAACCCAACTAATCCTATTGTACAGTTTGGTATGCTTTTCGCAACTGTAAGGTTTAAACTGCTGCCGCAAGATTGGGTGGAGTAAAACCCAAACCTCATGCTTGCAGGTGAACTTACCGATGTAGTATATAAATTTGTTTGCCTGGGTGGCTGCATAAGTCCCGGTGGGCTAGCGAAAGACGAAATCACTTGCCGAATTGAGCGCACCAGGGCAGCGTTTGCCAATCTTCGACATTTCTGGCGCTGATGTGACATCAGTGTGCAATGTCGCGATCCGATCCGTCGTACTTTATGGATCAGAGACGTGACCGCTGTGTGCGGAAGATCTTCGAAGACGCCTTGCTTAACCGTTGGTGCCTCCGAAGCATTGTGCAGGTCTGGTAGGAACATCAGGTCAGTATTGGTGAGATACACCAGATGGGTTTCGGGCAAGTTCACTCTCTCGACAGATCAGCTGATTACACTCCACAGGTTGCGCTGGTTAGGCCACGAACTTCGCGTGCTGGAGGACGGTTTGCTTCGTAGGGCCCTCTTCGCCCAGTCTTGTGTGTGTAGACAAGTGAGAAGCGGTCAGTCCATGACTTGGCAACAAAGTATGAAAGCCATCACCAGTCAACTCAGTCGCGTTGGTAACTGCCGTCTCCCCGGGTGGGGATCGCGGGCGGAGACAAACCAGCGGTTAGTGACCCTAACAGATGGGGCTATGTTACACGGCCTTGCATCAATGCTATCGCTTTCACTCTGTCGCTATCACCTCATGGCATACCGGACAAGTAGAGGCATCTGACGCAAATGAACTTATAGGGTCGTCGCCTCCAATGCATGACTCTCAGTTCCTTATTCTCCTTACCCTGAATGAACGAAACTGTAGCAGCTGTAACCATTGTGTGTCGGTGAGCACGGTTTTTGAGCTGAAAACAGCCAAGCTGAACTGGAGGGCGGATGTTGGTAGAGCGATCTCCAGAAAGAATGTAACCTCAATTCGTCCGCAAAAACGTCACCTTGAAAGATGGGCCGAACACTCTGAAGAGCAGTTCAACTGGCCCCCATCAACTCTACCTCTCTCTCTCTCTACCCTATGAAACCCAGTGGAACCTCGATGTCAGTCCTCCATCGACAATGGAATTCCAGGCCACAAATGGGGTACAGAAAGATGACTACAAATGTAGTCCCTACGCTACGTAGACGGAGACTACTCAGGATACCTGTTGGTAACCACCACTACAGATTTCGGCTTGGGAAAATGAGTCGAATGATCTTCTTTATTAATTAAATTGCAAGTGGGGGCTTCAGCGATATCCAAATCATCGAAGAAGTCAGTAATATACTGGTGTAAAGGTCCATCCAGAAGTGGGGATAGCCAGATCTGTTGCGGATCCCATAACGACTAGGCTGTTCATATATACTTCTCCAGACAGTCTATCGTGGCGGAGTAAAGGGGTACTTGTGGTGTTAGGTAGAACAGCTGATTAGGCAGCGCGTTCATTGTCCTTTTAGTGTCACTACTGCTTGCACGCGACAGCTTAGCCACCACAATTTGCTTTTTGGTGAATTACCTGATGTCCAAGAAAGACTATTTCCTTGGAACATCCTGAGGATGCATCCACAAGCATGAAACTCTATTCCACGCGTATTTCATATATTTGGATATTCTCAAAGCCATCGTTTACTTAAGAAGACAGTGTTCTGATGAAGCATTTTCTTTCCTGTATAGTTCGTATTGTAACTCATCCCTACTAGCGGGAGAGATATATCTTCCGTTGAATTCTCACAGGTCTGGGGTATGAGTTAGGATGACCAACTCTATTATTCGCGTATGATATCACTAGCATCATTGACAGCAACAACGATGAAGGACACTGGGGGTTCGATGCTTTGAACCATTATCCGCTGGTTCAGTATGCGTCTAAACACGTTGTGCAAGCCATTTATAGCTTCTTTTTGTTTTCAGTCTGTGTTTTCTATGCACGTTCAGACCAGATGCCACGCATACAGTACGTAGGTCGGCCATCTCTTGACTTCTATGGCAAACTTCTGTCTGAAATTGTGCGGAATTTGAAAACAAGAGGTGTCGGTCGAATAGTGGTGAAGGAAACTGAAGCATCCAGGTACCCGGAACCGTGCTTCTATGTACTAGAGCGCACTGTACCACTTTTGTCAGATTCGGTGAGTTATCTTTTTTCGTAATTCTCGTGGATCTGGTTGTAATTCTTAACAGCTCAAACTACTGTTAGTACACGTTCTTCAGCTAAAAAACAAACTCAGATAATTTCCGAGGTTGATCGGAAACCATGTCTTCCGGTTCCCCGAAATGTCGTGGGGATACGTACCCTACATTGCGAACTTGGCGCCTAATTCGGTACACTATGTTAAGCTCTTTAGTCCTACTAGAGGTCATCAGGAGAATTACGGAGCCATCTTTCGGTGCCTTTGAAAATCACATCCTCTGAGTGCGAACGCACTTATGCAGTGGTTGGGAGTAATGGGTGACATGCAAACACGATTGCCTCGTACGTCAGCTGACTCTAGTCCAAGTCCCTTCATGTTCGACCGCGAGGGCTATTGGACAGCAGATGTCAGGTCCCAACCAAGCCCACAGCCACCCGCAATTCGTTGCCAATTATGGAATGTATATGGCGTCACATGGACCATCTGTTGGAATGCAAAACAGTAATTCCATCTGGTTCACTCAACATCTAACGTCATTTTGCTGCTATAGTTCCCTACAGTGACGTATGATCCATTTCTTTTTATCGTAAGCTTGCGTAGCGCTAGACGTATTTGAATGTCGTCTCAGAAAGAAGCATAGCACCGCTAAATCGCGACCTGCATGGACCTAGTCGTTGATTGCCTGTCCCGGAAAACGTTGTGTTTCGAAGATCAGAGCACAGATTACCGTACTCATGGGTTTTTTCTGTCCATAGAGAACTAAACTCGTTGTTTGTTGATTTCCGTTTTGCCAACCTTTTATGTCGCTTCTAGTCAGCTTATGTGATTTATGATGCAGCGTTGAGCTAGAACGGCTGTTCTTAACGGAGCTTTAATTATGTTCCAAAGAGGCAACAGGACGGCCTGCTGTTCCCGCGGAGATTACGTATCTCCAAATAACTGTGTTGACTGTTCCCACTACATACGGGTTGGGTTACTTCTCGTCTCTCCCCGTTTACTTTTCTATGGGAAAGATAGCACATCAGTTCGTGGATTGTATGAGGCACTGGTCGTATATTCTCTTCCGGAGGAAGAGACCTCTCTTCGGAAGGGTCTTATGGTAGTTTGTAATGTGTGTGAGTGTGTTTATAATGTTTATATTGTTTTTCACCGTATAGTGCTTTAGGCGCAGACAAATTCATTTTCCTTGGTGCCAGCTGGGCAAATCTATTTAATGCTCTCGTGGGCGTGTTCAGGCTAGGCTCCTGCAAGTTTCTGTTATTCGCTTGAGGGAACTTCTGGTCAATCCTTCAATATGTGATAAAAGGCCTTGGTCAGCTTTAAAAGTATGTAGCCCTCGGAATAACCCTTCCAAACTTCAAATATATTGACTATCAAAGTAATTCGATTGTTTTTTTTAAACGTAAGCTTGCATAAGTTTCAGCTTTTGTTTCCGTTCCATCCTGCATTTTTCAGTCCAATGTCAGATGTCGAGCTTGGGGCCGTCGTATATTCCGTGGGCATGATTTCGGGGTAGTTCTCATGAAGAATACGCATGAACCGGACTGGCGCTTGGTCCCCACCTGTGAAGCTACAGCCCTACTGAATCGAGCAGCCGATCCCAAGAGTGCAGCACCGAAGTTAACTTCGAAGTGTGTGGCTCCAATGCCTCCCTTATTGACCCTCTATTTGCGTCGACACTCCAGGTTTCCAGATGATATCATCAGAGCCGTCTCAGAATCGGCGGATCCGACACTCCCGGAAGCAACACGTGAGGCCTCCGGGTTCTTGCTGCTCACCAAGTTACCGGATGAACCTACATCACTGGAGGTTGGTTGAGCCATAGTTATTATATTTAAAGCTGCTGTAATTAAATAGGCTGTGGTTTGAAATATACAGCTACTGAATGTGTTTTCGGGTACACAGCCATATTTGAATGGCTTCAGTCGTTCATTACTTAACCCTTTGTCTATTGGCTAATTATCGGTTCTAAAGGGCATGTATCTCTGCAGTCGTTCTTGGAATTTCAAAACATAGAAGTGGTATGGCACGTGCAGACGTATTACTCGGGACTTAGTAATCTTGACCAACAGAGTGCGTACAGCCAACCCCTACCAGGGTCATCTTTTCGATTCTCCCTACAAATCGACGTCGCCTTACCTTCTCTATTATTGTGTTTGCGGTAGGCGGTGAAGCAACACGATATTTTCCCTGCCTTAACCAGGAAGCTCAGTGGCAACTACCACCAGTTATTTGCTAACTTGCCTCGGAAATGAATTTCACCATCAGCAACCGAAATCCAGCGTGAGATTTCAATCCTGAAGCGCGACAAGGCACCTGGCCCGGATGGTCTACGCTCCGCGCTCTTCAAAGAAGGTGGTGAGGTATCAGAAGGGCTTGGTAAACAATCGGTAGTTTTTAATTGGGCAGCGTTTCGCTTTTGACACAAAAGCTTCATCAGGCCAAGTGAGCAGGTCACCAAATTGGCCAGGTTATAAGGCAGACGGAGAACCAATCAGTAAGTCCTCTTCAGGTTATCACACTAGCTCAGTGTTGAATGTCAACTAACGGCTCTTGTCGGTTAGTGGCGAGGTCCTGGTAAACAGTCTGACAACCATACTGCAGAAGATCTGGAACGAAAACAGAATACCAGCCGAATGGAGCTCCTCGACCGTCATCCCAATTTTCAAAAAGCGAGCAAGAACGTCATGTGGAAACCATCGTGGTATCAGCCTGGTATCCGTCATATTTAAGGTGCTCTCTGGCATTGTTCTACGCAGGTTGATGGGTTATCGGGAGAGACAGATTCGTGAGAATCAAGCTGGGTTTCGCCCGGGTCGAGGATGCATCGGCCATACCTTTACCTTGAGACAAATTCTTGAACAGCGCCACTCCTTCAGACGGCCCACGTTGGTCGTTTTTCTTGCTTTGAAAGCTCTTTTGATTCTGTCGATTGTCAGCAACTTCGGCAGCGTCTGGCGCTCAAAGCTGTCCCTTCCCAAATTTCTATCCCTCATGAGGGCACTGTATGCGAACTCCTGTGGGCGCGTACGAGTATACGGGAAGTTCTCGCCTGAGTTCACACGTCCAGTGGTGTAAGACAAGGCTGTCCTCTCTCACTCTTCCTCTTCAACTTTGTTATTGATATGCTGCTTGAAATTTCTCTGTCTGCCTCTGAAACCTCGAGAGTTGAGATGCCTCCGGAACGTTCGCTCACAGACATTGAGTATGCAGACGATATTGCTCTCCTTGGTTCATATCCTTCCCAAATGCAAACGATTTTAAATAACCTAAATAACCCTGCCGCACGATTTGGCATGTGCTTCACACCTACAAAGCATAAAGTGCTGCTACAAGACTGGGTGGGATCAAACCCGTACCTCATGCTTGCAGGTGAACCAATCGACGTGGCAGATAAATTTGTTTACCTGGGCAGCTGTATAAGTTCCGGTGGACTGGCTGGAGATGAGATTATTTCTCGAATCGGAAAAGCCAGGGTAGCTTTCACCAACCTCGGGCACCTTTGGCGCCGACGTGACGTCATTTTGTCTGCCGAGGGAAGAGTTTACACTGCGGTGGTGCGATTCATGCTGCTTTCTGGATCAGAAACGTGACCCCCACGCGTAGATGGCATACGGAAGATGTCAGTGTTTGACCATCGATGTCTCCGAAGCATTGGTCAGGTCTTGTGGGAACATCAGGTTAGCAATGCTGAGGTACTCCAGATGGTCTTAGGAAGAATGAACTCTCCCGCGATAGATGAATTACTCACACTTCACAGGTTACGTTTGTTAGGACGTGTACTCCACATGCCAGAAGACCGCCTGCCTCGCAGAGCCCTTTTCATCCAGCCCTGTGCTGAGTGGAAGCGACCGATAGGTGGACAGTGTATGACCTGACAACGAAGTACGAAAACACTAACCAGTAAACTGAGTCGGGCGGGCAACTGCCGCCTCCCTGGATGGGGACCCCGGGACTCAAATCAACAATGGTTAATGACATTGACAGAAATGGCCCAATCGCGCAGTCAGTGGAGCTCGTGCATCAAATCTGTCACCTTCAATGCGTAGCTACCCAACCAAGCCTCCAAGGCTTGTTTGTATGTCCCACACTCCCGCTTTCCGGTGATCGAAACTCTAGCAGCTGGAACCAATTGCCTACGGTACACGGTTTATAGCTGATAAATTGAATTGATTGAAAGAGTCGTATGTACAACGCAGCTATAGTGGCAGCCTAACTCAGTGGTTGTGAGACTTTTCCTCCGAAGGTTTCAAATGTGTGGTCGTCGATACCTTCTTGCCATAGCTGGCTGCAGCTGCAATGAAATGGTCAGCGTGCCAGTATTCACTGACGAAGCAGAATCACCAGGCGTGAAATAAAGTTAACATTAAGGTGGTTCAGACGTCTCGTCTACTAAGGAAGGTACTATTTTCTTTTCCCGCCCCTTGTTGGCGAAATCCTATCGGTGCTGTGGGATGCCCCCCCTTTTGGGTGAGATCCGCCTGACTCTGCATGAATCCTGTCACATATGGCACGTAACCCGTTTCAGTGACGAGCACATCGTTACCTTCTAGTCTGGCTACCTAGCTAGAGTTGCCAGTTGCTTGGCTCACTTTGGATGAGATTCCCCCAAAAAATGTGGGTTAGTTTAGATGATAACGTCCCATTCGTTCACTTCTGGAAACTGTTTTTCGTCTCCATTCCCCCAAACCAGTAGGAATGAGCACAGCATGTATGTACAAGCGCCGTCTAGATGTGAGTGAAGGGCAGCTAAGCTGGACACACTACAAGCTTCGGGCTGCTTAGGTTTGGGTTGTTGGACCTAGTGGATACGTCTCCCACCGTGGATAGGAGGCGACACCCAACGGTCTTGCATTTTGTTACAGTTACCTGATGGGTTTTCCGAAATTTCTTTTGCTTATCCAGTGGCTCATATCTAACAGACCTGACTAGGTAGTGCTACACCTATAATCCACGTGGCCAAACATCATGAGTGTGCTGCCATATACTTTCAGACAGTTTTGGCGTCTTGCACAGACCGCTCTATCGGGCCAAGCAAATGGGCACTCATCGAATGAGGCTGGAAAACGCAGCTCTTTAACCTGAATTTGCCAGAGGACCAGTGTAACGGACAATATATTATGGTCGGTTTAGCCACTTGCAAAGATTAAGACATTGCTCAAGATCATTGTAGAGAATTTAGAAAATATTTCCGTCGGTAACCCGTCCTCTAATGACAGTATATCACATTCAGTGGTGTGGTTATACCCCTTAGCTAGTCAGCTTAACTTAGGAGCCTCCACCTTCCAAATTCAGCCTGATCATCTGTTTTACTTTCCGACCCTTTTCTCTGCTATTATCCTAGTCAATGGCAGTATCATCTGAATGCTCACAGGCATGGTTCAGTGCCGACGATGATGACTAAACACGCTGGATGTTTTTGCTCTCAACGTTTAACCGTCAGTGTTCACACTGAACTCTCATAACGCTCTCGTGTTGACATCATTCGGAAGCTCTCAAACTATTTCTTACTTCGACAAAGTACAACGTACGTCCTCGCCCTTTCGACCGTTCTGCTCTTCGCTGGGACATCATCTTGGTCCTTTCGTCGGAAGACGAATAGTCACTCGGGGGTTGTTTAATACAATCACTCTACAGCATTTCACAGTTTTAACAAATCATATGGGCTGCAGCGAATCATCGACGTTGAACACCGCCGTTGTACTGTCGATGGTGATGGGGATGATAATGCAAAGCCGACAGCCACTGTTCCTGTCTTCCCATGTTTCGGATGAGTAGAACCCGACCAATTTTACTATGTTTGATGAATGAACTGATTTCGAGTCCTCGGACGCAACTGTCAACCAATTTCGGTGGTTGTTCGTTTCTGCCCGAGTGGTACGCCGTAGAGGCTGTGTTTTCCGCAGTGTTTTTTTTGTTAGCTCGGAGGACCCTATTGCGAAAACGGCTGAGTCGAAAAATATTCTTTCAAGGTGTTCCTTAGGTGATATTCAAAAGGTGAAAGTTGAAATTTCTGGAGCTTTTCACTTTCTTATTGCCAAGGTGTTGCTTTGGTCAAATTCGAATGTTTCAGCCGTGATGCATTTCGATGCGTGGCTGTCACTCAACCCGAGTGTGCCACCCTGTCAGGTCCTTCTGTCGAATCGCGGATCTTCGGTTCAGTATCTCATATCGTAACCGCTGATGCTTCTCGGGCTCTAACTTGGTGCATAGTTTACAGCTGACCCACTGCGCCACACTTCCGTACCTATACGCATATCACATGTTTATGGTGACTTTCCCCAACGAGCATCCCAAGGAAATACCTCTTTCAGACCCGTGAAGTTCATCCCGAAGTAACAAGTGAAACAATGCATATTAATCCAACTATCCACCTTCTCTCAGCTTAAAAATGCCGGTAGAAGCCAGTTTGAATGTCGATGAAAATCCACCTCATTCTTTAGGTTTATCGCGTAATTATGCACAGCTGTCAAATTGCAGTGAACTGCAAAGATGTAACCATTGGCGTAATCGTTTGTTGCGTTCCTGCATAAAAACCATCCCCATATGGGTGTTTTGTTCGCGTACAGTAGTCAGATAATGAATGCACTTCGTATCACTGTTGGAATACTTTGTTGCACGCTGCAAGAATTTCCAGGATATTGCTCATTGCCCTTTTTCGTCACTGTACTACACCAACATGCATAGACGCTGAGGTTGTCCGGTCAGACTTATCGATTCACTTCTTGTCTTGTCAGCCTAACTGCCCTTGTCCTGCACAGATCAAGTCAGCTGCCATCGCAGTTCTTAATCTTTTCCTGGTTCAAGTTGACAACAGTTTCCCTCCAACCTATTTTCTTCCACTCTGTTAGATCCCCACGGAACCCACCGTCCAAGAGCAGCGACGAATCTACCCACCTTACCAAGTGGCTTCAGAAGGTGGCCTCATTCGTAAACGGGAAATGGATCGCGCGTTCTACTACATTCGCCGCGCCGATACTCCTGGACTCTTCTGGAAAGTCGTGACAAACAAAGATTCCGACGATACTAAGTCCAGAAACGAACAGTCAAATACTGTCGCATGATCTTAGACAAGACGGTATCTGTACAGCTCTGTACTGCTCTAAACTCGCCTTAGTTTGATCACCTTTCGTTTTTCAGTTCATTTTGTCAGATAGTAGTGGACGACGGTGGTAGGTTGCCTGGCGAGCCCCTTCTGGCAAAAATCTAACTAGGTGGCCTTCAGAGGCTTACAGCTACGAAGCACACTCCAATTAAAACCCCTCCGAAGAGTCCATACCAGGCATTCCCCTGTCATATTTCCCACTTCACAAAAGCTGCACCCTACCGCCCTAGGAAGCCCACAATTTCGGCTTCCTGACTGTCCGAACCCCGGTCAAGCAAGTTGAACAGTGGTTTCACACCAGGAACCATCAACGCATTGGCGTTGCTTGATAATTGTTGAATTTACTCTCGAATTGTAGTGGACAACGTGAAGAAGTGCTCCTTCTTTGGTTCGTTGGTGCGGGTATTAATCATCGTATGATATTCGCTTATCGTAGAATATGGGTGCGCCATCCATTATTGTAGTCAACAGTTTCTCCGACGCTAGCGATCTCCCAAGTCATTTGCGCCTCTGCTGCCATTTTATGGCCGAAATCTGCCGAAAATGTTGTTTCCAGCGAGGCGAGAAAGATTTGTACGGTAAAATACGGTATTTAGACGGTCATCTTGCAACTACCTAAACATGTGACGCAAGCTGGTGCGTAAGTGGAATCCCCTAGAGAGAGGGTTTAGGGTGAACATTGAAGGTTTTATGGTTTTTTGTCGCTGTTTGATACCCATCTCAGGACCAGTTGCGTTATATTGAGACAAGCTCCATCCAGACTCTTATGTCCTCTTTTTTCCTCCAAAAACTCATTTCTGTAGGCCTCTAGAAACTTCCACACTTATGCTGGCTCGTTGACATTTCCCTCAAAGCGAAGCCTTTTCCTCCGAGGTATTATACCGTCACAATTGTAATTAAAACAGTAGACTTCAGCGCGTGGTAACCGCGCTTCAAGTACAATGCTACTTGTGTTGCACACCGTGCTGTCGCTCTCTGGTTGGAGCGATGTCTTCATATCACAACCGACTCTCTCTAATCCGACGTCCAATAGGTTTTCTTTATAAATCAATTCGTCTCTGATTGGATTAACAAGGGACGAATTTGATACATTTCACAACCTTGGATTCGCCGTTTACCAAGTGAGGTTTGACCGAACTCACATGAACCCATACTGCGCGCACCAATACGTCCCACTTATTGCCGGGCTTGGTTATTGAACGACAGTCTTCGAACTAGGCATGCTTTCGCATCTATTCTCCCATGTAGTTCGTCGTTCACCTTTTACGCCCACGCTTTGCACACGTTTTACCTTGTTACTTGTTTGTGGCAGTAGATTCGAGTCAGGAACGCAACAGCCGTAACTGGTTTTGCAAGGAGCTTTGGCCGTCAATATAGCAGAAAAATTATCACATCGTGGACAGCACTCAACAAACATAATTCAATGCTTGTTCGTTATAAAACCCACTTATTCCACTTCGATGGTGAAGGGTCGGCTACGTTTGAGATGGTCAGTGCGACCGTAGGGCTATAGACGTGACAGATACTTAAACACGGTAAGTGTCCATAGAATTTTGTCTCGGACGTTTTCCGTTTATTTCGCCAGGTATCAACATCCAAAGCCATTTTTGCCTGGTTGATGCACAATCGATACTGTTGTGAGTATGCAGTCTGAAATCGAACGATGGCACATTTCCCGTGGACGCATAGCCGTCATGGTAGGCTGAATTCTGTCACCACTCGTCAAGTGAGCCAATACTTCCAAGGTTAATTCAAGTTAACTCAGGTAAAAAAAACTTCATGCAGCTTTCTTCAACCGTTAGATGCATGGATAGCATCCGGCAGTCGAACACCATAGTCAGTCGAATGGGAGAAAGACAGTGCTGTTCTCAGCTGCTTATCGGCATCCTACAAACCACATCGATTTACTCTTCCTAGTTTTTCGTGCCATAAACGCTGCTTGTCGACCATAATTGCATTGACATTTTGGAATCCGCTGTCACTTCCGGGACGATGCACACACTACTTTCAACTTATAAATAGTTTGTGTTTGATGCCGTTTTCGTGAAGCTGGGCGAGCCCAGTTCGGTCACTTCGTTTCCCGGTCCGTAGCTGGTTGTTTTGGCGCTGTTTGTACACCACGAACTGTAGGAAATCACATATCACAACTTAGCTTCTATGAAAAAGTTATTATTTTCAGGTAACTCTGGTTGTACATGCCGTATGTGTAGACGCGTTTTTAGACCACAAATATCTGATTACATCTGAGCAAGTAAATGGTGAGAAAATATGAGATAAGGTGAACTAAGAATTTGGAATGGATCAGGCTCCTTACAAAATTATGCAATAATACGGGGAACAGCCTTGTATCCTAAAGACGTGCCTCATGGCTAATCAGTATATTTCTGTGTCTGTGGAGGGCAGGTCAGAAGTGGCGAATGGGTATCATGAGGGGGGTTGAATAGCTCGAATGAGTGTTGTTTCCATTTGGAGCGTATATGTGCTGTCAGGCTTCAAATTGTGACGCTGTTAGTAGGGTAGTGATGCTGCCCTCTGCTCGCGATCGATAGAGTCATAACCTGGGGTCCAGTATCGGGTTGAGATTTTAGTCAGAATTTCTCTGAAATTGGCTACATATGGATTTCTCTAATGTCCGATATTGAGACTGATCTCCGGACAAGTATCTAAATCGGACTCCATAGTTTTTTGACCTGACCAGCTGAACAATCTCCAACTCCCACTTGATTGGCGGTCCAGGCTGAGAACTCCTGGATGGTGTTTGATCCATTTCACTGTTAGGTTGGTAGGTACACTGGAGGCGGTAGGGATTCTGATAAACATAGTCGATTCGCTTCTGCTCCAGTATGCGAAGCAGCGATCGCAGAAGTGCTTGAGAATTATCGCCTTGAACGTTTATTCCGAAAGCCCAGTTTATCTTTCGTGGGACCGTGATTTTTTCGCCGTTTGAACTGGTAGAGCGCTTCACACCTCCAGTGGAAGTCCGGCCCTCTCCTGATGGGGTAGTTGATGACTCCCTATTGATTTTTGTGGGTCGTAGGTTGCCACCAGCCTGATCATACTTTGGGATGATTGGAATTCGCATATTTGAGGTGACCGAGGGGGGATACGAATATTTGTCACCTTTGTCCACTGGGGGGTATCTGCTAAGATTGGACTGGGGTCTTTTCATTTCCAGCCCTTGTGTGTAACCGGAATCTTTGCGGGATATGAGTTTGGGTGATGAGTCACGGTGGCGGGTTGGTAATTCTCCTGTAAAAGAAGGAAGACAAAATGTATGACTGCTGGTTTAGCCCACGCAACTCGTGGTTGGTATTCCCAGCGGTCAATATTTGCCCCGGGTAAGATGCCTTGGGTTTAGAAACACGTGAGTGATATAAATCACTCAAGAGTAGTGCGTGTTGTGCGAAACTTATTATAGTACACTACTTTGTCGAAACAGGTAATGTCATTAGGAATCTTCAGTTTCATCAGTTGCTGCACGTTAAGGGAAGATTTTAGCAAATCACCATGAGCTGTGCTCTTGGGTAGGATTTCTCACCAATCAGAAAACTGGTTGAATATTATCTCTTACAGTGTATAGCAACTTTCCTCACTTTGCCATCAATCAACTCCCAATTGTATTTGTGCCAGAGAGTCCGGTCCCGGGCTTCCTCAGTAATAGCGAACACCAAACGGGCGATCGATATGCCAGTTGGATACTTCAGTTGCACTCATGCACAGTGTTCTGATATTCTTCTCAATAAGTGGACGTCATGTTGACTGAGTCAGTGAAGAATGTCAATGACACTTTTTTAACAACTCGGCGCCACGATACAGGAGATTGGCAGAGAATGCACTTTTTAGCCACCGAAACAATGTGCCAATGTCATTTTCGGCCGATATGCCTAACTGGTTGTTGTTACGATAGCTGAGCACCCTCTCCCCAGCTCGAATACGCGTATTATATGCTTCGGGTAAGAGTGCACTTTTTGCCCAGTACTGTGCCGACGGTCTGAGAGCTAAATCACCTCGTATATTATACACTACTCATAAGGTTGCTGAGAACTCTTCGACAGCCCACGATCGGTTTCGCCCTTCTTGGGATTCATCAGGTAGGCGCACTCCCCGAGATTCTGTCAACCTTATGCTCTACTTGGACCCAAATTGCACGAAATTAACGAAATACACTCACTTGCATATCAATTTGGTTTTTGACGGTAGACTCACCTGGAACCCAACTGAATCTCTCGTTTATGGTGTTTTCAAGCAACTGAATGTGCTGCACCAGACCGCTTCATGTTTCAGTTGGTACGATATTCGAGACATCATGATACATGTATAGACGTGATACACTACTCATAAGGTTGTTGAAAACTCTTCGACAGCCCACAACCAGTTTCGCCCTTCTAGGGTTCATCGGGTAGGCTCAGTCCCCGAGTTTCTGTCAACCCTATGTTCTCCTTGAGCATCACAAACGAGGGATTCAGCTGGATTCCTGGTGGGTCTCCCGTGAAAACCAAATTGGTATGCAGATGAGTGTATTTCGCTCACCTCGTATATTGTGCACCGATAAACGGGCTAGTAGACAGACTATAGGCACCGGATGAACAGTTCGCCCTCCAAGAACCGAAACAAAGGTTACCCTAAACACGTTCACAGACAGGCGGTGCCTCAACGGTTCAACGATCCCCGAATGCCCACAATACAACAGCTAAACTGTAGAATTACTTGTTTATTCGTCAAACTTGTTGTGTCTCAGGTTCCGCGTATTCTCCACTAATCTCAGTCGGTTTTGTTGCCTTCTTGTTGCTTTTGGACAAGCGGAGTTGTGTATCGAACTATATTTGCAACGAGGCCAACAACGAACAATAAATGGAGGTATGATTAAATAAATAGTAATAATGATCGTTCGGCTGGAACACCCTTTCAGTATCTAGTCGTCATACCACCCGAAAGAAGCACGGGAACTGAGACACTGCTTAGTTGGCCAAACCCAGACAGGAGCAGTCGAGATGCATGGGTATTCAGGGGTGAGTGGATTTTGAATGTAAGGACCAAAATTCACAAGATGCTGTATGATAGAGGAACCTATTTCGACCTCAAATGGTTTCTCGAAAAACGAGAAAAGGACTACGAAGTACCCAAACCAATAAGACTTAAAGCAGTCGCATAGCGAAGAGGAATATCTTGCAAGTCGTTTCCAGCCACTAGCCTGAATTGACCAGCTCCCACAGAGTGTCCAAAGTCTCACTTTGTAAGTGCTGAATTGATTTACATCGGATCCGCCTATTCTCTACGTCTCACGGTCTGGTGAATGCTGTCTATCACGCATCCATGTCAGTGGCCCGGTTAAGAGGCAGCGGCGCGCTCAGGTATGTCTGAAAGCTCCTGTATCCATGAAGAGGTACTTCTTGCGAGTCCATTACGTCAGGAGACCTAGTACAGTTTACGCCGTGCCCTCGGTTGTATTGTTTTTCTCCTGAGGGCCTCCTTGAAGATTGACGATGGGACAAAACATTGCTTGTCT
Organism: Opisthorchis felineus; assembly: GCA_004794785.1. Lineage (NCBI taxonomy): Eukaryota > Metazoa > Platyhelminthes > Trematoda > Opisthorchiida > Opisthorchiidae > Opisthorchis > Opisthorchis felineus. The sequence continues at coordinate 565,361 of SJOL01006429.1, read as the reverse complement.
TTGCTGGTGGGGATTCGGTGCCACTCGATAGTTCAAGAGGAGAATCGCCAAGGGACGTCCCTCTAGGTATATAAAAGGAGAGATTTTTCACTTCTCCGTCTAATCTTGCTGAATCCATAAAGCGTGGAAGGCACCTCCTTCACAGGTTTACCTTATTCCCCAGGTCAAAGTGCGCAGAAGTAGTACGCTTCCGTTTTGCCCCGCAGCCACCTTTGCGGCTTTGTTTAGACAGTCATAGATAGTACGTGATAATTTCCGAACTTTGTAAGGTTCTTTCAAGTGGCGGTATGTCACTAGTAAATTCTTCGAAAACGAACTCAAACTCAACAAATGGAAGAGTGACTGAGGCCTGAGGACAAGGCTGGATGGACGACGGTCGACTGACAGCCAGGTGAATATGCTTAGCCGAGTATTCTGAAACCTCCTTATCGCACGGGAGCAGTTGTATCTTTTCTACCTGTGAACGGAGGAAATTCATTTTCAGTCGGTGGAATGAAAACACATCGGAACCCCCTGGATCTGAGATGTCCCACAAGGGATTCACATGCGTTGAAGACTTGCCAGGTATGCTAAAGGTGATTAGGACGTTCTCCTCTAGTATCCTTTTTTTCTGTCTCAAAACGCCGCCCGTAAATATCACGCGAAATTTCTACTTAGCTATGTATAGTGAGCGTCCTCTGGGGATTGTGTGGCATTTAATGGAGTAGAGCCCAAAGTGTTCTCTATTTCGTTCGTTATGTGACTTTCCGGTAGGTATTATGTTTGGTTTTGGAACGAAATTTACACAAGCAAAATAGTCAGGCATCTATCTTGTCAGGATATGAGGAAACCCAGTGAGTAAGCTTTGCTTTCCAGTACTAATTTAGAAGGGAACTTGTACTTCAGAGATCTCAAAAATTGGAGGTGTTCTCTGGAAACGCATTATTTCAAACCTAACTACGGAGGGGACGTGATGTAGTTGGAGTGTGGAATTCTTTCGGGAAAGGCGTGCTTATCTGGGGCTACTCCCACTTAAAAAACGCCTCATGCGACAAACATACAGGCTGTATGACAAAACTTTTGCCGAACGCCAAATAGCCTGGTTGCGCAGCGCACTAAATAGCGTTCTGGCTATTTCGAGGACCTTTAAAAGGAAGAATTTCCAATTTCCAGGAGAGTTTTGTTCAAAGGACCAAACCGAAACGTGCCGCGTTGCTACACTCCTCTTTCCATCAAACTCCGGGTGTGCTCAATAAAATCTTCAAATTATCTTACTACTCATTAGTAGTATAAAATTGGCAGGAACCTACCACTGGGTATGGGCGTGCAACGTTCGGAATACCCGTTTTCCTTGTCGTTCGGGTAGACAATCGAAAGATGCTGGTGTGTGGTCGATTCGTATGCGCTTGGTGTGCGACGTGGTCGTATTCGGTGAGTGGTGTACTGTGTGCCATAGTGCTTACCACTAGGACCGTCGTGCTGCGACAAGCTGCTCCATCCATCCCTTGGTGCATGGTTCGGCTGTCCTGGAGTTTCTCTGTAAGAAAACCAAGCAAATAATAAATTACGCAGTTACTGTAAGGTTATCTATGCACCCCGAAGGTTTCGTAACACTAATAATGATCCCCTTGAAGTGGTCTGAGGGGCAATAATACCCTGTTTATAGAGTGCGTGCATAGAGCGTAAAAAACGGACTGGACAACAGATGCTACACAGTCTGAGCAACTTTCGAAATTCCGTGGATAGATCAGTCTGTTCAGGCCACCAAAACCTCAGCAATTTGCAGCAAGGGAAGAATTCAATCAATACTGTACATAGCAGGTTCATAGCTAATAGGTACCCCGAGACTTTTGAAGAAAACCAGACAACGCAGTCTCACATCTTTGCTCCAACTGCTGCAACTGACATTTCAAACAATAATTGATGGCCCGGTCAACTTCACACCAGATGATGCCGTCCTTATTGAATTTCGTGTATGAGTTCCGCGTAAGTCCCTCCTTATGCAGTGAGTGCTATCGTGGCGCCGCTCGAGTTTTCGGGACCTCAGACAGTGGGTCCCTGTCTCGGACAGCAGCTTGGCTGATTGTTCATTCTTGGGCTGAAACCACTAGGACTAGAGATGTGCAGCACACAGGCTACCTCGAGATTTCAGCGAAGATATTCGATTTCCATTGTTCGGTATAATATTCCGGGTCATGCGCCCACCAAATGACTACCATTCAGAGCGGAATCAGATTGCCTGCAGCAACTACATCAAGTTGTGTGTTCGGCAAACTTGCATGAAACCACATACACGGCTGAAAGAATACAATGGAGCTACCAGAAGGTACGATCCTCTTTCCTGGATCTCCATACATGAAGACTTAGAAGGGTACAAATGTAATCGGGAAATAGTGAAAATCCTGGCATGCGAAAACTCGAGACATGGGAGGAGATTTCGGGCAGCGTAGCGGCCGGCACGTTGGACTAGATTCAATTTATGAACCACTGCGTGCAAACGACTCCAGTCTCAACCAGACTACTCAAACACAGCCAAATATCAGGTCAAAAAAAACAGGGACCTCCTTGGAGTCACATAAACAATGGCCACTGCTTGGAATCCAGAGAATTCCACGACAGAGCTCACCACGGCACCGACCAACGGACGAATGCATGGGTAGCCAAGCTCAAGGGCAATATAGCCACCAACCAATCCGAAAGTAAAGCAACGGGCGAACCAACAGGACCGCCTGACCTGACAACCAGTCATAATGGAAAGTCAACCCTGGCTAGCAGCCCTTTATTAACAGATACCCACCAGTGATGCACCGCTATGCCACGCGCCTGAATAACGCACTGACGATGTCACATTTTCTGGTGATGAAACGTTTGCAATTGGATTGTGCAGCTCAGCAAACAGACCAATGGTCATCCCACACTAATTTCTTTACAGGAGAATCTCGGGAGAGTTTGTGCGCTGCACATCATGCGGAAGAATACCAGTATGGTATACGGTTGACTCTATCGGGTCTCAAGTCCCAACAGTTTCAAATTGCATATGGGCGCAAAATTGCCCGTTCTGAGCGTGATTTGCTGCGCGCTTACCTAGCATACAATGCGACATTCCCAGCCAAGCTTAGTTCTACTGACCTCAAGTTTGAAGCTCCTGGAGTGAGGGGAATGGCAACACGTGAAAATAATGAATTATCGTAAAAAGGTTATGCACACTAGGGTTGTTTCTTCTTGTCCTTCTGATAACAGCTGAGCGAAGTAAGATACCACGTTATTTGCACATGGAACGGTTACTTAAACGTAGGGCATCATTTCCAACGTACAATTAGGCTAACTGGTGCTTCTAATGCTAGCTTAGGCTTCGAATTCTTTGTGTTGGCACCCTATCCCCTTTTGGGACTGCAAGAGCTCTGTCCCCCGTGGAGGAACCCATTTTCGATTATTCTGGCTTGCTGTGTTTAGAGAACTGCATGAATACATCACTGATATGATCTTGCGGACAAGACTGACGAACTCTCGTCAAAATTACCGCAGTCCCCAATTTACCAGCATATTTTTCTCTCCCCCAATTTTGGGTGATCTTCCTAGAGAAAGAAACAAATAATACGGGTAAAAAGATATTCTTCTTGGGGCACTCGCACTTGTTAAAAGCTAGTTCAAACGACAAACTCCAGATGAGCAGATAAGGGGGGAGGAATTTCGAGAAAAGAGCACTTTTTGCCAAAACCAGCGAATTTCCAGGTGAGCGTTTTAGCGGGTCTGTAAACAGCACAAAACTCAGAAATGTTTATAAAAAGCCGCTAGTTTGGTCGCAGGTTCACAAATTACCAGTGAGGTTAATTCCCACTGGTTCGTATAGATAGCAGCTCCAAGAGTTCACGCCCAGAAGCCTTGGGTCAAACCAACCACGGGACCGTGTAGTTTTTTATCAGTGGAGGCTCTGATGTATAGAAGTGCATCAAAGTTCATTACGGGAAGGCAGTTTCGGAGTTCAACATATGGAGGTGGTACGATTTGTAAAGAAGCTTGTCGGTAAGAACTGGACAAGTTTAATACGCCGATATGTCAAGATTTCAGCGAAAAAATTGGGGTATAAAACCAGAGAACAGTGAAGTAAACGCAGGTCGAAACCTCCACAATCCAAAGCCATTATCATGCACAAAGGAATCTCACCAGGAAAGCAGCATAATATAACTTACATGCTAAACACACGACTTGGCTGTTCTACTGTACGGAAGACGGGAGACGTGGGTGTTGACGTACACATTCTGGTACCTTTTCTTACAATCCGGACGTCTGGCGAACGCTCCCCGTTCAACACCGTTCTCTTTAGTGTAACTGGCGGGCTCCTTGTCATGCGAGTTTTGGTATTGGTTCGATTATCCGCGAAACGCGGCATTCCCCACAACTGACTACTATTCTGTTTTATCGGTGAGATGACTCTCTTTTCAGGATTTTGGTCAGCTCCACCTGTGGTGGGTGATTCTGTTGGGTTTCGTCGAATCCCTCTTGCCCATCGATCCCTGTCAGCCCATGGATCTGATACGTTCATCTTCAGGCTTACATTTGTCACGAAGTCCTGTGAACGTCCAGTCGAGTCGGTTGAAGATGGACTCCGGGAAACAATAACGGGAGGAGATAGAAGCTTTGGTTTTACTGAAGCGGTTAACGTCTTCTCTGAAATATTGCTTCCACTGGTGACAGGCTCGAGTGGTTCGTGTCGCTCTGCAACCAGGATGGTATTGGTCTTGGCCGGCTGTTGATTCACTTTTCGCTGGTCATCTCTGATATTATTCGACATCTCCGGGCGGTGTATTCCGTTTGATAGATCTCTGTGCAGAACGCTGGTGTACGTCATCACAGGATTTGATAGCTTGCGAACATTCGATACACTTTCGGCGTTTTCTGTTGTGCAGAACCGTTCGCCTTCGGAACGACTTAGTGGTTTTTCTGACTTCTTGTCGTTTGGATAGATGAGTGAAATGACCCGAATTGGTTTCTTCGAATAGTTCAGTCTGCTTGGAGACGAGACACAAAAGTAAATAGGGTCGTTGATTAGAAAACAATTATTGAATATTGATCAGACCTTGACATTGCATATGGGATTCTCATCATTTAAGTCCGCATGGTTATAATTAGAAAAGGCTATTCGGAAAGCATCCAAGTTCTTAGCGAACTAGGATGTGCCGGACTAGCCTTAGCGAGCCGTGAAAGCTGATGTGTGACCTCGCACAGTAGACAGTGTGCGAAATTGAGGGTGTACATAATGTCAGGTCACAGATTTACTAACTGTTTGGCGCGCTCAAGAACAACAAGGTGTCCAGCCTGCTTTTTGCACGTGTTTTGGATTGGGCATTGTAGAGAAAGGAGGCGACGGGGAGCCTGTGGTGACAGCGAAAGGTTAGAGGGCAATATTACAATCAACCAATAGACGTTCGAATTCGGCAAAAGGTGAAGATAAACGCAACTCAGTGTCAACCAACCAACAAGGAATTTTTGATTGTGTAATAATGGCAATACCTCAGCTTAGTTCTCGGTCGGATCCCCCCTAACTAGCCTTTCAATCAAAAAAACCGACAACGATGAACAAATTGTAATAAACGCCCAAAACCAGATCAAAAACACATGCACAGCTCTGGAAGCGCCACTGGTGGCATTCAGCTGACACTGAATCATGGTTTGCACTTGAGCTCAAACTTTCAGCCAATCCGAGCCCACTTTGATGCTGGACCGGAAAGCGGACCGATCTTCTGGTCAAGCATGTGAGAATTAGGATTCTTGGCCGAACGGTAAAGTGGTTCTGGAGCAGGATTTCGCCCGATAGTTTGGGTCAGTGATAGAAATATGCAATCGAACCACGGCAGACAAACGCCCATCGCTGCGTCGGTCAGATGAACCTGGATCTTTGAAATGACCATCCATGACCGCATTACCTCGACCACTCGGACTGACATTCCCTTCAAGAACAAATTATGTGGCCTCTCTTCACCGAATGTTTACCGATGGGCAGTTGAATCGGTTCTCCCAACTCAACCACCAGTGAGGTTCTGCAGTTTGTTCGTGCGGATAAGAAAACTCCTTCACTTGTTTTGCTAACCCATGGTTTCGCAATGAGTTTGGGGCATTGTAGTTTCGAGAGATTTGTTCATTTGAGTGCTGGTTTGTTGGTGACCTCGAGACACTCTCGTTTTTAGTTGCAACTTTTCACCCGCCCCACCATTCGCAAAAAGTGGTATGCGCGGGACATTCGGTTGAACATTCCTATGGGGATGTGAACACATAACTGGTCCTTTAATTTAATTCACCATTCATGGAGCACAAGTTTCGATCATGTCTTGAAATATAGCACAGTATGTCGGCCTATCACGTGTTCCGATCGACTGATCCGACCCAATTCGCTACACGATTTCACGTCATGCCATCCGGGATGGACTTTACCGTGGCATGAACCTACAAGATACGGTAGAAAGTAAAATATATACGGTTGCGTTGCCGAGCCTGAAAGTCATCTTAATTGAGCTCCCTAGCCCTAGTGCGGGTTGAGCTGATTTGAACTGAATTGGTCGAATGAACTTTGAATGTTCCACTCAAAGGTGTATCATCTCAGCTGATGTTTTATGTTACCAAGTTAAAAACTACACTGGCATATGTCTGGAGAGGGATGTGCTGCACGCTGACTTGTTTTCATACACAATTTTTCCAAATTGTCGCACCAGTATAACAAAGCCGATAGACTGTAACTTGTTGTGGTCACTTCCTTGTTCCTTTAACCAACTTCGCTTAATTTGTCTAGTACATCCGTGCTCACTAGATCACGCGACTTCTTTATTCTGCAAACGCAGAAATCACGTGACAAAACCCTGTTCCACTTGCAACCTTAGCCGACAACACGTACACTACAATTTCCCATCCATTTTTGTTTACGCGGGTACCACCTGCGTCAGGCGACAACCACATCAGGTCAAGTTCTATTCATGTTTGTGCAATTATCAAACACGAATGGACACCCCTCTCTTCACACTGCACACAGTAAATAGGCATGCAACTCGGCCCAAAAACATATTCGCGCGCGCGCAGGGGGCAAGGAGTCAACCAAGACCACGGACAACAGCGGAACACGTGTAGCAGCTATACTGCAGAGAAAACACTTCCCGCGTCCTGACTTTCACCCAGGAACTCTCACGAGTTATCCACAAACGATAAGTCACCTTTTGACTTATCCCATTGGTCGCACTGTATTTATTTTATCATGGTGCAACTAGTAACTGTAAACTACTATCTACCATAGTAAAAACTGTTATTAGTGCATACACCTTACGGCTATCATAACCAGTACACCAGTAAACTCACCTATCATGCTCCGAACCATTTCGAGCATCCGAAACGATTATGATGCTCCGGCTGCTGCGAGTCCTCGTGGCGGGCCGAAAATCCCCAGGCTGAAACGTCCTCCTCGGCAGGGGTTCCGTTTTTATTCTGCTGATCACCACTGGTGGGCTTAAAAAGTGAGCAGGGATGAATTAAGTGAACTGAAATAATAGAAGTGGTTGATCGATTTAAATGTAGGCTTGTCTGAGTCCAGACCAAAGAAGAGATAAACGATGGTGTGGAGAGAAAAAACGCATAGAAATGAACGAGTTTAGCAAAACTGCATGCTGTTTTCGGTTGCCCTGTTGTTTCCTTCCACTACGGTTCACAAAAAGAGTCGTTGGCGCCGATGAATTCCTCAAGTGTTGCTGGCCGAAGTCGTACGTTGTCATCTTGGCCACAACTCTGCAGACAAGTTGAGCTTCACGGACCCTAGAAGGAGCATCAGCGAAAAGGAACTAGGGGAGCCATCTAATTCAGTGAGATGACCTTCAGTTTAAAACCCTGACGATAGACCTGGGTAGTAGTATCGTAATCTGGCAACCGTTCGCAAGCAATGGAATACAGAAAACGATGGTTGAAAACAGTCTGTCTATCAGTGTTTTTGATGATGAATGCAGGCTACGCTTCAAAGATTTGACCGTCTAGACAAATCCGTCAGCGCCGTGAATCCATGAGGTTTTTAAGGATCAACTTTGCTCCCGAATTCCGCAGTGCTATCTAATCTTCAATAAGTTCGCTGGCTGTAATGTGACTATCTGGTATACCACGCTGCAGAACATCCCTAAACCCTCTCCGGTCAGATTTTGTGCAGATATAGGTTCTCGTTAAATTTTTACACATTCCTCACCGTGTTACTTAGGAAGTTAGGAGCTCAACTACCTTTTGTATATCTTGTACGCAAGCAGCGTTTGAAGCAGTATATTCTGCACACTCTGTCAGGTCATAAGATTTCATCGTTGTCGTCGCAGTATGTCATATTTACACCAAAATGGAGGGCAAACGGCACTGGAAGACAACGTTGCGGCAGCGGCGGTCCTTCAACGCCTAACTAGGCTCCTTAAAATGGGAACATACTTCCCTATGATCTAACATGCGGACCCACAAAATGACCCCATGTATGAGGCCAAAGGTTGCTCCATCGAGGGCCTGCGCCAGGTTTTCCGATATTTCGGTAACCGTGACGATCTAAACTGTGCCAGCAAGGCCCAGATTAAATTCACCGTCACTAAACTCCTTCTAAACGGAGACTAATAGGCCGTTACAGTCGTGGGGCAACTTCTTGTTCTAATAGAGATGAATAGAAACGTTCATGGCAAAATACACCCAGCTACAAATCAAACTGGTGTTAATGAGACACTCAACTGAATCACAGCCGGATCTCTCATTTACGATAGATACTCTTCAAATGAATGCGCCACTCAAGGCCACCTCATGTTTCAGTTGGTACGATATTCGCTATATCACAGTACGTTTGCTTGGTGGTATATACCACTCAAAAGGTTGTATTTGAAAGCCCATGACCGGCCCTGCCCTTCTTGAAGCTCATCAAGTGAGCGCGGTCCCCGAATATCCCTCAAGCTTTTGTTCTACCGAACTCTGTGTAACCGACGAAATGCACTGCCTCACAAGTTCTGGATTCTCAAAAGATTTGTACGGCCTTTGGGCGCTTACGTCTTCTTAGGATCAGTTTTTGTGGTCACCAACTGTCCACACCAATCCAGCAGCTGAATGTAAATATCTGGACCGAGTTGTCAATAACTGACAAAATTGCTGTTACCCCATGGATGATGATGTCGTCAGCGACAGGTTTAATGTAGCAATGCCGTCTAAACTGCCGTCACCTTAACGTTGCATTAATGTGCATTCCCGAGACAGATAGTTGGTACGGCGTCACACTGAACCTTGCGCTCAAAATTGAGGAAACTGACTGGTGATGCTGACACTTCAATGAAAACGACCTTCATCATCAGTGTTTCTTGTTATATACCACCACGTTCAAGCTTACCGATGGCATCTCTCTGTGTGATTACCTGCCTAGCCACTTTCATCAGGTGCACATCAGCATCGAGAGTCCCACATTTAACAATCCAGTTCCCCCAACTACACGCGAGCGTCCAGTGGTTTGATGATATACAGGCAAAATAGTTTCGGGTGTCAGCTCCTACATAAAACGTTTGCAGAGGAGTGACATAGCGATACAGAGAAATTTCGAATATAAGTTTTAGTCTAACCGGTGTTCCTTTCCATCGACACGTATTTCTATGAAATCAGAAGGCACAAATACGGACACATTCCATGCCCTTACGTTTGTTTCTTCTGAATTACCGCAGTGGACTCGTTACCCGTACACTCCTCCGGTTCCAGAGAGCTGGTAAAAATTCTCCGAAGTCCGTTTGACTTTACTGGTGTAGGGGGTTGTTTATCTTCATTCAACTTTTCAGTTAAATTGGAATCGGTTCCGCGTGAGTTTGGCACACGTTCAATCAACGAGTCGATTGTCAACGTTTCCGTCTTCAGATCTGACGCTCCATTCTGGTCAGAATTCGCTATCAACTTGGGTAGATTCAGAGCAGGATCACAAATCCCCTTTCTGTAGGAAAAAGAATGAGACTAAATCATATTTACTTGCATCCCACTTGTCAGATCACTGAAGTAAGCTGTGCGATGCTAACGAAAATCAGTGGGGTTGGGAAATTTTTCATCTACTTTCATGATACTGTTTTCTTCAGAGTAGCTCCATCAAGGCTTTCTCTCAAAGCATAACCGGGAGATTCTGCGATCCAGATGGGATATGGGCCAAAAGTTCGTCAAACGCAGCACAGTCGTAGATATTAACAGAAAAATCGATGAACTGAATGCTGACGGTGATACGGACAGATAGATTATCTCGGCTTTAAAGAGAACCACTGGATTCCGAATTTAGGCTCTTGTCGACTTCATGCACAGAGAGACCAGGGTCTCTGAATGCGCGTGTTTCTTGCAACTTGTAACTTATGTTTCCCATACTATGACTATACTATGCTCCTTACTTCACACCTTATGACTACGCCTGCCTAGACATTCGATCAAAAAACGGAAAGGTGACGCCCACCTGTCTTGTCGTGCTGGTTTGTAGCAAACCAAATGGGTTAACTGCTAGAAACGTTCATCCCAGAATTAATCGCCACTGAAGACTTAAATTTCATTGATTTAGGGTTTCTCACGATAAACACTACAATTGGTGTCTGTTTCTCACTGTCGAAATGTTGGACAATCATAATTTGATGGAATTGTGTCGCACCCGGTATTCCAACAAATGTATGTGTGACACGATTGGGTCAAAGGTTACCCGTGAGGAGGTAAGTCCGAAATCTAAGTCACGCGGGTTTTTCTTGCGGTGCGATTGTGTACAAACTGACATTTGAAATCCTGTGAGGGATTGTTCAAGCAGCTTACTCACGTTGTCTGTCCCCAGTTATCCGAAGGGACGATGTAAACCTGAATTGTGTGACATTTCATCCTTAAAGTGAGACAAACTAACAGATGAGATCGTTCAGATCTCTCAGCTCACAAAGGAACTGCTACACTACACAAATCTGGTGGACCGTGAATCCTGAAACTTCTCAACAGCCAATCAAATGGAAACAGTTTCGAAATCTCCGACCACATCGTCCTAGTTCGAATAGTCCTCCTACTCTGGAGCAGTTATTCTCGTTTGTCCACGTCGAAGTTGCGAAGTTTCAAATCAGAGTTACATTTCCATGGGAGCCCATCAGCAGTGCACATGCTTGGTGTTGCCATGAGTTAGAACTCGGACTTCTGACAGACCGGATGACCATGGAACCACTTATCGACCAATGCACGCCAGTCGTCTGAGCAGGCGGGCATGTTTGAAATTGACCAATGAGAGACCGACACTGACAGATTTCCTATTGTTACTGTGACTATTTATACGTAAGCATCAAGTGAACAAGCGCTCACAGGACTGTTGTCGGACAAATCAACAGGTATCCTTAAAAAGCCTTAACCTTGAATAACGTTCAGACAAATGGATCGCAACGAGAACCGAATTGAGACGAGTTGTGCAGTACCAACCGGCCTCTGCATCCGGTGTCAGTAGATAGTACCTGAATTCCTTCTAAAGTGACAAATGGGCTGATCTTCCCGCTTTATTCCCTCAATCAATATGGGTTTTCGTACTGTGTTCAGGTGAATTACATGCCTATAAAACGGAGATAAACTCAGCTACTTCATTGGGGTGAAACATCTTCTACAAAGTTCCTACTAACCAGGAGTCTAGACACACGGGGCCAGCGAACTTGGGTCCGACCATCGATTCATAACAGCAAAAGGAACCTGCGTATTGATTCTTGAAATCAGAAGTCTGTGTGCACGTAATATGACGGCCTGGCGAAGTACCAGAACCACCGACTTGCAGCTCGTACGGCGGGCACTCAACAGATTGAGCTGCCGAAAACGCTTACTGTTCGTCACTCTTATGTATTGGACTTCACAATTCATTCGCCTCACATTTGGCTTATCGATTATTGGTTGCTATCCATCAGTGCAATTATCTGACCCCTTTAGTGATCTACGTTGTGAACACAGGTCATGATCCCAAATTGTTGGATAAATACTCACGGTTGTTGCATAAAGTCCTTCACCTTCTTGACGGGATCTTGATTTCGTAGACTTCCGGTGGCCCAAGCACTGCGAGCCAAAGGATGGAGTGTATCTAGGATTGAAAAGATACAAGGAGATCACGGTGTGGGGGCATGCAAAACCCGTACGCAGAACTCCATAAGCATTTCCGTATTCTGTTATATCAGTGAACCACCGATATTCAGTTCATATATATATATATATATATGCGCTGTAAGTTTTCAGAATACTCATGGCGGAATTATGAAATAAATCCTTAGTCGGCGTGCTGTGAGCGGTGAAAAGTTCGTCCCTCTACGTCCCGAAGGTTGGCCTGTGGTGTATACGAGTTGCGCATAGGGTAAATGAGAATCACTGTAGAAAATCGATTCCATCCTGTTGAAAATGCTTCGGACGGATAGTCAGCATATGCCATTCCCGTACAGTTTCATAGCCTGTTAATTATAATCGATGATACATCCCGAAACTCGTGAACGGGATCGATGACGTCCCTTGTGATTGGTGACCGACACTTCTGAATCGACCCCACTGAGCACTACCGATTATCCGAACTGGATGACCGCTTGATAGAGTGGTATATCGATCGTGTGACCGATTGGTTAATTCATCAATCCGTTAACGTTGCGTGAACTTGATTCCTTTCCGTATCGCTTGACCACCAAACATGTGGTGCTTAGTAGCGACGATAAAAGTACTTCGAGTGTTTTCAGTGAACAAACTCCCAGGAGCACTCAGAACGGAAAGGTTGTATATGATCAACCGCATGAACCTTGGCCGGTAGAGAGCTTTAATTGGGCTGTGCAATAAAAATGCCATCTCAGTACTGCTGGTACTTGAGCGGTGACCTTGAGTCCTCCTGACTAACCTTGGGATGTCAGTAACTTAGCGACCGTGCCTAAGATTATGTTATGTATAGTAAAGTTGGTTTCACAAAATCCACGAAAACGTAGCGCCCTCGCGATCCTCTAAAGCCAAATTGCTTGCCACAGGCGAGCATAAACCAAGCTGTGACCTTGAGATGGAGAACTTGGTTGGGTCATTTGTGAGTTTTGGTTGTTTCTTCATGAGTACTTGCATTTAAACCACTTAGTGTGGTTAGAACGGCCCATCTGGACTGCGTAGTTAGCGCAACGGCTTCAGTTATTTGCCAGAAAGTAGGTAAAATGAACTCTGTTATGAAGCTGATATCGGTTGCGGAGTTTTACCTGTTTGTCGCACATAACACAAACCAAAGAATGTCTACCTTCGATCCGTTCTGCATGGTGTGTGACGACAGCCATGTTACTCACTTCAGTTATTAGAGAAACCCTCCACTGCGCAACCCTCCACTCAACGAGCAGACGCTCGTAAAAGGATAACTAAAAAACCAGAACCTTTTAACAAACAACAACACAAGTCACGCGTTGTTAAAAAACCTGAAGCCAACAATTTTTACATACAGTGTGACATGCACATTACCGTCGTTGTTAACTTGTAAGAATCATAGCTGCCGTACACGACTACTATAAACAAAACATGTGATTGATGTTCTGGGTGAATACTGACAACCGAACGGGTAGTGATTGAAACAGCGGCCCTCACGAAGCACGTGATAATCCAGAAGCTCTAGGCTTGGAATCGATCAGGCATTACTGAAAGAGATGACGTCAGTTCCAAAAATGCTCAGCCTGCCGATGCTATCAATCCTTGTTAGGAGTACCCGATGTACCGTCCTGAGGTCGATATCGTGAAACTGCAAACAAAATGTCCCCTTTAACGTCTCCTCCACACCCGCACAGCCAGTCACCAAGGGGACGAATGGCTTCATGGAAATGAACGCTAAAAACAGTCTCATTTTCCGTAAGAGGTTTCCGTAAGTTCAAGTACATTCAACAGAGCTTCGCTAGCACCATCTACAACTATTACATGTACTTTCTTAAGTAAATTCAGTGGGGCGTTAAATTCAAATCGCACCGATTATAGCTTCTCCCTTGTAGTGTTGGGATGTGGCGATTGAATGGAAACCCACGTGAACAACCTACCGTTGGACGAATGTTAAATAGTCCATCTTGAAAGAGGTTCATTTCAAAGCTGTTTGATATTTTGAAGAGAAACAGGAGATGGCAAAACCGGTTTCGGGGAATCCAGTCCATTCGAAGGCGTGTACTTTCGCCTGTGAAGCGTGAGTTAATGCACCAGTTTTTGGACATTTTTTCTGCCACTCGGAAAGGGACACTGCAAGTTTTAATGCTATTCGTGAATATCGGAGGCGGTGTCGGCAGTGTGTGAAAGAGTGTGAAAGATGAAGTCAGTGTATGAATCTCGACGACGAGTATCGTTTTCGCTCACTGCTTCCAAAACAGAGGGACGGGTGCTGGTATATCGCCGCGAGACGGCCTTCACCGGAAGAACTAGTAACGCGTCCAGATGGTCATTGAAGCGTCGGAACCACTGCTACCAAGTATTAGTGCTTATGAATTTTTTGGTTTGTCAAAAGGGTGTTCAAACATACAGAGGCTCTTCATCTCTTGATCGCATCCAACCACACAATCTGTTTTGCGCACCAAGAAAACCAGAATGGTAGGAACAAGAGGCGAGCAATGAATGACTGACCGCAAGGTAGTGAAAGAGGCTATCAAAAGTTCGGGTATTGCCGGTGCGGTTCGCATCGCAGGAATTGGCCACCATGACCCTCACTGAGTTTGACTAGAAACAGGTTGAAATATAGTAGTTGTCAGTTTCTATCTGTGTTGGAAGTGTGTGTGTGGGTTTGAAGCTTACTGAAAACAAATCCGAGTGCTTGTACACACTAGGGGGCGAGATGGCTCAAGTGGTTGGAGCGCTAATTCACCGACCGGAAGGTCCGTGGTTCGAACCCGACTTCTGCCTCTCGACTTTCCCTGTATAGGCTTGGGCAACCTGGCAGTATATCAGCCCTCGCGCTTATTTCGGGTGGCATGGCAGCTAGGCACAGGAAGGGTGCTACCGCTGAACGATTTTGTACACTAGCGAAAGATTGCTCCTGTCACGGATGATGAAGATGGATGAAACAGACACCTCCTCGACAGGGACACATTCCATGTGAGCTCGCCAGATTTTCGTTTGGTAGCATTCCACTTAAGAATCTCATACCAGGTCTGGTCGTCGTTACTGAAAAAACCTTAGTTGTGAAGAGATAATGAGTGCAACATGTTTTTCTTTGGTGAAAAGTGCACAGGCAACTTTCGAGGATGAAATGTAACGCGATCGTGCCGCCAGGAGCTAGTAAATACTTGTTCATCAGCTATGAGTGGGTTGACTGTCAAGATCCAGTCAGTTTCATAGAGACCCACCATAAGGTCCAGTTAGAGCGGTCAGCAGTTTAAACCGCACCCAAAGCATATTTATTTGTTAACTACACGACAAATTGTGCTCAGTGCGTGGCTGCCAAAGCGGCCAATAAGCCTCTGATGAATCCGTTTATTCTGTGCAATTAAAGCTCTCCATCCAGAGGCATTACACTGCGCTCACCACATGGTGACGTTCAAGTATGGTTCCGTTCGCTTCTCACAACACTTGAATTGTGCATTACTCATTTTAAAGTAGACTTTGAATCGTAAGTAGTACATCGGGTCGGCTACTGGCTACTGACTGTCACCGCAAACTTCCCCGGTGCCGTTCTGCTCAAAAAATGAAGGAGGGTGAAAAATGTGTGGCAGCATGGCCAGAAAACGCTACGGTTAGTGGAAATTGCTTAGAAAAAAAACAGACTGAGAATACCTGACTACTGATACTGCACCTAATGATTTGCACCCTAAAAAAACTGGTGAGTTATAATTTATGGTAGACTGAAACGAACTAAGGGATAGTTCAATGGTTCCTCTAGAAACTGCTTTTTGAGAATTCAGAGGACTTTCCGCATCGCGTGTTGTAGATTTTCATTTCAACCACGGTAGTTCCAGTAAACCATAAAGGATATAGACGGATTTTCAGAACGAGTGAGTGGATGATAATGGCTCACCAATCGATCGGAACGTTCTAGCATCTTAGCTCACTTATGTCATTACGAAGATTCAAACAGAATGGCTTACACTGTTCCTGTTCACTTCGAACGACCGCCGAACTTGACCGCTCATGACCGTCCACATTCGCTGCAGCCATATCTTCCTCGTCACTCGATGCAGACTGTCCTTCTGGCGACTTGTCCGGATCCGAATATTTTTTACCAGTCCGGTTCTGCTTGTCACACTTGTTCCACAGCCGGTTAGTTAGTTTATGTCTGGTCTCTCTGTCTTCCAATAATAGGTATGTGGCGGTCACATTGTTGAATCGTCTGTTTTCGAATGCGTCTGTCAGATCCTCCGGGTTGAATCCCAGTTCGTTCATGATTGCTTAAAGAGGCGAAAACAAGGGAAAGAAATGCCTAATTACTCAACAAGCCTTGGAATAAAGTATGAAATTCATCGGTCAACAAACATCTTTGGTTGTTGGCCAGGTGACCATGTATTCGTCTGGTTTGGCAATTGGCTAGCAGATGCTTCGTCAACGTTCGAGGAGGAACCTACTGATAGCGATACAAATGATTTAGTCACAATTAGTTTGCTCCAACCGTTAGGCTTTCTCAAAATTGGGTATTGCGGGCCTATCAAGGGTCTACTGTTTGGAAGTGACCTTGAGAAATTCATATTTCAAACCGTTTCGAGAACATAGCAAACAATTTGGAGGGTTGACGACTGTCTTCAAATGGCACACGCTGTATTCAGCTGTCATATAAAACTGACGAATCTGTCGGTTCGTTGAATAAGGAACTAGCCCCAGAACTGGTGATTTCTTCGGGATCCTCTTGACGGCCAATCTTGCGGCAGTCGAGTATATGGGCTCTTGGTCTAGAATTGCATGACCTTTCTTCTTTCGAGTAAATATACACTGCTTCAACAAGCTATTGCCTCAGCCCAGAGGTGTGAGCAGCCGTTGGATTTTCACGGTTCTTGTCCACATCACTCTTGCGTGACCAGCCCCCCTTCTGTCTTTGAGAGATTATTCTGGCAGATCGGTCGATGGATGAAACCAGGATATTCACTGGCTCGTCCTTCGAGACGTCGGTATACCAGTCACGTCACCCCTGTTCTTAAATTCAAATATCGTAATTGAGGTTTTCCCAGTGCAACCTGGTGGACTAGTGGTAACACGCTTGTTCTGCATAATGAGGGTCTGGAGCTCAAATTCCGATACGACCAAAGATACGCACTGCTGGTACACCGCAATAAAAGCGAGACTCATGTTCAGTACTTCCCTTTAACTCTGGATGTAAGCTAAGCAGAATAGTTGCAATGTGGACACAAGCTAGACGAATTTGAATTCAAAATTTTCTTACCTATACGTAGAAAACTCGCGTTTTATTATTCACTAGTTTGGAATATGCACTTTTTATGATAAAATTTCCTCACTATGATGCATCACATACTGTCAAGATGAGTTTGTTCCGTAAAAGCGAGGAAGTTGTTGAACAGTTGTCGCAATTTTTTGAACCGGATCAAGTGTCTAATGATCTTATCCTATTGGGATATTCAATTAGGTAGTCCAAGTAATAGGACGGTGCTTTATGACTTGAATTCTTTCGTCACCAGCTTTACAGATCCGTCACCGTAATCTCCCTAACCAAAAGAACGTCAGAGGCACCGATGGCACGTTAGCCTTTCTAGATCACCGGAAATGTGTGTCAGTTTCCCAAAAGGTGCTAGTTTTCGCCTACCCAATTTTGTTGTGAATGTGAAGCCCTTTTGTCTGGATTTTGGAGGAAATTCAAGAAACTACTAAGGGCAACGGAAAAAGTCTAGACACGGTCGATTTGTCTTCAGTTTTCACACCACAGGTAAAAGCGTCTATCTTCATCCCTCAGACAACTTGCTTTCGATATCATGTCTTCATTCTGAAGCACAGGTAGGCAGGAAAGCGGTAACTTCCTGTTGATGAATTCATCTTCGTTGGGGAGCTCTATTCACTTATTCTCATCCTTCTGTTGATGAAAAAGCCTCTTCTTCTTCCGCGCTGAACTCTCTGCTTTGTCGACTAAAATGCATCAATCGCTGAAGGTTTTAAGATGCACCCGTGATCAGCAACGCGAAACGTGAGCAGCTGCGAAACTACAATTATGGTGATTATCCCATGCATATTCTATTTTGAAAGAGCGCTGGGTTATTGGTACGCAACACGTCAATTCTACGGCATCCTTACCAAGCTAACAAAGTGAGGAATTCAACGAGTTTGCAAAAATAATGAATCAGCTTCCGTTCTCCTCGTAAACAGTATGTTTTTGGCTCAGTTTGTTTAGTTTTGTCGGCCCGCAACTTGCGGCGAAGTCTTTTGGACCTGCTCTGTCGATGAACAAAGTATCTTTATTTTGTGCTTATATACTGCTGGTGTCCAAGTGGACACAACAAAGGCCAATCAGGAAGAACAAGGTCACGTGAACTGACGCCGAAGAAAAAATGCGATCTCCGTAGCCGATGGCCAATGTATTCCGATCTTGTTTTTGCGTGTCTGCAAAATACGACAGAATTTCGATCGAGTGGACCGGTTTTGAGCACACTACTTCTGTCGGTTTCGTCTGGTAATTTGGAGTTTGTGGAGCGTGTATGCTAGAGAGAGATGTTGTGTAATGAGCCGACAGCACACAGCGTCGGAACTTGGGTTGGCCCGGATGACCGAAGGAATAATACTATAGACCACCATTTCGACAGTTCGGATTCGAACCCCACATGGATTCCTTCAAACAGGCCTCCATCACCCCTCCTGATAGTTTTTACATATTTTCTCTCCGAAATAAAAACCTGAAGTCAAAATTCACTTCTTGGTTTACTTTAATACGTTGCGAGCTCGGAGTAACTCAGTGGTTAAGGCGCGAACTTACGAGCTGGAAGGTCCGGGATTCGAAACCAACCTCAGCATCTCGGCTGCTCCTGTCTAGGCTTGGGCAACCTGAGTCTCTCAGCTCTCGTGCTTCTTTCGGGTGGCATGGAAGCTAGGCACCGACATGGTGCTACAGCTGAACCATTAATACGTTGTGAGTTTTAGCAGTGAAACACGGAACCAGTATGGAAACTTTCCCATGCCTATCCTAACCATTCGGTAGGACTTAAAGTTGCGAGTTCTTTGAGCGCAGTTCAGTCTTTCGGTTGACAGCATCTCAACAGGGGGTGTTAACTTTAAGATAAAAAACAGCAAAAGTTGGTGGCTAAAACCTTTCTGTCGTTAGAGAAGATGCTGCTGTTCTAACTCCTTTCGGTACGCATGCAGCTCCCTGGGGTTTGGACTTACCGCCGGCCAGAAAAGCTTGTGGGTTAAGAAGGGTTCCGAAAATGAAAGTAAGGAACAAACTTACTCTTTTCGGTACCATTTCATAAACCTCAGTTAGTGCTTTCCCACCAAACCTAACTGGAAATAGCTCATGATAAAACCCCGATTTTTTAAATGAACATACTAGTGCTCTTGGGATCACGTGAACTGACATCTTACTTTTAGCCTGGGAATAATTTAACAGTGATGCTCTGATTCACTTGCCTAGTGGCATTCCAACGAAACAAGGGTCAGTTATAATTCTGCCTACATCAGCTTTTGTCACCACTGACGTCAGATTGTGGTTGCTCACGTCGAGCCTCCCTGTCACTTGCATGATCTCCAGCGCAATATACCTGGTTGCAAGCCTGAACATGGCAGGGCAGACAGGCCTCCGATTGACTGATCATTGCCATTATCACATGCGCGTGACTGTCTGCGTATGCGAATGGCATGGAATTCCGGTGTCATTCAGACGGATGGCAAGTGGGTTGCATTTTTTGACATGTGTAAGGTCGTCTTAACTTCGCTCCGGTATTAGAGTCGATAAACGGAAAGAGTGTTGCGTCAAATCTGTCAGCTGTGCAGAGCAGTCTTACCAACATATAAGTGTAATCAGAAGGACCACATCTTTTCCAAATTCTCGGATACTTTAGCAGAGTGAAAGTCTCCCCGTGCTGAGCTGTCCATTCTACCCATTTCATCGCCCGAAGCAAACTCAGTTTACTCACGGCTGATGAACTCGAGTTGAGTGTGTGGGGCAAACGTGGACAGGTGATCGTGTTTTGGCAGACAAAGTATCACGTTCAAGCAGCTGACGTGACCCAAGCTTCGTTCAGTCAAATCTTCCTGGTTGGACCGTTGTTTCAAAGACGACAGTCACAAGCATTTATTTCCGTCTACCAGCTCCAGCTGGAAGTCGTCCGTCCGTGTTTCTTTCTAGTGTTCTTGTGATGGTTCCGGATGTTCCAGTGTCTCTTGAAAACCGAAATTCTAACATAATTGGGGGTAGATCTATCTGGTATTTTGTTCAGTTTCTCTCCCCGAGTTTTTGGCCGTCAAATCCAGCGTTACATCGTGTATTAAGGTCAAGTATTTTGAGTCTTTTCAGTGTTTGTTTAGTGAAGGTTTTTGAAACGGGTGGTGGAAGAACGAACAGCGATGAAAGCACCACTGGCTTTTGTAGCCATTTTCAGGCTGAACACAGATGCTGCACAAAAGTGATCGCCCGGTCTTAACAAACTTCAAATTCAGCATTTTGGATGCGAACAGAATTTAACCCACCGGTAAAATACGCAAATAGGCAAAGGTGAGAACGACAATACCTCGACGAATGGGATCATTGTAGTCCAGTGACGGCTCCTTGTAAGGTTGAAGTATGTCATTCTCATATCCCGTATTTATCCAGGGTTCTTGCAGTAGTTCCTGCAAAATAGATGGAAATGGGGAATGTGATTACGATAGACAGGACACGGCAAAACTCGCAGACACCCGGCCGATCGATTCCAGCTGGATGGATAAGAAAACCATCTGTGCAAACCATTCTGCCCATCCTAGCATTAGCAACTAATCAGTGGTCAATATCGATATTTGCAGTATCCTGTCAGCCAAATCATGAGCAACATTCAAGAAGAACCGTTCAATTCAGAGGACGGAATCAAGTGCGATGCTCACATAAAATCAGCTTATTTTGTTAACGCGGTATCAAGCAGTAGCCTTTACCCAGAAATTGAGAATATGAGAAGGAGTTGTTTTCTCGAGTAAACAACATAGTGAACCTTTACAAGTGCCACAAGGGCGTTTTAAGAGAAGCGTTCCTTCTTCTTTATGCGTCCATCAGGCACGTGAAACACTCAGAACGCATGCTCCATGTACAGAGGATTGGAGTTCATCAACTCGTATGCTGAACCAGTCTCTTAGGATCTCCACAGAGTGTCTTCGTCCAGTAAAATTGCTTTACACGTACCGCGATCTCAACTCGCGCGGATGGACTGAAGATGCCAGACTTCTTCACCCCGACAAAGAATTTAAGACACAATTACCCGACCCTCTTACCCTCAACTATTCAGTATTTGCAATCTATCAACCGAAGGAATTGAAAGATGGAAACCTCCGTGGAGAAACCTCATGTCCTCTCATGGGAGCGCTCTCTTTTTTAAGTGATTCCGGAATTGTTTCTAGCCGGCTCGTGTATCATCAAAAAGCCAGTAGCTACCCTTCACAGAAGCAACTTTGGAGCTGGAGGAATAAATACCGTAGTTTGTCTCGGTGACCAGAAATGTCCAATCACTTCACCCCTATTGTGGCGACAAAAAAATCGCGGTTATGGGTTAACATGCTGGTAGGTCTTTTGTATTGTCCTTGCAACTAAACCACGGTTCTTTGGATCCACTGATCTAACACAGGTCCAGACGGTGACCTGAGAAGTTGCACCACCTCATTCAGGCAAACTCACAACTGTTGATTCACCACTATGTTTTACACCTACCCATTACGAAGGCAACAATGATTACTGTCACATCTGTAAACTCGGATAGAATCCATATTTCGTATATGAAGTTAGAATCCAGTCAGGAGGTTTTCAGGCTCCGGTAAGCGCAATCCTACTGATTCGGTTATTTGCTCGTGTTCTAAGTGGCCGACAACTTTGAGAATTAACGAAGCCAAGAGCGTTCCCGGACAAGGGTATTTCATAGTGTACGGGTTCGTACCACAAATTAACAGATGGGTCATATAGGAAAAAGGCGTACACAGGCCTCAATCGGATGTTTCAGCGAGCAGCGAGAGCCGGAGATGGGGATGAGGCCCAGTCGGAATACCGCACTCAGTGAATGGCAAATTCACATCACACACACCTTATGATGGGGACTGCTACGTGAGTGGAAATTCCGCGCATACTCAAACCACTTTGTGGAATTATTGCTTGGCTGGTTCAGCCACGGAAAGACTGGACCTTACCGTGATGTGGCGGTTTGTGTGCCTCCGTGAAACATTGAACTATACCGGGGGGGGGCGTCAGCGCGACTATCACAGGCTCTTCCATACGAGCTTGGTCAATGGTTAGAGGTTTGGCCAACATAATCTCCTAGTCCTCCAGGTTGGGGGGGGGAGGTTGAACATGTGTGGTGACTCGTTCTTTAAAAATGGTAATGCACTTGTATTTTCCGCCAAACAGGCTTTTGAGCTAAAGGCTTTGGTCGAGGACCCTAATCATCCCCCGGTCTGTGTATGAGAGCCCTGGCAGTATCCCAGCCCACGTACAATCACAATTCTTACAACTGACAATACCACGTCGGTCGTTTTCTTCTCCCTCCCCCAGTCCCGTTGGTAACGCTCTCCTTGTGGGCTCATCCGTTAGGACTATCAACCTCTTTCGTCTCAAATCTGTTTCAGTCTCAATATCTGCGCATCAGCAAGCGCCGACAGCCTCCGGCATCTCATTATCAATGTTCAAGCCCCGACGGTCGGTCTCTCCGGCTACTTTCAATGTTTGCACTCTGAAGCAGCAGAACAAGTAGGTTCTATTGTTCTCACAATGGACTCGCTTTACACTGTGCGGCAGCGAAGTATCAGTTCTGGACACTGTTGTTAGGCCGTCAACTATGATGAGGACGTCTGGCTAGTTGCGATGGGCAGTTGATCCACAAGGCATTCTTTTCATCAGCCAACAACTAGGCACTTGGGGTGTCCGCTGGGTACCTTCGGAGGTACCTTTTTCAGGTACCCTTCTGTTAAACGAGAAACGGTACGCCGGTGACTGAAGATGGCATTTTCGGCTGGTTTGCACTGCTCTAGACTAAAAATGCAGTAGATCGGAATGTCTAATACGACGTCCTTGCAAAATCAACGCCAAACCAACAAAAAGTCAATAGACAGATACAAAAAACCACCCACGAACATAGAGACTGTGAAGGATGATCTATCAAACTGGCCAAATTTCATCGATAGGGCTGTACGTTAATTTTCATGGTTTCTTTCAAATCGGCCAAAACGTGGGCTAAAACATACACTGTTCTGTGTAAAACACTCGATGGAGGATCAAGTTCCCTGTCTTTAGGCATCCTGGTTTAGAACATGGGGACGCAAATCCGAAAGCTCGAGTTTCTCTAATGAAACGATGAATCTGTGAGAATTATGTTGGAATCAGGTTAGAAAATTCTCACTCAGTTTATAGCAAAAACGTGAATGTGTGTGGGCAACTCTTCACAGTACAATGAACTTTATTGTCCAAGCAACATCCTAGGAAGAAAGGCGGCTAATACATATGATGGAACGGATGAATGGAGCGGAAAGGGATGAAAATCATTATCACACAAGTGAGGGCCTCTGTCCCTCTCCGGTGATATGACTAGCTCTCAGGATTACGGATAGATATCATTTTGACGGATGAGTATCGGAATCCGAGGACAAGTAGGGAGGGCAGAGAGACAATGTTTCTGTCGGTTTTCATTTAATCAGTAGGACTCAGACTAACTTACTAACGAATTTATCCGATGTTCCTCTTCGGCCACTGAGCATCGCTAAAAATGTGTCAGCCGTCAACCATACACCTTCTGGTCTCTCTTAATGACCCTGTTAGTCGGTTGTGAGGGAGAACAGTGACAGACTAGCAGGCGACTTACCCGAAGGGTGGCTCGCTTTTTAGGATTGATAATCAGCATCTTCCGCAGCATCGCTTCACAGTTCTCTGTCATGTAGAACGGAATTCGATACTTGCCACTCAGCACTTTTGAGTGGAGCTCCTGTTAGAACAGAAAAGTAATAATTGCTCAGAAGAAATAATTGGAACCGTAATTTGCTGCTTAACTGGTATTCACATTTAGATTCCTGTAGACCGAATCGGTATTTTGTGTGCTTCCAAAGTTTATGTTGCTGGCAGGTAGCCATGGACTGCAGCCGAAAGTGATTCAGCTTCAGAGTCATCGGTAGAAAAATCAAATGACTTCGGTTTGATTTGTGATATACGTGGAATCTGCGGTAACAACACGCTCGTTTGAACAATTCCCCACCAATCGTGGTGAAATGAACCCAGGGAGTCTAATCAAAGAGATGAAACACTGGAATTGAGTTTCGCTTTGACTGAGGCGCACCAACAGTGCATGGGATTCGGACCCCGGACGCTGGATGTGCAAAGCAAGCGTGTTATCCGTCAGCGCACACATGAATTATCATGTCTGAAAATGTTCACCCTTGTGCGATGAGATTTATCTGGCCAAACGAACGCCCATTCAGTAACTTTACTGATGGTGTTGACCGATTGTCAGGGCTTTTCAAGGACGCTTGAAACCTGCTGGACGATATGCGGTAGGACGCGAAAAGGACGGTTCAAACAAGGGTGACGTGGAACCAAATTCTAAAAATCCTACAACTAATAAAACCTTCCAGCAGGTTTCAAGTTTTCCTGGCGCCACATGATCGGAAATTCCTGAGGAACGGTTCAATCAATTGACAAAACCGGGAGATACTGAGTCGTCGTGCAAGTCCTTGCATAACCAGTCACATCACTCAAGCCAAAAAACACGATCGCCTGTTCAGACATGATAATCCAGGTGCCCCAGTATGCGAAGGTGGAGCGGCGGTAACACAGGAGAAGGGCTGTTCAACCAAGAGTGATGCAAACAAAAAATTATAGCTTTTTCCATGGTTTAGCCCATGAAGAGAAGTTAGCAGGAAGCTGACTTCCAAGACCCACCAGTTCTGCCTTGCAGTGAAACTTACAACGCTGTTACACAGTTCCGGTCGAACGCCAGCTCCTACATTACCGTGGTGGAAGCAATTTTATGAACAAGACAGATGTCTTTATCCATTTTAATGAAGGACAGCGAACACACTGAATTATGAAATCGTGCTGAAGTAAACGCTTAAGTTGATGCACACTGGACCGCTGCGTTTAGTCCATCGAATCTGCTTGGAACGATACTGTTAGCACATGCGCTGACCAGGCTTTCGGTTGTGATTGGTCGATCGATCGAACTGTCTGTTAACCTGGTTGGTACTGGAATCTTCCTGTTGCTAAATTAAGAGCCGTATGAACGTTCCGGAAAGATTACATTCTTCCACAACGGGAGCCTCAAACAATAGTCCCAAGTGCGAAATCCAGTGTGTTGAATCACTGGTAGCAAATTAACCAGATCTAATGTCTGAATTTCAGTCCAAGCGTCCAAGCTACTTATATACATATAGGACAGCTTTTTTGGGATAGTTTATAAAGTCACTCTGGGTTCCAGAAATCAAAATTGCAATCTGTGGAAACTGAGTGGACCAGGCAATGGCATAGAACAAGTCGAACACACCATTAGGTTCCGCGAACCAGCCATGCCTCTTTCCAGCCTAAAAAATGTTTTGAGATCAGACATTTATCTGCAAATGGAACTCTGCAGGTTACCCGAACCTTTGATTTCCAACAACCTAACGAAAAACAAATTTGTTTGTACAGCTGATCTTTGTTGGAAGACCAGCTTCTGTTAGTAAATTTCATTTCATGAAAAAGGCCGTTCTCCATGTTCGAAAACTAAGGCAGTTTTCCCTAATAAACTTGTTGTGTGTTTTCCCAGCACTGTTGCCCATGCTTAACGAATCATAGCACCCAAACTCCAGACTGACCGGGGACGACCTGTGCTGCGATTGGTCACCGTTTCTTTTACTGTCTTGGCAACCTCAGACTTAGAGTTAAAGAAAATTTACTGGCTCATATTTGGAGGACACCCAGAGTTTTAGTGAACACAACCGACTTGCTAGGATAGAGTCACTTTTATGTTCTAATTGATGGAGCAAAATGTGCATCAGACAAGCAGCCGAGCTGAATTTGTTCACTGGAGGATTCGAACTCGCTGCGTCGGCACACCGCGTTCTAAACCTTCGGGCTACTCTGGCCGGTATTCGATCAGAGTACTATTGTTATACAATATTATAATTTCTAATTGAAATCTGCCGGTGAAGAGAGTAGAATAAAGTTATAATCTATCTCTGCATATGTTGCCGGTTTGCTTCAGTTACAGGTCATGCAGTTATGTGGCATCTGGACGCAACACAGTGGAGAGATTGACGGGCGATTCAACATTGAATGCGCCATTTCCTACATGATTTTATTTCGCTTTATCCGATTCCCACTTTTCAGCCATGGTCTGAGTGCAAGCTGAAGAGCGATGTAACAGAACAAGAAACTATTAGCTAGTGATCTTGTTAATTAATTTATCCAGCCAACAATGTTAGTCAGTTCTTTCTCGGATCCACAGTTATGACTTACTGATCGGATTAAATCAACAAATAGGTTATTCCTTCGTCACGGCACATCCTGCAGGGATGTCGAAATACTCTGCTAAAGAGGAAACTTTCCAGCTTTCTGTGCCGTGGCAACGAGCTATTCTCATATCTAGCCGAATAGTTGGAGTTCCGAGGCCAGTACCAAAAATAGTCAATACTTTGGCATGGCCGTAGCTTCAGTTTGAGAACGTGGTATCATCTCATTTCATCCTGGTTATTATGAACCCAATTTCGATTAAGACCCACAGAACATGGTAGTTTATGAACGTTACTGCAACCGGTATTCTAATTACATTAATTTCAATCTATAGGTCAGCTCTGATATGTCCACACTGATGGTCCTGTGTGCATACCCCGTGCATGATTATGGGCAAAGCGGAGCCCAGTGCAGCCAAGAAGAGTCTGCTTAGGCGAGACAGGGTCCTGCTGGATAGCGTGTTAAGCCAGGTGAATAGTCCAGAATGTGATTTTTTAACGCAGGGAGCAAACCAGCTCTTTTTGAACCCAAAATCCTTTTTTATCTGAGTACGGTGGCCTTTTTCTCAGGGAAGGCTTTTGACGGGGGGTGTTTCCATGTGAAACAGCTCGATATGGCTCAGTGGTTAAAGCGCGAACTCACTGACCCGAGGATACGTGGTCGGCATCTCGTCTGCTGTTGTCTAGGCTTAGTTGGCAGTACTTCATCCCTCATGTTTCCTTCGGGAGGTTTGGCAGCTATGCACCAAAAGGGCTCTTTACTTGTAAAAAGTGTTCTCGCGAAAGAACATTTCATCGCGGAGGGTCGACATCAGCTTCATAAACTCCACTTCCTTTTTTTGACACACTGACCCCTAAACTAGTCTGCTGGAACAACAGGAACATAAAACGGTCGAATTTTGTTAGTGCAACGCGACGCCAACAGTACAAGGTTCGACATGAATACGTACTAATGAAAACAGGTTGTGATGTTACACTTTTCGAGAATATAGAATTACATGGCATTTTAAAAGGTCAAGAACACGGGGAGTGAGATGGTATAATCCGACGTTTCGGCTGCCGTGGACAACCTTTCGCGAGGATTTCCACAACCAATTGAATACGAGTCAAGTACAGCGTCATTTGAGTCCACTACCATGTCTTCTGATTGATGCGTTCCCGAGATCATTTCGCGGTCAGATGTGGCCAGCGTGAATGGGTGTTTGTTAGCTCTGTGTAAGTGTACGCGGGATTGTGTGTACTTTGATTAGGATGTGCCTCGGTTAGTTGTTGTGTTGGCTGTGATGCGCCACTGTTGAGATCCCGGCTGCACATCTGGTTATTATGCCTACTACTAGCCAGATAGACGGAATGTTGGTGCCATCGCTACGGTTGATGCAATTTGGTCGTCTACTGATTTCCAGTGTTTCAGTGCACGCCCGTTCCACCCGTGACTTGGATCCTGACTGAAGTATACGTGCACCATTGAAGGCGATTTGATGGCTTGACTTAACTGCGTGGATTGCAATGGCTAGATCAAGTTCAAGTTTTCTGAACTCGATTGGGCTTCGTGGAGCAAAACGCGCGTGTCGTTTGTGCTCGTGATTTGCACGTGGAGTTGGCTGAGTGGCTGCCTGGCTTATGCATATGGCAGGACATTCTGGACAGAGAATTTGGTAGGCTCAGTTACTGTGGTGTTTCGGTTCGATGGGGTCCTTAGCCCTTATGAGGTGTTATCAATTCGGAAGAATATTTCAGTGTCATAGTCCCGAAGTGTACTTCGAATGGCGTCTGAGGTGCCATTTCTATAAGGTATTCTCACGGTGACCACCGGGTATTCGCCTCCCTGTCCGGGTAGCGCTCTCTCCATTTGTTGGGCAATGAGCCTTATGGGGCATTTACTTTGCTGGGATACCCTACTGACTCGTTTCAGTTCATTTGCTCGTATAGACTCATTCGACCATAGTTCCTCGATGCGATTCACCAACGATCCGACAATTGCGTGTTTGACGTAGTTTGGATGATAGAGCTCATAATTCAAGTATCTGTCTGAATGTGTGGGTTTTTCTGTGGAGTTCCACTGAGAATCCATAGTTGTGTTGACGGATAGCTTGCAACCCAAGAAGCTAATAGTCTTCTGTTTGCTCTCATTTTGCATCGTGCATTTTATACTACTGCACTGTTTGTTTGAGAAGCCTAGGAAGGCTTGTCGTTCGGTGGCTGATATGATCGCAAATATGTTTCCAACGTATCTCAGCCAGGTACGAGGCGGATGGGCGAAGTCACGCAAGGCCTTATTTTCAACATGGTGCAACAAATGATTAACCACTATGGGTGATACTGGAGAGCCCATAGCGACATTGTCAGTTTGCCCACACAATGCGTTTTGAAAGGTGAAATAAGTGGTGCTTAGATGCAGTCCAACACAAGTAATAATATCAACAGGAGATAAGGTTGTATAGACGTAATACACTACTCATAAGGTTGTTGAAAACTCTTCAACAGCCCACGACCGGTTTCGCCCTTCTTGGGGCTCATCACGTAGGTGCAGTCCCAGATTTTCAGTCACCCTTACGTTCTAATTGAACCCGAATGGGGCAGATTTCGACAAATACACTCATGTGCATATCAATTTGATTTTGATGTGAGACTCTCCTGGAACCCAGATGAACCTCTCGTTTATCATGTTATTAATCAACTGGATATGCTGCACCAGGCCCCCTCACGTTTCATCATAAAGAAACAACGAGAAATTTAGCTGGGTTTCAGGCAAGTTTCCCGTCAAAACCAAGGTGTTACGCAAATGAGTGTGTTTGTCGAAAGGGGATAAGGTTGTTCTGTGTTAGAGACATATCTTCGCGCACAATAGAGGCCAGAAGAGATAAACAGTCGTCAATTGGTACACTAGTATAAAGAGTTGTTATGTCAAAGCTGGCTGCTATTCCTTCATTATTGATGTGTGTAGACTGGAGAATATTGACAAAATCAAGAGTCATTCACGTGGCTTATCACTAGCCGATAAAAAGGCTTCAGCAAACTGCTCAAGTATTTGGATAAGTTGTAAGTTGAACAAGTTGTATGGTTTACGATGGGACGTGTGTGTGGGGAGGGGGTTACCTGTTTGTGTATTTTTGGCAACCCACAGAATATTCCGGGTCTGTTGGATTTAGTTGCAAATGAATATCACCGTACTTGACAGAGCCTGGGATTCAGTCGTCGTAGATACTTATTAACCCGAAGTTTGGTCTTTTGGGGGGTTGGACTTTCATTCTGCGGTTTGATCTCCTCGTAAGGACCCAGTGTAGAATGTTTGAGCACGTTGTCTTCATAATCTTTTCGACTCATGACAACCGTTACTTTGCCCTTGTCTATTCTGGTGACCTGGATGGATTTGTCTTTCTTCAGTGGGTTCAGTGCACCTATCTCCACCGGTGACAGGTTGATTCGGGTTGGTCTTTGATTTTTGAGAATATTGCAGATATGTAATCTTTACTGGAAGCTTCGAGACTGCATGCTTTATATCCGGGATTACTTCACTGAGAGTAGGTGGTTTCCAGGTAAGGTTGAAATTCAGCCCTCTTTTTAGCATTTGCGCCTCATCATGAGATAAACTTCTGTTGGATAAATTGCATACAAGCTTGTCTGAGCATACCATTTCAGGCAAAATCGCGTGGTTACAATTTCTCCTGGAAGCTTCCATTTTCTTTTGAAGTCTGTTGAATTTTCTTTTCTGTCTGAGCTTGCACTTTTCTAGTATTATCTCCATTCTTTTCGTAATTAGAGCTTTTATATCGCCCAGCAGATCCGGTGTCAAGAGTGATCATCCAGAAAGCTCATCTGGAGACGTAGTGAGTCTATTAGTGCACGAGTTATGTTAGCCATAATACAATTCAGGGGGTGTATGCACTAATAACAGTCTTTATTGTGGTTGACAGTAGTTTACAGAAGCGAGTTGCACCATGTATAAAATAAAGGCAATATGAAATGTGGAGCAAGTCAAAAGGGAACATCGTTTGTGAGAGTCCCTTGGTAAAAGTCCGGACTGCGGGAACGAGTTTTTTTCGCAGTATAGCTGCTACACGTTGTTCCATAATTGTCCGTGGACTTGGAGTGTTTGGCTGACTCCCTGCGCGCGCGCGAGTCTGTGTGTGTTGACTGTGTTGTGTCTTCCTATTTATAGGAAGGTTTGACGTGTGCATAAAACATAGAGTCGTTCCGATGCGCACAAGACGGGAACTGACTTGTTGTCGGTCAAGGTTGTGAGCGGGACAGCGTTTGTCACGTGATTTGTGTGCTTGCGGAGCAGGCGAGTCGCGTGATCTAGTAAACACGCATGTACTAGACAAATCAAGTGAAGTTGGTTGTGGGCACAGGGAAATATCCGCTACAAGTCCATAGCGATGGATACGCTGACGGAAGAATATCCGGGATGCTGTATTAGCTGTTTTTTTTATCGCGGAGAGCCTTCTGGCGGTCTAACTGTCAGTGACGTCGGGATGATCCTATTCTGAAGGCATTACTGATGACGATGAATCACCCAGTTTGCATACTTCTTTGAGAACGTAATCTGACTGTTGATAAGGCTTAGGAATTCCGCGCCAAACTCGGCTCGGATTTTGTTAAGAACCTTGAGCTCCATGTGGTGTATAATATGGAATATAAAATTACAGTTAAAATCAGAAGTGGCGAGCATAAGGGTTGGCCCGCATAAAACAAAGGTGAACGAATCACCAGTTCACAGCACGTAAGTGGCGACGGTGAATCTTGTGTGTAGGGGGTCATTTTTCAAGAAAAAAGAAACGATCTTGTGGATACACAGTCCAAGGAGATTATGTTATCCTCAGTAAAGACTGCTACTGGCCGGTTCCTTCAGGTAACATCCTCAGAAGCGACAACTAGGATGAAGTCTGGTTCTGTTCAAACGACTCCGATGAATTGCGACATTTTCAACCTTCTGAGCTAAGAGGTCACTGAATGAGTACTTTTAGACTACAGTACAGGATCCCGTTCTCAATCTACAAGTTTTGACCATGTGCATTTTGGTCTTTGGAGCATAGAAGACGTTTTTTATCTAGTAGTCGAACAAAGAGTAGTGCTTCTGCCATGAAGTTTATTCGGTGAGGGCCTTTAAACTGCCTTGATCAACTGAGGCCGGTTGATTTTATCCTCAATATATGAGCTACTCAAAACATCTGACGAAACTGACCTTCAGGGTGTAAGCCTCAAAAGGCAAACGTCCACAAACTAGCATGTACAGAATGACACCCAAAGCCCAGACGTCCACCTCAGGCCCGTGATACTTTTGTCCGGACAGTAATTCGGGTGCGGCGTAGGGAGGACTGCCACAAAACGTGTCCAAATGACATTCCGTGTTGAACACGTTGGCGAAGCCAAAATCAGCCAGTTTGAGGTTGTTATTCTCGTCAAAAAGAAGGTTTTCTGCCTGAAATAAGAAGATTGGGTTCATAATCCCCCAGCAAGGGTCTGAAGGAAAATCGGTTGTTTTATCAACGAAGGAGTTCTGCAAATACTAAGGAATACCAATGTATCCAGCCTTTCGTCTTTGTTATAACAGTTCCACGAGCCACCCAAGACCTTTGATAAAATGGCCTTGAAGCCCTCCCAGTGACGACTCTGAATATAGCCTAAGGCAACTCAACATACATGCAAGCCACTTGAGGCTTATTCAGGGTAGACGGTCTTTGCTGAACTCCTGGGAATTACCACTGCCCGAACCTATATGCGGCTCATGTGATTCGTCAGATGAAGTCCATTATCTGGGCTGCTGAATTGTTTTCCACTTGTAATTTGTATGAAGTGTATCGTATTGTATCGTATGTATTGTTCTGCGTTGTCTTGGATTCTTTTCTATCGTGTTGCTTTGGATTATATTTCGCGTGTATTTCATGTTTATGTGTGTAAATAGTCTGCCTTGACATCCCAAAATGTCAAGCAATGGTTGCAGAAGTGACTTTCTGCGACCATTGTTGTACAGACCAAACTGATTTTTGGCCACCTATGTATCTCGGATGCGTCTGATGAGTGATGAGGACTACCCGTCACAGTTCGTGTGCACACTGGATGTCACCTGTTTAGTCTTATTTCTCCAGTTTAACACTTAA
The DNA here is from genome assembly GCA_004794785.1 of Opisthorchis felineus. NCBI lineage: Eukaryota > Metazoa > Platyhelminthes > Trematoda > Opisthorchiida > Opisthorchiidae > Opisthorchis > Opisthorchis felineus. Next base: position 532,746 of record SJOL01006429.1, on the reverse strand, counting down.
GGGCCATCACTTGGCCGCGAAAACCCCCCTTCCTGTCCATCTTCTAGTGCCCCTCGGGTACAGGACCTTCAGTTGGTCAAACACGCGACTCAGCGTATACCGTCTACGGCGCTACCTAGAACGACCGGGGGTCCATTGGCGGAATTCGATATAACGGGCAAATCCAGAAACGGATGCCAGTCCGCCATGCAGATAACTGAGTTTTAGAGAGTGCACAATGTGTTTTCGGAAAAGTTTGGCAACAATCGGTAGATTTATTGCTGGTCGACGTTTCGCTTTTGACACAAAAGCTTCGCCAGGCCAAGTGACTAGGTTACGAGGTTGGTCGAGATTTAAGGCGGAAGGAGAACCAATCAGATAAGTCAAGCTAAATCTATGTTGGGTGTCGGCCGAAGGATTTTGTGTGTTAGGGTGGGTGACCAAGTGTTGGGCCGATGGGGAAACCCAAATGGATTTGGGTCCAGCCTAGGGTCTAGTTCTTCTGGTTCGGTTCACCAGATGATCCCTCTTGAGCTTCGTTTGCACTTTCTGTCCGTCTGTGTGTACAATGTGCTTCAGCAAACTCGCTTGCCAAAACTTCAGCGAAATTACTTAATCGGCACGAAGCACTTGCTGTTTTTTGTTGTTCGGCAACTTGCATAAAATGCATGTGTGAACAACACAGATGAGTGGTAGCATCCCTGTTTCGTGTGGTGTTGTGCAGTAGGTCTGAACGACAATTAGAAGTTTGAATCTTCATCGAATCAGCTTTTGTCTAACTCGGACAAGCACGTGACTACTGGCGAGTAGTCAGAAAACATTATCTGATTAGTCATCGTTCCTGGTGAAGGACCTGAGAATCAACAAGTTTGCGTGTGGAATTTAACAGGACATTTAGGACAAACGCAAACTTACGCTGCAAAAAAAGCCTTCGTCCCTATGAGATGGGCGCATAGGAAGTTGGTGGGGCCCAATACAGAATAAGGTATGCATTTGCCTAGTCTTATGTATAGCTGATTTTTGTCTAAAACCTCGCTTTACTATGAAAAGATAAGCAGCTCAGAAGGACAACTTTACTGGATGTGGGAAACTTCCTTCTGGAAAGTCGTCATTCGAAGAGCCAGTCAATAAGCAACCACGTGATTTGGTTCCCGGTAGTGAAGGATGAGTGGTGCTATGTCCTATCTAAGTGAGAGGTAATCACACTCTTGGTCAGCCACTCATAGCCAAAGGGTTAAGCGTTAATCACTCGGCGGACGGTTGCGCGTTCGAAACTTTCTGCATTTTGTGAGAGGCGCACTGCTGATGACTTCCAACAAGGATGAAACAGCCGTACAGTGCTTCGTGGCTTTTCAGCGCAGGCTGGTTTCATTGATGGAGAGAAATCTCTAGTGAATTCACTGTAGGTATTTGCCGGCCATGTTGCACACACCTACCGTGTTCAGAGTCATTGTCCCGAGCAAACTATGGGGAATTCGAAACTAAGTGCCCTTGCCTGCTACGATCGATATTTAGTCTAGTAACTCTAGCATGCTTTCAACTTGAGGTTGGAAACAGGTGCCAACTTTTTGTAATCGGATTAACTAGTCCTACGCTGACTCCCATTAAGTGACTGACAAAGTGCCTCACGGGAATACTTAGGTGGACCAAAAATGGGAGATTACGTTCAAATGGTCGTCCCTGAATCAGCAAAGGTCATGGTTTACGAGTGACTGTTCGGTACGTTCAAATTATTATGTAGATGAGCCAAAATACCTCAACTTTGACTAGCTCGTTTCTTGCATGGTTGCGCGCGCCAGGCAAGAAGTGGTTGCTGAAAGACACGCCGACAGACAGACACCGACACGCCTTTCTCCAAGAAATATTGCACGAGGAGTTTTGCGACTGAATTTCTTGACCTACAAATATGTCGTTCAGCAGTACGGGTGATTCAGAGAGTCTTCTGTACTGTTCGCTGGCTCTGTTCAACAATTCCATGGGGTTAAGAGAATAATTCCATCAGCGTGTCCATTCAGTTTTGCTGAAACCATCCTGAAATCTCACACACTCTTCCAGCATGTTGATCAATACATACATGTGCATCGTACGTAGCCAGGCCCGTGCCATGGATTCCGACACAACAGCCTAACTCATCGGTACCGAAGAACAAAAGAAACACTTCTGCTTACCTTCAGGTCACGGTGGACTATATTTTTTTGATGACAATATTCGACTGCGGAGAAAAGTTGGCGGAACAACTTCTGGGCTTCTTTCTCGGGCATTCGTCCGATCCGAAGGAGATGATCAAAGACCTCACCTGCAGTGCAGTGCATTAAGGAGGATGATAACGTGTAGAAAATGGGGATAAATGAGTCGGTAGAAAACGAAACATTTTTAGATCCCATGATCCCCCTTGAAAATCTACACACCACGATCGAACTTCTTAGGAAACGCTCCAAAACGGGGCATCAACAACTCGAAAAAGCCTCTACACAAGGGGTGGAGAGATGTTATCAGTATCATGCAAAGTAACACCGACCGGTTTGACCGCCGGTAAAATGGGCAATCGAACAAACGCTGGTTCCGAGGTCATGCCACCAAATGCACCGTCATGTGGCCGTGTGCTACAACCTAACGCGGGAATACTGGGATCAGTCGATCAAATACGGATGTTCCACAGTTTATTATTCCGGTGACCCAAAGTTAAACCCAACGATAAATGAGAATACATCACCAGAAGAACGGCAAGTGCATCCAGCAAAGGCCGTGATGGTAATTGCCATGTGAGTGGGAATTCCCCCAAATGTTTAAGACATACCTGACTAGACGCAGCTAACAGCTGATCCGTCAGTCGGCTTTTACGTCATTAAACACAAAGCATATGGACCTCACAGCATTCGGAGATTGAGGACTGTTGACGCGTTACACTTGTGAAGGCGCACCAGCTGACGGAGATAGTCTATCAGATCTAGCAAAGGCAATCTTAATGAAACGAAGGGCCTGGCAACGGATTGACAACAAATTCAAACAACCCTATTATCAGAGTTCTCTTAGTGAAAAGACCAATATTATATCATACAATCCGGTGGAAGATAGAACGGTGCCGCGAACACTTTGTGGACCAATTCAGCTACAAGAAAGCGAATAGCTTTAAGCGAGAGAAAGATGAAACTTGCAGTTACGTGCGGACACTACCGGAAGTGTTATACCACCCTGGATAGACCGGTTTGTCTGCAACCGAGAGCGTCCGTTTGCTCATTTCTACCGAATAATTTTTGCTAGTGACCTCCTATCATGATGTATTTCTAGGAATCAATCAACTAAGGCATCCGTGTGATGCAAAAGTGAGAAAAGTGTATGCCTTGAAACCCACGGCGATGCAATGGAATGGGCCTTGAAATCTGGCCTATTGACAAGCGTTATTACCAAATATTTACCATCCACACTACGGTGGGTAGACTACGTTTCCGCAAGCGAATCCCCACTTGTGGATTGTACCCCCATCAGAATATTGCTTGCCCCTGACTCATTTCGAATGTTAAAGTCTTCGGTGACAACTGTTCGGGACTCAGATTTCCTACCCGGTCCAAGAAAACCAGCCAGCTGAATTCCAAAACTCTGGCAAGCGATGTAATGTTCGCTTAATCAGGGCACACTATCTTTTGAAACCATAACAAAATTAAGGGTAATAAATACACGAAACTGTATCACCCAAAACCTACCGTTTTTTGCATACTCCATCACTAGGTAAACGTGTCTGGTCGTCTCGATTACTTCGTACAACTTTACTGAAACAAAAAGATGATAGAAAATTTCTGAAAGCGACCAGCTTGCAAACTGGAAATGATCGGAGACCAGCCAACCCACACTTGGGTGGAAAACTGTAAGAATCAAAGAATTATGCATGTCTGCTCTTTGAGGAAGTTGACGAAATGACCTCAACCAAAAAAACTACGTCAGCTAAATCTTGAAAAATTCGACCATCGGCCACCTTCCCCGCCTATGTGAAGGCATTTATTTTTCCAGGCCATTTTCTCCCATCAATTAGCATCCCATTTCCGTCATTGCGAGTTGTTCTGTAGTCCCGGTTCCGTGGGAATTCGTCCGGTTAGGAAGTCACTTTTCTAAACATGCTCGGACTCGACAGTCTGCCTGAACCAATCATTTACTTCCCCTATACAAACAGTGTCTAAATGCGTATTACATTTCGCCAAACTGCTCCGAAATTCCACAAAAGCGTCGCTATCGTCTTCTGTTGGTCTGCGGCATTGAGATGTCGCACTCATCAGATTGTGTAACGTCCTGACTGACTTCTTGATCATTGGCCTGCCATAACATTTTAAAGTGGAGGTGTTCCACAAGACTTTAACCTTTGCTCACTTTTCGAAAAATTGTTGGAACTCTGGGGAGTAGTTTCGTTAGGAGTAACTCTTTTGCAAAAATGCGACGTAGATTGTCTGGTGATGTGGAACGTGATGCAGTATGTAATGAATCAGAAGGAACTAGGCACTGGACATTCACAGTCCAGCTGCAAAAGTGCAAAGCTTCAACCGGTCCAGAATTTTGAATCCGCAAGCAAAACGACCACTAGGTAATTTGTTTGAAGTCTATAGACTACCCTATCGTTCTGTTCAGCAAGGCCGTCAATTTTAGAGGCATACCAATCACAACATTTCAAAGTTGTCTCCCTGCCGAACATATGCATTTATCATAAGCACCTGTAGACGATTCAATCTTTGGAAAATTTGTGTATGTTTTTTGACGTATGTGACAGCTTTCCATACCTGGATAAGGGTTTATCAAGCAAAGTGCTGAACACGATTATACCCTCACATGTATCATCAGCGAAAACACAAACACAGACTAGCTAAAGCAAGAGACTGAAGCCTTGTATAGACGTAATACACTACTCATGAGGTTGCTGAAAAAACCCTTCGACATTACAAAAGAGAGATTCAGCTGGGTTCCCGGTGAGTCTCCCGACAAAACCAAATTGATATGCAAATGAGTGTATCTGTCGAAATCTGTCCAATTCAGGTTCAAGTAGAACAAAAGGTTGACGGAAACTAGGAGACTCACCTACCTGATGAGCCCCAAAAAGAGCGAAACCGGTCGTGGGCTGTCGAAGAGTTTTCAGCAACCTTGTGAGTAGTGTATTACGTCTACGCCATGTGTCGCGATATCTCAAACATCGTACCAACCGAAACATGAGATGGCCTGGCGCAGAACATTCAGTTGCTTAAGAACATGATAAACGAGAGATTCAGCTGGGTTCCCGGTGAGTCTCCCGTCAAAACCAAATCGATATGCAAATGAGTGTGTTTGTCGGAGACTAAAGCCTTCTTCCTTTGAAGTGCAAACGGTAACACGAAAAAGGTAAACCGGCCTTTCCCCCCCCCCGGAACGTCTCTTCGTATAATCCTTCAAAAACGAACTTCGGTGAGAGTTCAGTTCGTGTTTGATTGGGCCAAACCAACAAATGGACTAGCATAAATTAAGCGTACCTCTTGTAGTAGGGAATTTTCTCCTCATATTCAACCCAAATATCAAATCAAATTATCCTCTGAGATTTACGTTCAGCAAACTGCTTTGCTTTTGGTGAAGTTGGAATCACATGCCCAAGATACTTTTCAGAAGATCAATGTACAAATAAGGTCTTGTTTGGGAGGGGGAAGGATTTCGCAACCAAGACATTGCTCCAAACAGCATTTGTCGAGCAGGAATATACGAACTGGTCCCATGTTTCCATGGCCATATTCAGGCATGAAACACACAACAAATTCTTTTACTTGAAACTATAGAGTTTCCTTCGGAATATTCCGCCCCGTATGAGAAAGAAATTCCGACTTTCCAAAGTCACAGTAAGTTTGAACGCGAAAAGATTTTAATTGGATTAAAGATCATAGATATCGGTCACATTAACCACTTGAGCAAAAGTCTGCACCCCAGGGTGACTCACTTTCGCTAGAGTGACATGCTAATTATAAAACCAGTTCAGTTGCTGCGAGGACAACAATGAAAACTGGAAAGCTGCGTGCCTTGAAGGGCATACCCTAGGGCTTGAGTGTATACCATTTGAAAATCATGCGGATTCTCACAAGCCAGGTTGTGGCCCGGATTTCACAAAGTTCCTTATGCAACTCTGTTCCTTCTTATATCTGTTCGCGAACCCTCAAAATGTCCGGGTAAGTTCGCAAGAGTTCTTTTCGTTGCTTAGATGCAACGAATACTGCGACATAAAAATCTGTGTCGCTCGGCTGACCAAGCCACATGGCAACTCAAAACTAAGACACTAAACTGTGCCACCTACTCGATGAATATCAGTAGCTGGATCGAATCCGTGAAGGCTTTCGTATAACGTATTTAAGTCGCACTTATCTGTGATCGCCAACAATTCACGAGGTTTTGAAGGCGATTGCTCATCTTCAAATTAAATCGGATGCAGTTTCAAGAACTAAGATGTCCGTAACTATGGGACACAGCTATCCTTTCAAGAAGTTTTCTGAAGAGCCAATACACTCCAAGGGAATAAGACTGCTTCCTAGTCCGGTTGAGGTAAAGTCATTCTCGTCCGTAAAATGCTCGAAACTCCCAACGTCGCCTCAATGTCTTGCAACAAATCGATAAGTTTATCAAATGTGGTAAGGTGGATAACTTTTCAGTGATTTTCACATGTGTTTCTGGAATGATAACAGTCAAGTTGAAAACCTGACTAGATGAAGAACTTTAAGTTAAGCTGTAAAACAAGGGGTTAATTAAAGCAGATGTGAAGCCGAAAGAAATGGTTTTCATCCAATGATCACGTTCACAGAAAATTTTCGTTTTAATAATGCCTTCGCATGGGACAAGTCAAGAAAGTCTGTCTTAGGAGCAAAACCTTACTGACATTAGGTGAAAGGAATTAAAGCTAGTTTTCACAAAAAAGCTGCAAGACTGTATTGTGGGGTAGGATAATATAATAGTATTTTCAAACGGATCTGCTTTCTCAGTGTACACTGATAGCTTGTTTTCCATCACTAACCACATGAAAATTTTATTTGCTGAGATTCTCCTTGTACGCATTCTGCCATTTAATTGGTTGAACTATCTGTGGTGACCTTGAACTGACGATGTCTGTTTGGATTGGTTCGTACTGTGTAAGTGCCAATCACGGCGTTCTTGCTGAATGTTTCCTCTGGGTAATGAGTAAACATTAAAACATGTCACAGTGCGTTTCACTGCATCTCTCAACATCCGAGTACTGCGGTTATCGGATAGGTCACATTTTCAAAGGCCCCAATTTTGAGAATTTCGCACATCACCAAAGTACGATTTCTACCCCCGAACCATGATCGACCAGCTCAACCCTGTAGTATGTGCATAATGAAGAAAGTAATGCATTGCTTGATAGGAAAATTGTTTCAGTATGTTTAGAGAGTAAGAATTTGGGTATAGTTAAGTTTGTTTTGGATTTATGGTCAAACCCTGATGAGCGTGACTAATGGGCTAGTTCAGATACCTTTACATAAGAGGATATCACCTCCGCTTGAGGTGACAACGTGACGTCTGTTCTAAAGGGTGGTATATGTCGGTGTCCTCCGGTGTGTAAGATGCATTTGCACGGCAGGCGGAACTCTAAAGCGAACTGTCCACTCGCCTCCGTGGCGGGTTCTGTCAGCGACTATATTACGAGTGACAATCCTCAGTCGTAGTCTACTGACAGAATGCTCCTCAAATTTTTTTGAGTTTGCTTGACCCGTTGTCTGGCATATTCTGCAAGATCTAGGTTAATTTACCCTATTGGCGACCGATTGGCAGCCTGTAGCTCATGAGGTCAATGCCCATCCTCTCTAACGTTCTCATGACTTCCGCAACGAGCGAAACCCCTATTTAATGCTTCCGAACTGTTAAACGCACCTAATTACAGTAAAGATGTGATTGCTTCCTCTTCAGAACTCGTCAGATGAGGGCAGCTGAGACAGAACACGTGAGTCTTTTGCTGCGAAAGACCACGTCGTTTCACCATGTGCACAAACCGAGAGCAAAATAGGAAATTACCAAAGTAAACACGGTTTAAAATAAATTCTGTGGTAGAGGTGACACGTTTCAGGATGGCTTGGGTTAATTGTTGAAAATACACAGAAACAAGTTGTGAATTTGGTTATACAACTGTCTTGTTTCCATTCTGCACAACTGGTTTCATTCAGTTAATCTTGTGGCTGGTGAAAGCCCAAGACAATGCCGTATGTTTTGAAATACACCAAACCTCTCTACATTCAGTTTCTTGACAGACAGTGAAACTTCATTTTGATCAGTCATGATAAAATTGACACCGTTTGTCGACAAAACAACCGTGAGCGCTCCAGTCCATTTAGCCAGAGATTATGTTTAGACTCCATGGGGAAACAACTGAGGCTTGCAAGGCAAAGTGCAACGCACCACGGGATAAAGTAATACGGCCAAAGAATCCACGAATTCTATTGAATCAAACTGGGTGTTTTCGACCACCGAGTAGACAGTAGAAATTTTTAAAAAGTCCACAAAAGGTCCCATTTGATGGAATGGTCTGAGTACACTGAAAAAGCGAGAAGTGGGTGTGAAAAAGTTATAGGACCACTCACGACCTTCATGCGAGACATTTTAATGGTTGTTTTGGTTGTTATTGTGATTTGAAACCGCTACAGTTCATTCCGCTCCAATTTTGCTGCATGCATAGACGACTAACTGTTTCCAATTCATGCCTTTCAGCACCCATTGAATCCATTTTCTGGATAAAGAGGATTGTAGGTGTGCAAAGTCTTTGCTGTACTGCACTTCAAACGTTCTTAACCGGGTGAAATTTAGGACAACAAGTGGGTCAGTTTAAGGCCTTCAGCAGTCGAAATAGAGGTGTTAAAGATTTTAACTCAAGTGCAAGTTCATCAGATTGACGTCAGCCGTGCTGGTTACCGGAGAAGACAAATAGGCATGCTCAAAAAAGGCCCAAAAAGGCAGTGTGACCTCATATTCCACACCAGCCAACCTGATCGAAGTCTCCCGAGACAAGGTATCAGTGCAGTAGCCAGATCACCATAATTGTTTAAAGTGAGATTCTTTTCAATAAACTAGGTAGATAGAAGCACTACATAAGTTACACGTTTTCAGTTTCAGTGGAGAATTCTGATTCGTTGTGTTTATTTAGCGTAGTAGATGACACGATTGAAATATTGATAAGGCTCTGATTCCTACATCCAGGTAAGAGGCTGTTTAAAGTTGCTACTTGCTGCCTTGAGTAGACTGAAATGCGGGATATCTGAACAGAAAATCAGAGCAAAAATAGTAAACGATAAACCGAACGCTTATTTCTTTCTGAACCATAGTTCTTGTATATTCGTAATGCACTACTCATAAGGTTGCTGAAAATTCTTCGACAGCCCACGATCGGTTTCGCCCTTCTTGGGGCTCATCAGGTAGGCGCAGTCCCCGAGTTTCCGTCAACCTTATGTTCTACCTGAACCCAAATTGGACTGTTTTAAAGAAATACACTCATTTGCAAACAAATTTGGTTTTGCGAGAGACTCACCTGGAACCCAGCTGAATCTCTCGTTTGTGATGTTTCCATGCAACTGAATGTGCTGCACCAGGCCGCCTCATGTTTCAGTTGCTACGATATTCGAGCTATCGCGATGCATGTAATTTTACGCAATGCACTACTCATGAGGTTGCTGAAAATCCTTCGACAGCCCACGACCGGTTTCGCCCTTCTTGGGGCTCATCAGGTAGGCGCAGTCCCCGAGTTTCCGTCAGCCTTATGTCGTGGGCTGTCGAAGAATTTTCAGCAACCTTATGAGTAGTGCATTACGAATATACATGTGTCGTGATATCTCGAAGATCGTAGCAAATGAAACATGAGGCAGCCTGATGCAGCACATTCAGTTGCCTGGAAACATCACAAACGAGAGACTCACCTGGGTTCCAGGTCCGTGGTTCGAACCCGACCTCTGCATCTCAACTCCTCCTGTCTAGGCTTGAGCAACCTGGCAGTATCCCAGCCCTCGTGCTTCCTTCTGGTGGCATGGTAGCTAGGCACCAAAAGGGGTGCTACAGCTGAATTCTCTTCGAATCTCAAGCGAAAACCATCTAAGTAGACAAATGCTTTGTTTATTTAACAAAAATACAACTAATGTGGAAAGCTGATAGGAAATTCCTATTTTAAGTTTTAGAGAAAAAGGTTGAAGACTTTTAGAGTTTGAGAAAACCAATCACACCGCTCAATCTTGAACACATTCATTTGTTCGAACATAACGACTTGAATGCTATCAGCATGCGCTGTGGGGGAAGGGGCAGCCGCCTTGCATGTAAGATCACATCACGATCAAACATATACACCGCTAGTGAGTTCTATAAATTTAAATTTAAGGTCTCTCGATGTCGCACTAAGCTGTCCCAGGATTATTTTAAACGTGCCCCTGGAATCCTCCCGGTGTGTATCGTCGCGATTTTAGAAGAGTTCCGCCAGCAGGTTTATCGTCCCTCGATGTGAACCTAGGATATCCTGCGAGATGCAACCATCTGGAGTGCGTTCAGGTACCGTGCACTCCTTTTCGTAGTCGGAGTCACTCGCTCAGTTATGTGGACACCCACAGGATCCGTATCATAGAAGCACAACCATGAGTGACTCCATTGCTGCCTTTCCTAGCAGGGAATACCCCGGAAGTTTGTAAACATAAATACGTTCTTTGTATTCTCGGACTTCCGGACGTGTGAGAGTATAAGGCGAGCTCTCTAAACGCTTCCGTACACAAAGCGGTGCTCACTCTCTCCATTCCTATTTAATTTCGTGAGCGGTAAGATAATGAAACGAATGCTGGAAGGTCTCCAAAACCCCGGTGTTCAAATAGCCTGTGGAAAAAAGCCTTGTCGATCTGGAATATGCAGACGACATCGTTCTCATCTTCGAAGAGGAGGAGAAGGCGCAAGGGTTTTTGGACGAACTGACCAAAGTCATCCCGTCCTTTAGTATGCACTTTGCACCCACAAAGTGTAAGGTCATGCTGCTGGACATGCAGTCACTAAATGCGCCACTTACAATCCAGGGAGAGGCATTAGAAGTCGTGGAGCGTTTAATGTATCTTGGAAGTTGTATTAGTTCTGATTGTAGTGTGACAGATGAGGTCAATGCACGAATCCGAAGGCCCGGGTCGCGTTTGCTAATTTGAGACACCTATGGCGTCAAAGTGGTGTATCCCTGAATCTCAAGGGACGTGTGTAACAAGCTACAGTGCGGGCTGTTTCGTTGTATGGCTGTGACATTTGGCCTGTTCGAGCAGCGGAACTGAGACGTCTTCAGGTGTTCGACAATGGTTGTCTCAGAACCATAGCTCGTGTGGGTTGGTGTCGGCGAGCCCGTAACGAGGCAATTAGAGAGCGAGTTTTTGGTTGTGCAACGGGTACATCCATTGAAGAATGTGTCCAGCACCAGAAGCTGCGTTGGTTAGACCATGTTTCGCATATGCCAAACCATCGTTTGCCGAACAGTGCCACTTTCTGTGCCCAAATCAGAGTGGCGGAATCAGAGAGGTGGCCAACCATTGAGCTGGTAGAGCGGTGTGAAAGAGATTACGAAAAGTTTTGGTGCTATCGGTGCTACTCATCTTCCAAGATGGGGACCGCGTGATCCCCATTGCACCTGGTTAGAGACGCCGCAAGAAAAGGTGTTCATGTTGTCAGCTTCTATACAGACTGCCTGAATGAGTGTCGGTAGGCGCATGCACCTCGGAATGATTGTGTTAGGCTAACAGTAAGTCGCTTCCCCATCCACTTTTATTCTTTTCTCCACAATAAGGCTTCCAAACAAACCATGGTTGTGCGGCACCGAAACATCGGTCTTGAGCACTGATGTTATGTTGTCGATGGTGATGATGATGATGATGATGACAATGAATGGAGGTGGCGTGTGTGCGCTTATAGCAGACTGGCCAAAGACCATAGCCTGTTGCACCTGTTACTCAAGCATAATCAGATAACTGATGGAAAAGGGGAATAGACAACCAAGAAACACGTGTGAACACAACATCATTAGAAAACGTGCAAGCACAAAGTCCGCATGATTTGAGTAGGCCAGCCAAACACAATAAAAGGGAACAATCGTCAAATCAGTTAGAGGCTGACAGTATAACAGTAGCGGAGAGAAAGCAGTGGAGATTTGCTGACTGATTATTCCAAACGTTTTCCGGTGGACTGAGAATTACTGAATGCACGATCGAGTTCACAAGCTGTTGGTTACAGATTGTGCAGTCAAACACGAGTACTGCGACCGTGTGACGTACGACCTGTAATATCCTTTGTGAGGAAAGCTTCAATTTAAGTAGTATATGAAGTTAGTAGGGTAAATTTCTGACAGTTCGCTGAGTCTGCGAATTGCGTCACAGATAATCCACACTTAATTGAACATGTATTTTTTATCTTTTAAAATCAGCGTAGCTTATTGAGTTGAATATCAGATACTCTAAGCGGGAGGGGGGGGTGTTACCGGAATCTTGGCCAGGAATCTGTGTGATCCGCATTTTAACCGAGATTTTATGCTACAAGGGAATTTTATGTATACCTTGAGTACAACAGGCAGTGTAAAATTGTCCCGACCGTTTTGGAAAGCATCGGAATTACGAATTCCATGAGTCCCTGGAGAGATCCGTACTTCTGACTGTGCAGTTAATGGTTAAACTTTGTACTGTACGGTCAGGAGGTGCTGTGTTGCAGTGCAATTAACCTGCATCTGGACAGCATACGGGACCACTCACTGCATCTTCATGCTCCAGCAAACCTTTTTTGGGTTGTTTTTTATCGAGTGAGCTGACTCAAATCCGGTGAACTTTTAACTGATGTTTGTTTATCGTTGGTACTACTGATATCGGTTGTTCAAAGTGTTGGTTTATTGATAAATCCGTGTCACGGATTTACGGCTAATTAGAGCAAAAAACAATAAAACGTACCACATTTGTAATAACTCTGAAGCAACGAGGGTAAGAACAGTTAAACTTCCTTGTTTCTGGCTTGACGGAGTGCAACGGGGTGGGTTTATTCAATTTCGACGAGAAAGAACCACGACTGGAGAATATTATGTCACTGACCCGAACTTGTCAATCAGCCAATGTTTCATGACACAAGGGTCCATTCGTTGGAGTCGAGCCCAACAAATATTTCATTCCTTGCAAACATAATACACGGCTTCTTTATTCGTTTCAGCTTTTAAAGGAGAATACAATCGTCCAGTCGTAGGTGCCAATTTTTTTTTGTATCTCAAAACATTTTTCCCTATGAACAATGCTACATCACGTGGTCGACTACCTGCATAACCTCTCTGACCGCCGAGACCTGCTGTTTCACTAGCCGCCTCCAATTCGGATCGATTTGGCTAAGGGTATGAATTTGAAATTTCACATTTGGATACCCAGTAATAACTCGGATGAGTCGGGCGTCCCGCCTACTTTGGCCGAAATGACCAACGTAACTCTTTGTCGGCTCACATCACGCTGACGATCACTACTTGTGTTGGCGGCCCACCGACAGTTGTCGTTTGAAGTTTACATTCACGCCAGACATGTTATGAAAGTGCGCATTCTGTCGCAAGGCGATGGCCCCAGTTAGGCCACATCAATGAGATAGAACTCTGGAGCATAGTGCCGACGTGTATCCTTGACTGTGAAAGATCAGAGGCGGTCACGTTGCTCGCACAGTTAGCCGTGTCGAGTTCGCCTCACGCCTCATACGACAATCCAGTAAATGCTTCGGCTGTTTTGATTTACTGTCCTGTCCGTTGGGACCCTGCACTCATATGAAGCCAGAGCCACTTGAAGCTTGTTGGGCAAGTTTGTTAGACTACTCGCAATTAGTCGCAAGATCCGCAGAATTTATATCCAGGGGCGTCTCTTGCTGCTTCATGGGCCAACTTCCATGAGAGAATCCAGTTATTAACTATTTAATACTGTTTTTTGCATCCAATACAAAGCGTTAGTATCCACCTTCTTCTTGTTTCGAATTCTCACTGAAAGCTTGCATGTTTTGAGACGGTCGAACATCCTATTCGGATTACCAGTGGTCCACTCCAAGACTTACCACGAGACTTTTCGAACATTTCAACCGACTTCACTAGGTCGAGCCTCGTCTGGCTTTCATGACAAAGGACCTTCGGACCTGCGGACCATCGGCGTACCAAGTAGGCACAACTTTTCAAATATATGTTGCGGTCATTTCAGAAGTGACAATTTCAGTTCAGTGAGAGTTACCTGCCAGAATTCTGGTGTTAACCATAATAACGTTTTTGCAACTGGCTTTCCAATTACCGGTTGAAATCAAAGCCTAACTTGTGGTCTGAACATCACTCAGCCCGCAACTTGTCAAGCGGACCTACAATGACCAGTAATAAACCCTTCATATGTGTTTTTTTCCAAAACACGTGACAAATATCAATAATACTGACAAATCCATAAATCCTTTTCAAATACATCTACTAACTCAGCTGAGTGACAAAAAAAGTATAATCGTTTACCAAGGTATTTGGTGTGGACATTAAATTTCGACATTTGTCAACATTCCAAAAGTGATACAGATTAGATCGTGAGAAAAGTTGATACCGAAATGCATACTGTAAACTTACCAATGTTAGGGTGACTGAGTGTCTTCATGACACGCACTTCTCTTGCAAGCTGAAAAGAACAAGGGTGATTTTGCTAACTGCAAAGACGATCTCATTCGTTGGTTGCTGAAAACAATCACCACGTTTTAAAGCGGATAGATGACTGGTAGACCAAGTATTAGTCTGAGAAGATTAAGGGCCGTTTTCTCAGCACTCAGACTTCAATCTCAGATATTCTGTGCTCAAAGTGTTCGAGCTTGAGTTTTTCATTATCCGTGGAGATAATTCAAAAAATGTGGAATTCGTTCCACCATACTTCCAATTTTACTCTTGTGCTCGCCGGTAGGCTGCTTAAGAACGACTGTGGGGCACAAAAGCGGCTAATGTACCGAAACTTTTTGGATGCCTTCTGGGATTTGACAGTCCACTACTACAAACCTAATGGATGTACCATGACCTCAGGCACCGTTGTATTCCTTTGTAGACCTAAGGCCTAACAAATACCTCAGATAGGGCGAAAGAGAACGCCAGGCGTGGACGTTGACGACGCCCAGAAGTATCTATGGCCAGCACCCATCCAACCATGCACAGGCGACGTCCCCTTGTAAAATGAATACGTGTTTGCAGTCCAAGGTCACCACCGACCTGAACAACGGCCAATAACATGCGTGTGTCCAGTTGCCCCCTCCCGAGACAAGCTTTTGACACTGATGTTCTGCATGGATAAGCCGCAAAACTTGGGAGATGGTGTGATTTTTTACGATGAATCCAACTACGAAACTCGAAGCAACTGAGTAT
The DNA here is from genome assembly GCA_004794785.1 of Opisthorchis felineus. NCBI lineage: Eukaryota > Metazoa > Platyhelminthes > Trematoda > Opisthorchiida > Opisthorchiidae > Opisthorchis > Opisthorchis felineus. Next base: position 517,397 of record SJOL01006429.1, on the reverse strand, counting down.
ATTAAGTTCGAGAGTTAACGACCTCTACCTTGAGTGAGGTGTTTGTTACTATGCCTGAGTGGTTGCCACCACAACAGTTTCAACAAAGTATATACTGACCAATTCAGGCGCGAAGGCTACTCGATAGGTTTCATATGACTGTACGAGTTCCTTTAAATAAGGTTATCCATGGGAATGTCATACATCACATCAACTTAATCTGGTTCCAAACCAGTGAAACACTTGATCATGTTGGAAATGTGTGTTCCGAAAACTCAGGAATGACCAAGTCTACTGAAATTCCTACAAGGCTTCTAGCAGAACCACCCCACTGTAACCATCATCAACTGAAACAGGAGGCCTCCTTGCGAAGCCACACTACCAACTTCGTTTGACCTGACATGCTGTGCGAACCCACCCCCAAATAAGCACACCCTTCAGGAAAGGCCATTTACTTCTTTTCCCTATAAAAATGGAAACTGTTACTCACCTTTACCCGGCAACTTTCGTTTAGCGTGGCTTTATCGATCATTTTGATGGCTACCTGGAAGAAAAGATGAAAGTGTTTTGACGTAACACACTACTGGTAGGCAGATGAAAGAAAATGAACCTCATGGAAATGCTTCGTGAAAAAACGACCGACTGATATGTCACGGGAAAACAAGTTGGGAAATAAAACCTAAGTGTCATCCGAAGAAAATAGACAGAGGTTTTTTTGGATATTTTTTACATTGTGCCAGTGCAGGTAACATTACTGTGGCTCATCAATTAACTGTGATAAAACTGTGATAATTCCTCTCAAACTTAGGCAATAGTACACACCCCACATGAGTCCCAGCATACCGACGGTGGTGATGACCTTACATCAGAACTATTTGTTATGTCTTCGCTCTCTAGGCTAAGAACATATGTAGCACACCCCAGATTTATGCATGAGTTTCATAATGCAGCTTCAACTTGGTCCAAAACAAACCGAGCCAAATACGGATGGGTAACCAGACCTATTGATTTTTCATTCAAAACCTAGACGGTGGGTTAAAAATGCACAATCCACTTAGTGGATTCTACAAAATTATGACTGTCTAGCTTTTTATGCAGACCTAGGGAGACATTGGCGACGATGCTTAGGAGACTTCAATTACTGAGCACTACATAACAGTAACTTCAAGTACCACACTGCAGAACTCATCCCTTGTAAACTGTGAGAAACATGAAGGGGGCTGAGCACGTGACTGATTTTTTTGTTCCACCGGAATGATTTGCTATTCCCAAATCGAATAGATTGTATCAATACACAGCGGAATCTTGGTTGACATCGTCTGCACGGTGTTCGAGATGGGCACTACCCTATTACGAAAAAGTACTGTGAAACAAAAAAAGCCGGGTTTCGAATCCAAGAGCTATATATAGGTAACGGGCGTCCAAATAGCTCGGCAAACTATATAGACAGCTTCCCAAAACTGTAGAAAAGATGCTCATCGCTCGATATGACCTACAGATGCAGCATTAGGTAGCTTTGGAATCAGCTTAAATGGAATCCACACAAGCATCATCGATGCACTAGAAGGCCGTCGCCGTGAATCTAAGCCGACGCAACAATGCGGAATGAATTTGGGACATCCGGTTGGCATTGAAAAATACAGTAACCCGTCAGGACACCATTAAAAAACACAAAAGAGGAAAAACTCTACATTCGGCTACACATCGCGAAAAACTCGTCTTTCTCACCATTACTTGATTCCCGGCAAAAGGAACTTAACGACTTTTGATCGCATGGTAAAAACTCCCATCAGAAACCAGTTGCATAATTTACAAGAGTATTACTTTGACCAGCTGACGTAGTAACAGGCATTATACCTGCACAGAAGATATCAATTCGAGTCAGTTGTGCTGGCATGGAACGTCATCTAAGTGGACAAACATCACTGAGGAAAAGTCTTCCAGACCAGTTCTTGGTTAACGACTGTTTGTTAAGATAGCGCTTGCTTATTGAAATTCCGCACATTACATTATTCCACCGAAATTCCCGTCCTTTCGTCTGAACAAATCAATTCTCACGTGATATACTGTATTACGTGCACTCCTGTTAACCTTTAAAAGGAACCAGGCCAGTTTTTGGTTCAATCTTTCACATCCAAGCGCCTGTCATCGAGTTTCAACCATCCTAAACTGAGCGAATTTTTTCCAACCCGGAAGTTCAGGAAACCTTTGGCTACACCACCAATGCTGTGTAACTTTGTGCGGCAAATAAGTGGTGCATGCTCCACACACTTTCCGATCGACCATGCCCAGCAGGTTACTTTTCCGAGTTGTGCGCTGAGCCGAATTCACGTGAGTTGAGGCTCCGAAACAAAGGGCACGACCACGGCGGGCCTTAGTCCGTAAGATCAATATTGGTGCAGGCGGACGCTAGCACCACAGTCCCAAACATCTGCATCAATTTATCGGGCCTTCGAGACTTAGCTATTGTCACTCCCTGCGACCCTCCCGCGGGGCGAATAACACAGCTCAGCAGTGACCTTGGTTAACGGTTTTGCCAGGCTTCTCAGGTCAAGGGCTTGTGAGAGCAGTGCAGCGACGCAATGGTTCCCGAGCTCGCGAAATACACTGAAAAACCTGTCCACCAAAAATACGGAAATAGCAGTTGAGTGTGCACAAGACAGTTGAGTGGAAAGTGAACGTGTCTGCTCAATCCACGACACAGAATTCTGTTAGCACATTTTAGCAGCACTCAATTCTTGATCACATCCAAGTGATAACACATTCACTCACCGTACAAATCGGACTGGTTGCAATCAGCTACTTGAAATTTACCCAGAAGGCTTCCAGCTGCAGTGGAGCTACCTCATTCGGAAGCCCTGGCAGGCTGGGCAAGCGGCCCACAGAAACAAGGTGGTTACCGTGTTGTCGTTTCAGGAGTTGGGCAAACCAGTCAGACCACTCAGGTGTGAACATGTTTGCACATTCAGACGTGATAAACTAGGTGCACCTAGTGTGTGCCTGTGAACTGGTGGTAAACATGTTTGCCCCAAATATCAGACATCCAGTGTTCGGATCCTGACACAGTCAATGGTATGCACTGCTCATGGGTTCTAGTAGAAACGAAACTCGAATCTAGTGTGTTCCTCCTTTGGTGTGGACAAAGCACAATAATTGTACCAGGACGGGATGGGAACTATTCAGAAGAGAGCGATGTGAAGAACAGTTCCACAGATTCAATGGAAACCTAAAGCCACGCAATAATTAAGTCAGGAACACTCATCCACCGACGCAACTACTGCATAAACCTCAAGTGCTCAACGGTTCTGGGGCAAATGAAAAACGTTAACAATCGACAGCTTTCTCAGCTCGCGGGCCTTTGGGTCAGTAACTTCTCAACATAAGCCATGGAATAAAGTTCAGGTCCTTTATTTAGTGTACACCCCACGCATTTTAAGAGCCGTACTGGAATCAGGTTGCTCAGAAAATCGTTTCGGATTAAGTCGAAGCGATGGAACTGCGACAGCAGTATACCGGTGAAGCTGTGGAAAAAGTATACCAACTATTCTTGTTAACGTGTTGGAATCTTCGTAGCTCGGATGCGTTGACTGGCTCTTGACCAGGCGGCAGCTGATCTTAGAAATGGGCTAATGCCGTTTTGACACCATGGGATAAACCCTGTCGGTGAGCAGCTAGGTGGGTATTTCCTCTAGTTCTGTTCGCATTTATATAGTTTCTAAAGAGGATTTGGTACCTCTAACCCGATTGGTTGTTAGAAGTTTCGCTTGCATGTGCATGGTCCGTAATGGTCCGCCTTACTCACGTTTGACTAGTTCGTTCAGTAATTCTGTTGCTTTGTTCCGACTGACTCATTGGCATCTGTTATTTTTGCATTCCGGTCCGCCTTCCAATTTGATTGGTCCTTTGCACGCCCCTATTTTCGGTATATTTCTTCCTCTGGTTTGGTTGGTCTGTTCTCAAATTTTGGAACACACCAGTGTAATCAAAGACTAGGCAGGCCAAAATCGGAACTCAATGGAGAGAAGTTGTGTAAATTAACCAGCTGTGCACAAGGAAGGCAACTACAGTTGCAACTGGACTACTAGGATGAAGGTTGAAATCTACTAAAAGTTGCAGCAGAGCGACAGACCAAGATGCGCGAGAAATCGCACATGAACTGATCAGGAAAGAACGAACAAACGAACGGTATCTAATGGACCAATCAAATATCGGGGAGAACGACCACAACTCAAGGCTGGTAGCGAACAGGCCAATCAAACTCCATGTAAAATGACCTGTCAACAGCCAGTCGTTATTTAATTTGATGATACTCTTTACAAATTATACAAGCGCAAACACAAATGGAAGATCTGCACACCCGATCTTGAGTGGTGGCGGATGGTCTGCAGGTCAGTGACCAAACTCGGACAATATGCCAACAGGCGTCTGATCAATTATCAATTAAACCCAAAAATGTTTTGAAACCCTGAACAGAAACCTAAAATGTAATACAAACGCAAGTGGCCGTTCATATCTCAAATATATCGGCGTTACTACGATAGCTCTAAACAAAATGAATATGCCAAATTAATCCTGTGTATTCAGTATGAAGATGATGAACCAACTGCATGACAACTAAACAACTAACAACAACAGACAACTAAACAGCTCGGCACCTACCTGTAAAATATTCATTTGCGTAATCGCATAGTCGACCGCCTCCGTAAGACAAAGATGGTAGTGCAAAGACCGGGCCGTGACAAATCAACCGATTATTCCTACGGTGGTTTGGCGGCCAATCAGTAAGTGAGTGATATAACACTGAGGCTGCTTCAAGCAAAACACAAAACGCCCAACTTCAAACACACGTGCGGAACTAGATTCCCTACAAAAATCCTGAAAACCCAGGCATCCAACTTCAGTCGGGAAAAGGTTACCAAAGCCTAACTGAAGCCCACGAGTTCTCGGGTTAGCTGCTACATCTGTACCTACTATGGAGTAGAGGTCATATGGGATTTTGGTCTGCCTCCATGTGGCTCCCTATCCACAGTAGGCTTCTGCGGTGACACTCTGATGAGTTATGCGGGGGGAACTCTTGAATTTTCGAAAAGTATTCGAAGAGATTATTTCGTTTTTGGTGCAATTCCCATGCACTAAGCGGTCATTGGTGGAATATTATTACCGATCTAAATGGTGAGATACAGGATCCGTTCTCTTGTAGTGACATTTTCACTTTCCGTTGAAGATAAACCAAAGTTTTTTTTATTTATAACGAAACTTGATACTGTCCTTTAATAAATACCTTAGAGCCACTTTTGTTGGGCTCCATGGAAGCTACTGAACAGCACAGATTTCATCTTGTCAAGTCTATACCGTCACCAAAAATCGCCTTAAATGTCGGGGGGCGTTCTCCTTTCTCCAATTTCCTAATGATAACTCTCCCAATGCAGATGCTGATCGTCATCTCTATGGAGAATATTCAACTCCAGACGTATGCATCATAACGATGCGAAAAACTCCTTGGTGGAAAGCACGAACAAATATACATCCCGAATGTGTCTTTCTGACCAGCTGAGAAAAACGGGATGCGAACTTAGAAGCCTTGCTGAGAGTACTTAACGCTTCAGTCCTCCAACGACACACATCTTTCGAGTACATGTAGAACAACTGACGAACTGTGGTCGTTGCACTGGAAACAGGTTGAAAGTTTCCTCATGAACAATGAAACCATTTCTATTAACGAAGTGCATCATACACAAAGTTGCTGAAGGTTCTTCGACGGTCGGTTTCGTCCTTCTTGAGACTCATCAGGTAGGCAGAGTCGCCGAGTTTCTGTCAAACCTGTGCTGAACACCAAACCGTAACATTTTGACGAAATTCCCCTGTAGTTTATGAATGACCGGACATCTTAAGACGAAACTAGCTGTCTTAGAAACCAGGTGTGAAGCTCGCCGGTATCCACTTTACAAAGAATGGATACATAACGGATTTCCCGAATATTATAGGATGTGGATAGATTACATGGAGATTACGTGTGCCTCGATTGGTCATTGTTCTCACCCGCAGAGAACAACGAAATTTCGGACCGGCAGAAACCCAGGTATATACATAGCGGGAACTATGACTATTCGCGAAATTCTAGAAACAACCAAATCTTGACGGCTTGCATCAACAAGTCATGGATTTTCACGACCCCATTCGGCAGTTGGCCGTGTAAACCGTGTGCATAATGGTGGACAGACATGTTTAGGTAAGTAAATGGATCGGTAACCCTTCTTAAATCTGCTCAGCTCACAATTAGGTCACGACATCAAAAAAGATTCCGCAAAAGTGTGTTTTAAGGGAAAATCCACCAGAAAAGATCGTCCAATGAGGCCCCACCTGCCGCCACAAGTCTTGCACTGACAAAGACTAGACGGTGGATGGGGCTACGTAGCTCGCGCTGCAACCAACTTAACCCCAATTTGTTGTTCTAACTATGTGGATTCGTTACTAAGTGTCCGCTTACGCACCAATTCGTTGCGTACTTGCTGTAGCTAAGTAACTCTTGCTGTGCTATGGGGAGAAAAAGATCTTTGGATCAAGTCTCGTAGCCATAAACGAAGGCGGCTTATATAGCTGGCTTTTGAACGCGCCCTCTTAGCATCAGGGAAAATTGTTTCTGACGCCATAAATGACACTCTCAGCTCGATAATCCGCTTATCAACTTCAACTTCCACGGTGTCATCATGCCTTATGCAGTTGTCAAGATGAGTGAAACGACCGAAAAATTCAAGTTCTTCATCTTGAAGTTTTCCGAGAGGATAAGACAGTAAGGCAGTGGGGCTTTGTGCTTTGAAGGTGCGAAACCCAAGCCAAAACATTGGACCACTTCCGATGTCTTGTCCAGAGTACTTCTCTCGGATAACTAACCGAGAAACAAAACGCATAATCTAAGCTCATTAATCTCTCCCCAGACCTGATTTTCATACATAGATTAATGCTCCTTCGGAGTGTATGACCTTTGAAAAGGTAGACGACAAAGCAGGATTAATAGAGAGGGAGCGGAGAACCCTGACGAACTCCATTCGTTTTGAAGAAGACTTTAGGTATAGACCTAATACATTACTCATAAGGTTCCTGAAAACTCTTCGACAGCCCACGACCGGTTTCACCCTTCTTGGGGCTCATCAAGTAGGCACAGTCCCTGAGTTTCCGTCAACCTTATGCTCCACTCGAACCCAAATTGCACGAAGTTAGCGAAATACACTCATTTGCATGCCGATTTGGTTTTGACAGGAGACTCACCTGGAACCAAGGTGAATCTCTTGTTTGTGATGTCCAAGGGTTTTCAGCAGCCTTACGAGTAGTGTATTGCGTCTACAAAATGTATCGTGATATCTCGAATAACGTATCAATTGAAACATGAAGTGGCCTGATGTAGCACATTCAGTTGCTTTAGAACATCATGAAAAGACGAGAGAATCAGCTGGGTTCCAGTTGAGTCTCCCGTCAAACACAGACTGATATGCAAAGGAGTGTACTTTAGGTAGTTCACCTTACAGGCTTATCCGATGGGAGAATGGGACTAAAAGGCATGAAGAATGTTTACAAACTTCGATGGCACCATCTGACCAACTGTATTTGGAACAACCCATCTGTGCTTGGACGCGGAAGCTCGTCTAAAGCCGAGGAAGACTGCGATTTTTGGTCGGTGGTATGCGTGGTGCTGTTCAACCACTTGGCGTTACGTCACGATATGGTTAATTTACCTCCCTCCAGGTCGAAACCCCGCTTGGTGCTCTCAGACTAAAGTCTCACTTGCTGAAAATTGGAGTCACAGTATAAAAGAAGCCGGAAGCTGAGGTTACGACGGGTATGAGACTTATGGCCCTATGGGTGGAACAGTCGGTCCGGGTACCTTTTCTTGAAAACAGGTACAACAACTGATGAGTCCCAAGTCCCTGAAACACATAGGTAGATAGGTCTCTAGGGCCAAAATATGCACACGAGAAAATTTACCAGTCTGCAATCTAAAGAGTTTCCAAACTGATGACTTTAATTAAGGCAGCGTAGTACGTAGTCTGGAAATCGATAATGACCAATTCTTCCCCAGTTCTTCATGTCGATATCCCATTGGCTAGGAATGATACGACCAAGAAAACGTTAACGTACGCTTGCACGGGTCTTACAATTTTAAGCTGATCCTGAGTTCCTACCGTCCATTCAGTATGTAAACCTAACATTCACTGAATACTGAAAACAAATGGCTGCTTTTGATTTGGATTTTTCCAAAATTAATGTCCAACCAAACAATGACGTAGGAATGGAATTTCTACAACCGTGATTTATTTTAAATTCGAACGCTTGAATTTGTATTTGAGCAGTACCCTTAGGTAAAAAAAACAGATTAGGTGCTCCTGATTGGTGGCTCTTGTAAACAGGGAATGCTGTAGAATTACTGATGTAAAGTCGCAAACCTAAACGATAAGATAACAGAATTGACTTTCAGAATAGCACTCACCTCCCTTCCTGTTGTCAGGTGAATTGCAAGCTTCACCTGTGCAAAATTTCCGCGCCCCAGCGTTCGAATTATACTGTACTTTCCGACATTCAGAGATTGAATGTTATGTTTTCCTTGTGCAGGTGGGGAAGTGGGAACGGATATGTACCGAGCGCGACTACGCCGCTGTTTCAAGTTGGCCTTCAAGGTTGAATCGGATTTATTCACCGGAGCTTGTGGTCCATTTTTTATGGGCGTACTGCCCCGTTTCACCGGTTTGAAAGGCTGACTACTTTTCTGACCTGAAGACACGAAACGAAGGACGATTTGCCTCGATTTGGTTAGAACGTTTGACTTACCGTTGTATCCGTTGTTCATTGTGGTCAGCATTGGGGAGATCTTCCCGGACCGTAGCGTGTCCATAGCCATGTTAGTCTGTCGGAGCAGATGCAAGGTAAGGTCAATTAAGGATACTGTGAGTCGGGATAATTGAAGAAGCTTTTAGAGCTCTCAGCTGCAGGACCCAAAGTAATGCTTTACCCTTATGACAGTATCAACGTCTGATACCTGGCGTAAGCATGTTGTGGCAAATCAACATGGGAGCGTACACAACCTATGGCAACTGACCGACCAAGTGGACCAACTAAACTAGCGGGCAAGGCGCCCAAAGATACATTAAACCAACAAGCTAATCAGTCTACCTAGCATTCAAAGAACCAGCCGGCAGTCTGAGTTAACAACGAGCCATGCACCCATACAACCACAGCGAATCAACCAATCAACCAATAAACGGCTAATAAGTTGACTGTTAGAGGCGTTCAGATCAAGCTCACATCTCGGAGAGGAATCATGAATTGTGTAGAAAAGCCTATACACGTGATTGGTGCACTGTGTGTTAGTCCTTCTAGGAAGGGACTATCATTTCCTATAAGCAACGCTGCAGCACCCACACAAAACAATTATCTAAACTAATCGATTTATGACATAGTTCAGTCACGCATCCCAAATTCATAATGTCGTGTTTATTGCTTTTTAATCGTGAACTGAGCATAACCTCATAAATAGTGCTTTAGTCGTGAGTGAATTTGAAGGCAGCTCAATAGTTTCGTTTGAATAAACTGACCAACCTGGAATGATTGACTGGGTGAGTTCACCGACCGGCAACACTTACGCATCTTTTCGTCGGATTTCGCTGCAACTTAAGGTCAAAGCCGATGTTTTTGATTGGCTAGCTCAAGCATGTGTAGAGGTTGCAGACCAAGGTATGTCTTGCCAAATCCACATGGATTCGTATCCACAACTGGTCCGCGTTGTGCAGTAAAACGCTGTTTGCGTACGGAATACCCCAATATGTGTTCACAGTAGAAGGGACTATCTCACATACTAACGCGTTAATTGTCTCACGTGAGAGGGACAAAATGTGCGTATGATTCGGTGGTATGTTGAGCCACACGACGTCATGTGATCGATCGCTCTTACCACGCAAAAGATGATCAGGCAGTGAGGGACCACAAAATAAATCTGGTGATACACACCCCTTGATCTTCCACTCTGGACCGAATTGTTGCTTTTTGCGGCACTTCCACAAAGGATAGAAAGTACCAAAAAGCTTCGGATTTGTTACATTGTACCACCTCTCTCAACTCGGTCAAAAGAAAAGCTATTTTAGTCTTAGAATCTGTCTAAACTCACCCTGAATTTAAGAAGACGTCTTTTTCGATACAAAAAGTGGAAATGAATGTTTTTTTAAACAGTGTGGAAGAGATTACACCAGGTTCGATAGTTGCCTTCAGCGTATCTTTAAGCCCAGTGGAATGTGAGGACAAGCTGAAATGCAGGCATCTCTTAGATTCGGAAACTTCCAGACAGTCAGAGATATACCTTGACAACTAGATCACCTGCATTTCACTTAGATCTCGGTCCACACTGAAAGATGTGCCAACTTTTCGACTAACATTGTTTTATGGGAGCACTCAGTGCGCAAGAACACTAATTAAAAGCTAGGGTGAAAACCTGAGTTGATGCGCCAAAAATTCCTTGGCCTCATGGAAGCGCCAGTGGGATCGTAAATCAGAACATGACGAGGCCATGTCACGCTTTCAGATTTCCTGTCAGACAGGACAATTATATCAAGAGCTAAAATCGATTGTTCTGTGAACCTTTCACCAGCACAGAACATTGTTCAAAGGAAACATTTCATACATGGTGTGCGACTGAATGGGATGGAATTCACTGATTGTTCACAAGTTAAGCCACCCTTGTCCAAAGTGGAACTTTCGGATTCCAAGTATGTGTACTTTCAGATAGCTGTTGACCGAATTCAAGAACAATTTTGACGTATTTGCGTAGAACTCCTGAAACACCACATTAGTCGCTGTCAGGTTGCGGTATACCATTGAGACCAGTCTAAAATGGACTTGAAAAATGGCACAATTAGGAGCCTACGATGTCCTTACTGAGCCTGGTGGCCGAAGAGGTGACAACGTTGACTACCATTTCAACGACCCGGGTTCAAGCCCGACCTTCAAACTGCCAGCTAGTCGCATTTCCGGATAAACTGTGTAGATATATCAGAAATAAAGATGTAAAGAAGTATCTTTTGCCTTGACTCTAAGGGTTACTTCTCACTAAATTGTGCAGTGTTATACCTTTGGGTTTTGTCGAATATCCTAATATCACCTGAAGTCCATCAGAGCTGTAGGATCGACCATTACGTCGCAAATGTTTCATATATTTTTACGACCATATGCTTGTTCCGGGCGAGATGACTCAGTGGTTAGAGCGCGAATTTACTGACTGGAAGGTCCGTGGTTCGAATCCGACCTCTGCCTCTCGACTTCCCCTGTCTAGGCTTGGGCAACCTGGCAGTATCCCAGCCCTCGTGCTTCCTTCGGGTGGCATGGCAGCTAGGCACCAAAAAGGTGCTACAGCTGAACGATGTTTGTGCCAAGCGGTCGGACAATGACCCCAGAGCGAGAAATTGGCATAGTAGTTCGTGCAGTATGATCAAGGCATTGTCATTTCAAAGTATCACATTCTATACTCGGTTTTCATTGGGAACTGGGGCCGCACAGGGGCGACATGCCCCGAAATATGCCTAGACCGTGATTTCGTTATGTGATCCAACTGTATTGCGTTTACAAACCACAGAAGTGGAATTCCAAGCAAGAAAGCGCCTTCACCGTGAATTCCTCCCCCCCCCCCAATTCCATATTTCACCAATAGCGAACTCAACCATGTGGACAGTCCACAACGCACGAAAATCAGCTCCTGCCATTCGTGATTCCAAAAAAAAACATCTTCTTCTGTCTGTTTCATGCGTTCAGGTGTAATTGCTTAGAGAGTCTAACAGGTTAAAAGTCAATAAATCTACTCGGGTTAGGGATATTTCAACTTATTTCATATCTTTTATTAAATGTGACCAACGAAAAATTTCGTGCCGTACGGCATCTCGGAGTTCGCAATAAAAACTTGGTTTGCTTAGTGTTCTACCCGTAAAAATTGTCCATAACAATGTTCGACGGACCAAATTTTCTAGTAAGGCATCCCCACAGGCTCTGTTCACCGAAGATAACAACGATTCGCATGTTGTACCTCCAATGAATGCATGAGCTTGAAGTATTGCGCATATGCGAGCATCACGGAGGGGTAATCGCTATCACAAACAGCACTGGTTGAATCGGTGAGCGTTTAGCATGTCGAGTACAAATCGCTGGACAGTTATCGACTCGATCAGTAATGTGTCGCACCTCGTCGGCACACAGCCTGATTCCTAACCAAATCAAAACGACCGGGAATAGTTGGAAATGCGAAATGCTCAAGTGAACGAGAGTAGGCAAAATCGGAAGACAACAGGGTTAACAAAAGGTTTGCATCTTCATTCTATGTCGCAGTGTCTGGTACACTAATGGAGATGATGAAGAACAACAGCAGTTCTCCGATGGTCTCCTAAGAATAAAGTAGTGGCACATAAACCTCAAGTTCAAGATTGACCTTCCTTTCTGATTTCTGCCCCATCCATTTACGTCAAATTTCTGTGCAGTGAGATTTCGATACTACTAATAAGCTCGATGAAAACTCCGCAGAGCCCGTCGCCGATTCCGCGCGGTTCGGAGCTCATTCTTTGAACTTAATCCGCTATCCCTTACCTGAACACCAGGTTGCACGTATGTTCCGATAAACACATATTTGCAAATAAAGATGGTATTAACAACAGACTCAGTCGTCTGGGGGTTTCATCGAACTCATGAGTAGTACCGGAGCGATTTCACACTTTGAACGTCGCTCTAATTAGAACATAACGCGACATTTGTTCAACAAATCCAGTTGTGTCCGTTTATTCAGACAGAAATAAACGTTTTAAGTTACTTTCAGATGAGTCTGCTGTAAGCATTTGCAATTTACGTTGAAAATGCGTGTTTGTCGCCGCACGGAGTTTGTGCCTTTGATTTGCTTCCACTTTCTGATTAGCTTGTGTCCCGAATCGTGTTATCGAGACAACCAAATACCATTTGCACCCAGTGCGACGTGCAGGGCAGTTTTTCAATCGTAAGTTGCAACTTTACGGTCCGTGAAGTGCGTGTGATGAGCCCCAAGAAAAATTTTTCCAATTGCTTCTGGGTTAAAATATCTGGCGGTTTCACATAAATTTAGTGGGTGAAACTTGAGACTAGAACCATGAGTTAATGCATCCTGGAATATGGAGTGGTATTCAAAAAAGTGAACAGGGAAAACCATCTTACCCCGAGGAAGACAGGTAAGTACGATAGCGTATGCCTGATTTTTACCAAGTTATCCCTTAACATGGTTTGTTCTCACCGAAGACGAGACAAATTTGCAGTGTTGTCATTCGATTGCGAAAAAAGGGAGAATTATGGAATATTTGTAATCAAAAGTTGTACTGATGAAAAAACTAATCGCTTGAGTCTACGCACCACATATTGGGAGAAAAATTTGGAACCTAAGAGGATAAACACGCATCATCAAGGCAGCCAACGTCGTCAACGGCATCATCATCATCAACATCATCATCATCATCATCATCATCATCATCGTTACGGGCCTCATTGTTTTCGTCAGCAGTCGGTTGACGGCAAATACGTGTGTTCAAAGCATGGATCAGGCGTGCACCAGGAAAGAGATGACGTCAAGACGGAATGTGTGCTCTTTGGGATAACATTCAAAAAAGCCACTGAATTTACCCTCTGCTGGTCACGTTACATTTTTCACAGTAATGACATCGAAAAATTCCGGAGCTGACCGTGCTTTTGCTGCATTTGTACATAAATAGCAGCACTGTACATGGTTGTTCACCAAAAAGATGTTTGTAGGAAATTCATATAGTTTTATAGAGACTTTAGCGTTGCCTGTCATGTCATTTGAAGCGTAAAATTAGTTCTGCAAATACACTCCTTTGCAAAGCACTTTGGTTTTCACGGGAGAGCTAACTGAATCTGTCGTTTATGACGTTCTTCTTCAACTGAATGTGCTGTGTTCCACTAATATCGTGCAGTTTGGGTTCAAACAGAACATAAGGCTGACGGAAACCCCGGGACTACGCCCATCTGATGAGCCCCAAGAAGGACGAAACCGTTCGTGTGCTATCGAAGAGTTTTCAGCAACCTTATGAGTAGAGTGTTACCTCTGTGCAACAGTAAAGTTAGTTCTTTGAGACTTGGTGTTGCTCATAGTTCGTGGGTTTGAAAGGCTGTACCAACGAGGGGTCTGCCACTTGCGTTTGAGGTGGCTTACGATTAATCCAATTATTGATTCATCTCCTCCGTCTACGAAATCACTGAATATTTTGCGTGAACCATCTTGTTCGGTTTCTACAGCCTTTCCAAATGCCATAAGCCTTTCTATTTTCAATAACTTAGGGCTTTTTACCAAGTACTAGACAACATTCTTTCTTATCGGCTTGTTGTAGCCGATGGCTCATCCATTCTCCTCAGTCTACTATCTGAGTTTAGACGCTCACCACCACCGTTGGCTAAATGCCACAAGAGGTAAACATTGCTGCAGCGCCGGGATTCCCATCACGTGGTCCGTCTGGGAGTCTTAGTTGAGTGCAAATTTCATACATCGATGGTGAGGAGGATACAACGATAACTACCTTACTCTGAAGCCCACGGACGATCAGGATACCACTGTAATGATTAACTACCTAAGGAACGCACACCATGCCCAGCCTGCCCACCTAACAACAACAACAACACACCTAATTATCGATCGAAACAAGAACCTATTAGCAGGATAGCATAATTACGGTAGATTCGGGCACACCACATTTATCGGACCACACCAGAACAATAACATGCATATAAGCATTCGTTTTTACCGGGGACATCTCAACTACGGCTCACCAAACGGACCCAAACCGCTCCAATTTGGTATCAACTCTTCAGTCTATTCTCTATCATCCTATAACCCGTTCGACACGATGAATAAAGAACAATCAGTTCCAAATGTAAAACCAGACCAGAGAGAGTAAGGAGCCGCACAACAAGTATCGAATTCATGCACTGTACTTTGCAGTCCGAACTGATTGCCAAATGGCCAACTGCCTGGACGGCAGACGCCAATATCACAAAGTGGAGGACTAGGTATAAAACCGCTGACTGGTTGTCTATACGAGAAAAAATCTGTTTACTGAGGCACAGACCATCAAAAAGTGCATCGTGTAGGCAGCACGTCAGTTATATCTCGAGCACAATCAAACTCGATGATTTCACTGATATGATGATTACCTCGCAACCGCTGTCATCGTGGCATCCGACCAATTCACGTTCGAAACCGAAGCTACGACAGGCATCTTCCAAGAAGCCTAGGAAATCTTGCCAGCCAAACTTCTATTAGGAAAGTGTCAATTCGGCGTCTTGCGTTTATAAATACTATTACTTCACGTGTAGACACGTTTTAAAGCTACATTTGTCATTCTGACCAACGGTCTACCCCGACATTCACCACAACATCGCTGTCACTGTCTGTCGCTCATGGGCTTCTTCAGAAGGTTTTGTGTCGAACCTCCACTTCCTCAATGTGCATTACCTGTCATTCCGTCTACCACAAACACCTGGGATTTTTATCGCAGCAGTAGAGTCAAAGCAAAAGAGTTATGTTGAAAACTGAATCCCACTTGTCTCAGTTCCTTTTACGCTACTGATAATTCGTAACACACAATCATCCGATGTTAGGTTTGTTCTAGTAAACGTAACGGGGCTCTCAATATTTGTGGCTTTTGGTTGAACACCATCGTACAAGCAACGGGCTTGGATTGAAAATAAGTGCGAGGTAATTTTGCTGGAAAGCCGTACAAATATATAGTACTATTTTGGGGATTGAGCGCCCGGAACTTTGACTGAAGCTCATTCTGACGTAACAGTGGGTAAGCGTACTTTTCTAGGTATCCAACGTGATAGTGAGGTTTGGTCAGATCTTGGATGCTCCGTTACATCACCTTCGCTGACAATCACTTTGTCAAAAAATCGATAAATCAAGGACGAGCTGAATCTTGGCCCCATGCTATTTTGACCCACACTCATACCCAAATAGTAGGTTGGCTTTTGAGTAAAATTTCGGAGACTAACTTTTCAGAAGTTGACAAATGGCTAGTTGTCGGGAACGGCTACACGTAGTCTATTTCAGAGTAGACAAAATGATAATTAGGCGGATTCAGGTGGAGAAACTGCAAGAATCCAACGGTTCTCGGATCGATAGCAACCGTCTCTATTTCCTACAGTCATCCTATCGCTTTCTCCTACGAACTATTCGTTAACAGCAATCCAGCATAGAAAACGATAAGGTCTTTGAAATCTTGAGATGGGAAGTCCAATTAGAGGTTGTAGAAACGAAAAGATGCCTGAGGACGGACCCGAATGACTGACAGCCTGCCTATGAAATGTTCTATCAACCGAGCTGCCGAGAACGAATGCTTTCAGTCATCATTATACACTTGAGCTTCGAAGCTAATACGCAAAACCTCAAGCCAAGTAGAATCACACCTGATATCGATCAGGGTCGTCAACGAGCCCCTTATGTGATTTCCACAATGGGCCAGGCAGTCTAAAGAACCTTCCAAATAACTTGCAATAAAGTAGAAGGGAATTCGCTAGATCGTGAAACGAAGAGCCCGATAGAACGTTGAATTAACAGAACAGCATTTCTAGGCGTATATTCTTGCTCCTGCTAAGTCTGAATTCTCAGTTCAAAACCTAGCAAATTACCTTTCATTGTCTAACGACCTCCTTGGTGAATGGGGTGCCGGGAAAATGTCAATAAAGTCACGTGGTAAGCTTTGTTTTCTGCTACGATGGTCGTGGTTACGTGCCCAGTAATTGGCTAACACTTATGTCTGTCCTACCGTCTGCAGGTGTTTTCTCACACGTTTCAAGAGGCTTAGAGTATTCATACTGGAGGGACAGAGTTCAACGTTGACACAACAGGAATGAGTTCATCATTGTGTTGCAAACCTTGTCCTTCATACTTGTGCAGAATTTAATTTGGACACCAGAAAGGACACGACTTGTACTTGTAATGGTAACGTGCGCACTGACCCCTCATTGTAAGGTCATGACTTGCTTCGTCAGCTAAAATGGGTGAACCGAACCAAAAGTCCAAAATTCCTTCTACGAACTATTGACGGTCTTCAAGTACCTGTTCGTGATTTGCAAGTTTTATCGGTCAACCGAATCAACAGGCTGTTACCGGTATTCTGTTTGTGTATACTTAGAACTGGAGAGTATCGAACAGCAACAGCTCTCGTTGGTGAACATCAGTCTGTCTATGGATGTCTTGATTCGGAATATCTTGAAGCACAGGCTCTAGGCCTAAAGGAGAAATGACAGAAGGTGATCATGATTAACCCTGATTGTTGTGAAGAGCCGTTCGGATATCACATCAAAGCTCCACCATAACCATAAACATGTGCATAGACCCCACGGAAACGGTTCACTATCTGGTGATGCCTATCTAATGCGGGCCTCTTTCCACACAAAGGAGTCTCCCAAGAGAAGCAATCTCTTTGATGATAAGGTTTTCGAAACACAGAACTCTATTACTAGAAGGATTTTTCAAGTAGACAGTCGGAGGCACTATCTGGTTCTACCCATTTATTGACACCCCAAAAGAACTGATGCCCAGTTATGCCGGTACAATCTCAGCCAAGTACGATCGGCTCCAACAGCTTACGTCAATCGATAGCATACTGTTTCAGTGTTTTGCGAATTTCCGCACTAATGTCTCACAATATAAATGCTGGAAATAGGGAGCCTCAAAATGTATCAACCACTAGCGAGATGGGGACAATACATTTCTAATCAAATCGTTCCTTAGGTATGGCTAACCAACGCGAATAACAAGCGTTCGGAATGACCCAAAAACCAAAATATGACAATGAATATGCTAGGTCATCACAGAACACCATGAAAGATTAACACCTTAACAAAATTTGGTGGAACCAACCGAAAACAAGAAGATTTTCATGGGAAGCTTACAGGTGTCGAGAAAGTTCATACGGGGGAACACTATCCTTATCAAACATTTCAGCTGTATCTGAAGGCGAGTGTTGAGCATGCAGACGGGCTAGTGTGGTGATATATACTACTGAGTAACATCCGTTTTTAGTTTTACTAAACACCTTCTCGTTAGTTTACAGACAGTTGAAGAAGAAATTATTAAACTGCTCGGTTATATCCTTCTGTTGACGTCAGCCAAGTAAGCAAAGCCAGGAACGTTTGAAAATACTTGTGAAAACACCAGGTTTCTTTCACTTTCGTGTCGCATTACTTATAACCGCTACGTTCGTGGTCCGCAGCTGGTGACACACTGCCCGAACGGACTCTCTCTTCCACCAGTATGTTTTCGAACTCCAAGGTACTTTTGGAATTAAGGAATGCTGCGAATGCGAATCGGATGTATGCCCAGCGCTGCTCGAGCGCCCGGCATGGGGGTGTGATCACCGCACATTTTAGATATCCGAGATATTCCTTGGATTTCTTGGGTTGTACCCCACCTGCTGATACTGAACGTTCCACTCCTGCTGAGGCTAATTGCAAGCTTCGGTTAAGGGATGACGTTCTGACTTCGTTTTCTCATACAACTACACTGATCTCCTGCAGGGAATTCTTTATTTCGATAAGGTGTAGGGCTTTGTTAGAGGAAATCAGGCATAACCATTGAGCTGTATCAACTATCAACCCCGGAACCGTTAACTGTGGCGTATCAGCGCAAACGCAGTTCCCGTCGTACATGCCTTGAGTGATCCGCACATCGATCGGTTAGTTAATTCACACACGATATTTGTTCCTTATCGGACGGGTTCACCTAGCGGATGTCTATGTTCCCTTCATGTGATTGGTTGGTTTTCCTATTGGGCTGCCTCGCCTCTGTAGCATCACGCGTGTCAACTTGCAACACTGAGCGTCCCCCACTGGTGTGCTATGGTTCCGATTTAAGTCCACTGAATCCAGCAGCAGAGCACGTCATGTTTCCTCCACTGCGCTAAATAGTACTTTCGAAACCTGATATGGCTCAGCGGTCCAGTCGATTTTCAGGACAGAAAGCCGTCGGAGCGCCTCAGTGATCAAAAGTGTTCTGAATTCACACACCGTGGCCAGAGCACAAGGCGTGGTGACCAAAGCATCCGTTTTCCGCAATAATCCAATCCACAAGAAATAAGTGAATAATGCTTGGGTTAAAAGTTTTGAAAGACCCTCTCACAGGCCCTCCAGTGGACTGATTGTTCTACGAGCTGTCAAGGTCTTGTAGCTCGGGGTTCGCCAGACAAACTGGAGAATGAAGTAGATTTCCCAACGAAAGCCAACGTACCCATTAGTAGGTCCCTTCTGAACTAATGCCAACATCTCACATTGTCAACCCTACACAGAGGTTTCCCGTGCAAAGAAAAAATTTCTTGTTCCAACTTCCGAGATTAAAGGCTCTATGAAATGACCTTCAGTGGTTTCGTCAGAACGATTCAATGAAGTGTTGCTTACCGGAATGAACGGCAGGTCATTTCCACATGTTGGCGCAAAAATAAGTTGTTCAATCAACCAATCAAATGGAATGAAATCAGACCACAAATCAAGAAGGGAACAGACCAATCACGAGGGAGGAACAGAACTGTCCAATTGGGGCGCACAACGAACCAACCAGAAACAAGGAAATGCGGTCATAACGCAACGCAGATATCAGGCTGACCAATCAAATCACGCGAAAACCACCTCAGGACCAGGCAACTACTTTAAAGCTATTAGATACTGTTTAGAAACTATATAGGCACATGCCCGCATTGACGATACCATCTCAATTGGTGATGAAACTTTTTCAATCAAACTGCAAAGCTCGGCGATCAGACCAACAACCAATGTTGGTACAAGTTCAGGACATTTGATAATTTGCGGTCAACCCCAACGTTAGTCGGTAGGTGTACAAGATGGTCTTTGTCTTCAGCGAGTGCACGCCATGTTCAATTATTCCAAGGAAACGGCTGACACAGGATAAAATATCATAACTATAAAAGTCTCACGTACTCATGGCCTTAAACGAACGACCAAGAACAACCAGGCCTGTTCTTACTCAATACAGCTTGGAGAATTTACCTGTGACCCCCTAAATGACGTTTTCAACAGGGTGTTTGGACACGACCTGAAACAGACTAGCACAGTCGATAAATTGCTTTGCTTTCCAGTGCTGCTCGCTAGCGTAGCACAACAGTATAAAAGCGAATCATCCATGTTTTCACCGGTACCATGTTATATGCATCTCAATCAAATTATGGCTACATATGGTAACTTAGAGACAAAAGCTGGCCTTAGAGTTTGTCTGCGGAGTACGAGGAGTACCACTTTCCGTAAGCAGAACTGCTGGCCATGAAAGTAACACAACAGAGGTTTTATCAAAAACACAACCACTACAGAGCCTTTGTAAGGAACAAGAAGTTAGAAAGGAAACACTTTGTTACAAGATACCGCCACGATTTCTGATAATCAACGGAGTCAAAAGCAGATTTGAGGTCGAGAAAAACGACCATACTTTGTCGTCGGAAGTAGTACGGCAGTTCCAGTACTTGTTGCAAAATGAAGCTCTGATCCATGCAACCCCAGCCAGGGTGAAATCCAGCTGGATTCTCGCAAATCTGACTCTCCCGATGACGGATCGAACTGCGTAAGGTAACGCCAGAGAACACTTTGGACGAAATCGATACCTTCTTTATAGAGTGCAGGATGTAGGACCAGGTTCTTTGTTGCGCTGAAGCAATCAAATTTCACAGTGGACTTCCGTGAATTGTGCCTCCTCCCGGAGAAGGACGCATGTTGAACACGCACGGTGATTATTCCTCTATGGAGGGCACAATCTGTCCAAGATGATGCAGGGCCGAAAGTCTATTTGTAAGCACTAGCGCAAGTCCCCGTCAAAAAATTGGCTCAACATCGGTCCCGCCATCTATCCTCTGCCCGTAGTTCAGTGAGATAAACCAAGGCTTGTGTTGAATTGTGAGAGCAGTCATTGAAGGAAACTCAGACATTCAAGTAGGTTTCACAGGAAAGCGATCATTGAACAAAAAGAGCGTCAGCATTTGACCTTAATTTACCGTCTTATGAAACAACTACTGCTCCAGTTGGCCACAAAACCATCTCAATCTATCGGGACAACATGAGAATTGAGTAGAATCGAGTTACACACTACGGCATATTCAAGTGGTGCCGTTGAGATGGCTTTTACTGAACACTTACCAGCCAACTCGCAAGAGTGGTTAAAACACTGTTGTGGGCCTGTTGGCGCTTTCTGTTGGCGTACCGTTAGTGATGTGGATTGCCTTGAAGACACTCAGAGCTGGCATGCAATCATGCGATGTGCAATTTT
Source organism: Opisthorchis felineus (assembly GCA_004794785.1). Classification (NCBI taxonomy): domain Eukaryota; kingdom Metazoa; phylum Platyhelminthes; class Trematoda; order Opisthorchiida; family Opisthorchiidae; genus Opisthorchis; species Opisthorchis felineus. Next base: position 496,096 of record SJOL01006429.1, on the reverse strand, counting down.
ACTTGTACGACCTCTGCGACAAACTGCATAGAAGATTTCGAAATCAATACCAGTGAAGAATGATTGGCGAATTGCAGACAGTTCCACAGTCAGAACTACTCAAGGGCACTGTAAGTATGTACCGTAGGAAGCATACTTTCAACCCGTTCCAGAAGGTAGGAGTTTCAGCTGGAACTGTAACAGTGCAAGAGTACTCAATGCCATCACTTAAGGTCAAATGTCCCCACTCAAATTGTTTCCTGAAATTGCAGTGGTTTAGACAACCTGCCAAATGGAATAAATTTGTTTGCTGATCAAAAAATAGAATAACTAACTTTGGACAGACACAATTTTGAAATCTTTTCCTAGAAGAAAACAGTTCAAAGGCATTCGCGTTAACACAACTTTTCGGTGATTTAAAGAAAACTTCAGGAAGATACTGCCTATTGCCGACCACTGTAATTAAAGTATGGGCTATCTAGCCAGTTTTGTCATTTCTGGCGTCAAGAGGGGATTCTTTTGAAATATGAAACCTGCCTACCTGATTTGAAAGGGCCATTCCCTGGTATAACTGCATGTTTGTGCATGACACTGTCGGATACAGGTTCTCAATCCTTCCGGAATGGGACTCGGACTCGTTACAGAAAGTTTTGCCCCCACAGGAGTATGAGAGAGGGGACGAGCTATATGAGTTGGATATCATATCCAATCAACTCGCAAAGCAGACTAACAGATAGTGCGGCGCACGGAATAACAAAAGATTTCAGCTCTAATCATTTGGCCCAAGAAAATTTGATGGTGACGGTCCCATTTTGGGGAAGCATTCTCGCCTAGCATATGGCTGACAAAGCACGTCAACAGTTAATGGACCTGTCGCAAATGATGATTGCATCGTCACGTCGTGCACAGGAACGCGTGTCTGGAAAATCGGCACTGTAGCGTCGGCTTCAGATGTGATCGACAGAAGTAGGTAAATGCCATTCCTTCCCGAATAAGACGTCTGGAACTCTTGTGAAATGATCGCTTATGATTGCTTCCGAATACCAGACTATTGAAGAGCAGTACAGTGAGTCACTTGGGATGATTTGACAGAAGAGCCTTTTTTGAAGAGATCCGCTTGTTCACGTTAACAGTATGGACGTTGTGGATTCCACCGCTGAATAGCTATCCGGGAACTTCGCTCAAGCGTGCGCTAAATCCACCTTCTAAGGCATGATAAAGGGGGTGCATCCGGCATACTTTCGTGGTAGTGCACACCCCCACATGTTAGACGTCACAGCTTTGACACCCCGGAAAGGACATCATGCGAGGTACTTCTAAGACAGCTCCAGAAGGCCGTCCCAAACTCGAAGCGGGAAAACTCGAAGCTTAAACTAAAATACAATGAACCAACCATCCGAAAATGTGATTGACCTATTTTCGAAGTGCAGTTTCACTGGTTTGCAGCCCATGGCAGCTAAATCACTGCTGTAGTGGCCGGTTGGAAATACTAGTTAAGTAATCTGATTGGTCATTTATTTGTATCCACTCAAGTAAGATCCCAACTGCTGTTTTCAGGGGATAACAAACGTCACAATAATCTGACTTTCTGAAGCGCACTGCGCATCAATAGAATGCAGATAAATATGAAGGTTGACGGTCGAAGATACTGGGTTTTATGGACATCTCAAACTATGATTGTTTCGTCCTCAATGACAAGCGAGAAAAGACTGCCAAAACTTCCTTTAGGGGTTGGAAGTGACATGCTGCTTGTAAGGTTGCTGAAAACTCTTCGACAACCCACGGTGGGTTTCTGTCTTCTCAGGGCTCATCAGGCTGGTGCAGTCCCTCATTTTCACTTGAACCCAAATTGTACGCAACTGGCAAAATACGCTCAGATGTGAATTTATTTCCGTTTTAAAGAAAGATTCAACTTAATCTCAGATGAACCTTTCATTTGTGATAATTTTCGACTGAATGTGCTGCGCAGTGGACGCTCACGCTTCAGTTGTTACGATATTTGAGTTGTCGCGGTAAATTCTCTTGGTGGATTGCGCTATGCATAAGGTTGCTGAAAACTCTTCAACAGCTCATGACTGGTTTCTCCTTTCTTGGGGCTCAATAGATAGGCGCAGTCTGACAAATTTTATCAACCTAATGTTCCTGTAGAACTTGTTTAGAATTGCTTTTCTTCAGCATCCACCAACAGCCTATTGATATAGAAGCATCCTGAGGTTTCTATGAGGCTAGTTCGGGGTTGGAAGTTCCCTTCAGATAGATTTCATGTCCAACAATTGGGAACAGTTGCTGTGACGAAATATTGCACTTTCGTAGGTAGTTAAGTCTAAGTGAAACAGTCAAACACTCTCTGATTACGTTTGCCAAACATTTTCCAATTTGTCCCATTCATCTACAAGTTCATCCAAACGGTTACATCTTGGTCTCAGAAACAAGGATTCGGGCTTCTTCGACTAATGGTCAGTCAGTTAGCCGTTTTCCTCCGAGGTTATTAATTCAGCTGTTGTTAACCCCTCACTGGCCTACACTGAACGAATATTAGGAATTATTGGCCCTTTTGCCTTACCAACATTCTCGTCGGCTGAGACGGACTGACAAGGATACCTCAATTTATGGCTAAGATTGAAGTCATCTACCTTGATCTCTGATAGATTTTCGAACGCGTGAAACACCATCTTCATGGCTCCGCGATGATTCCCTAGCTGTCTGTCATTTCTATCGACGGCATAGCCCCGTTCCCTCTCCGAACTATCTACGGGTGATAATCAGTTTCAGAATTAGCGGGAGCCTCATAGACAGCGTTAACCCTTAACTGCATTTTCATGAACTAACTCACCAATACGCCCAACTTGATTGCCGGCGCTATGTTTTCTCAGCCCGAACCGGCCGCTATTGAGATTCTCTTTCTGTGTCAGTTGTATTCACCTCTTTTATGCCGAAATTCTAGTGGAAGTCATGACGAGTACTTCCATAAACAGTTGTATTCATGGTAGCCGAATCCGAACGCCTGCCAATTACCTTCTGCCTGACTCAGTGGACCTCCAAAATTCCACCTGCAGGGCTGATGTATCCCCACCAACACAACCTAATTAAAGACCGTTTTCATATTCTAACTTTCTTGGTTCCAGTTCACGTCCATAAATGTAGTGGGGTACTGTATGTAGGCCTTCCCCGACTGCGTTATCGCTTGTCCCACACGGCAACTAAGTCCCCAAAACCCTATTGTACACTGTCTTACTTTGAGCGTTGTGTAACTTTTTAATCGCATTTCCCCACATAAGATACTTGAGTGTTCCTGATGTGGTCCTCTCGTTTATAGCTGCCATCCTCCAAAGTGTACCCCTGGTTGTCGTGCACTGAGATATCCTCCAACATCACTTCATATAATGTTCCTGATCCAGAGCACCATGTGCACAGCCCGCGTTGAATAATCTATCGATTATTGCCAATACAGACGCATAGTTTATCACTACGTCGACTCCGATGTCATGAACGCCAGAACACTTCACCTGGCACGTGTTCATTTCGAGAACCAGACAGCATCAATTGGAAACATTGTCAGTCATGAAGGAACGCGTGAGAAAGTGTGAGTTAACTTGAGCGCACCCCTTAGTCATTGAGTAAAGTACAAGTGGGCCTGGATGCTGTGAAATCCACTCGTGTACTAGGAGCGTTCAGAGAGCAGAAAAAAATGATACAAGAAAACCAGGTCGATCGTTAGGTCGCACAGCTGAAAGAAAAAAGGATTTCGAACCACTTGACGTTACACTACTTAAAAGGTTGATGAAAACCTTTCAGTTGAAGGATATCGCAAACGAGAGCTTCAGTTGAGTAACCCTTAAAAACCAACTCAGTTTGCCAATATGTGTATAATTCCAGCTTTGAGTAGTACGGTAACTTCATCGGTTATCGTTTGTACCAGAATAGTGTGTGGTTGATTTCAACTAGGTGGAAAGCCCTGATGATGTGAAAATGTAGTAGATCACCTGAAGTCAAAACTACGTTAAACAGGGAGGCTTCCAGAGAGTTTAAAATCTGAAATAGGGATCTGGGAAAGTTTATGCTTGTGCGCATGAGGAATTTTTGTTCGTCTTCCTGACCGAAAGCAGTTTTGGCAACAGCCATTCTAAACAGAGGTTATTTACCCCGGAGAGAGCATTTCAAGGGACCGAACAGAAGTAAACTGCTTGGCAAGGCGGTCTTTTACGATTTACGGGGAAAAGTAGGACAGTCTGTTCCGAGGAATAGCGTTTCCTGGGGGTCATCCCTCCAGAAAGATACGTCCGTAGCTGACTCCCGAACGTACCTACGTGGAGAGAATCGACCTTGTAGAATAGGCGTTTCCGTAAGGCTGAGGTAAATTCACTGCTACAATGCTCCCTCTAGCGAACAAATCATCCTGAAACAACCCCCCGTCAAATGCGATCGTGCGTTTTTGCGTAACATTCGCAAGTGTCAGCCTACTCGTTCCTGTATCATAAGACCA
>SJOL01006429.1:471598-486709 GCA_004794785.1 Opisthorchis felineus | reverse complement strand
TAGTGCACCCATCACTGCTCGGCCATATTCTCTGCGACATCGAGGGAGGCGCTGTCTTGTGTGTCTAATCTATGGTGGCGAAGATATAAAGATGGGAATATTATGCACTAGAAGATGGGGACGAATGGCTTTACGAAAAGTTTGAATGTCATGGAGGTTGTCCTCATTTTATCAGGGAGCCCTTTCATTGGGCTGGTGACACCAAAAGATAATGGCGGCTAGCTGGCGTCAACAGTATTTTTGCCATCATTTTCTATCTGGACTATCTGTCTAGCTAGGCCCGCGCTGGCTCCTCACAATGTGCCATCTTTCTTGTTTTCATTGTACAGCTTTACTGATATAAATTGACATCGTTGTTCACCGACGAAGCACCAGTATTCTTCGAGTGCGTTTCTCTCAGTGAGGACAATGATGACGGTAGTAATGAGGGTGAAAGAACAAACCGGATTACGTAGCCCGAAGCAAGCATTTTAGTGTCCCAGATCTGAGTAGAACGAAAGTAAGGCACTGAATCACTGTCTGAATCACTAATTAGAACAACATGGTTGAGAGCAGGGATTTTCAAAAGTCATAAGAAATGCCTGAAGTTGTGACACTGCAGGCTTCAGAAGATCCAGTCTGGAAGACGTTTGTGCAGTTCACCAAGGACTGAATCCTGTTGCGGCTGAATGTGCACGAAAGTAAACACAGAGTCATGTTTTGTGGGCAGCAGCAATCCAGAATACTCTTGGAGCGGACTCATCTTTCTCGGGAGAAATTCGCCGTAAGGGAAAGTAAATAGAAGTATAACTGCATTGGATCAATTTAAGAAACCACTTTACTGTGGAGCTCTTATGACCTTGTTACACCAAGTAGCTTGGAAGATGAAGCTACAGGGCTCGAAGCATAGCAAACCTCGTCCATCATAAGCGTCCACGGATACGGCCTTTCCATAATATTGTTCAAGTTTCCGCCTTGCTGCCTAGCTGAGCTTGACCACTTGAATTCATGTGGTGGGGAGATGATTGAAAGGTACGGTATAAAGCAGAATTTATCTGTTTGAAAATCACATTCAATTGTCCTCCGGACAGTCATACGACCTTAGTTTCGGTATTCATAGATAACTTGACCATCTTGGCGGCAGACTTTGAGTTCCACAATTTAGAACACAAAGTATTGAACACTGTCCTTCCAATGTTGCTTTTCACGAGCACTCTCACTGAAACGTGTGTAGCTATCGGCTTACTAACTATGGCAGATATGTAAACACCGTATTCAGCCCTCATCGAATCATCCCAGCGACATTTTTTCAACATGTGCACACCAGATGGAATAATACGGCTTTTGCTTTCAAGTCTTACACCCTACTGGCCTGTGATTAGTTTTCTTACTACCTTAGTTGGTGATATGTACCTAAACGGCACGAAAATGAACATTTGGAACGACGGATGGATGTACCTTGATGTGTTTCAGTACTCATAATCTAGGAGTAAAAACTGCCTGGCGCTACGTAAGTCCTCCAGTGAATTTGCCAAATGAATTAAATTAACAGATGTATGTTCAACTCTCGCACGAACTTAAAGCCCTACTTTACGGGAAATGCAATGACAAACGGTATGCGTGTATTTTGGTGGGTAATGTAACCAAAGAGGACGTGAAATCACTGAACCACACTTGCGATCACCAGCGTCATACACGGCGGACATGTAGAGTCTAGCTCCATGTTATTTAGAACCAGGTTTCCAGGGTCAGACGAAACCCGCTTTATGAGCGTCAGGAGTGTAAGAAAAACGGTTAGTTTTCTGTCACTATAAACAATCTAAAGATCAACAACATCGTGATATATAAAATTAAAGAGTTATCGCATTTGAGCCTATCCTCCGTGCAACCTTTGCAACAAAAAGAAACGTACGAAACCGGAACACTATACATCTCGTCAACTACAAAGCGATGGTGCTACTGATTCCTTAGAATCAGCAGGTAAGCAACGATGTATCCAGGTTTGACTGGATGCCTTCCACTTAGTTTAAAATGAATGGATCTTTGGTTTTTGCTCTGTTCTCCAAGCCTGATAGTTGGATTGCAAAGTTTCACTACCAGTCGAGGTGACATCATCAGTTCGGGGTTGAGTGGGTAAACTACTCCTATTCTGCCTGGGTTTATATAATTTCTAAACAGCATCTAGTAACTCTAAAGTGATTGGTTGGTCCTGAGGTGGTTTCCGCGTAATTTGGTTGGTGGGCTTGGAGTTGCGCCGTGATCTCACTCCGTCGTATCTGGTTGGGCGCCTTCAGTTCGACATATTTCTGTTCCTTCATTGTGATTGGGTCGTTTCCTTTTTGTTTCGTCGTCTGATTTCGTTCCGGTTGAGTGGCAGGTTGAATAGCCTTCTATTTTAAACAGCTTCCTTCCTCTAATCCGATTGGTCTGTTGGTTGTCAGTAGGTTATTTGATTTCCCATGAGGTTCGGAGTCCCGCATCTGTGTAATTTTTTGTGCGTAGCGGCCGGCACACTGGGTCGAAACCAATGTGTTTATTGGTCGACTTCTGTGTGGAGTGCCACGCCTCGCCACGCCTCTCCCTCTCCCACTTCGTTCTTTCATGAGCAGGTATCTGGACATTATCCCAAGTGAGCTGATATCCTTTTCTGTCCTCGTGACTTGAAGCAAGTGACACTGTGTTATGTATTCTGCTTGCAAGTTTGTGTTCGTGTATTCTAGTGGCAAGTTCTCTTTCATGGATATTTTGCATAGGTGAATTCAAAGATCCCTGGCGATATATCTTGTCTAAGCTGAAGTCAATTTTTTTCTCTGGTTCCAATCTCATACGTCTGAGGTTTCAATGATGGACCACCATCATGTGGGAGGATTTTTCTGAACCCGGGGATTACTTCCTGTGAATAAATAGGCCGTTCTCAAAAATTGCTTTATCAGAGTTAAGCTTGATTGTTCTCCATTTTCCCTCTTTCTTCCTCTTGCAGTGGCTACATTTTTCAAACTCCCGCCAGAGTCTGGCTTTTTTTAGCCGTACCTACACTTGAGCAATACACTCAAGTTAGAAACGGCTCAGATGATCCCCACTAATAATGTTTTCTTTAAAAAGAGTACTCTACCGGTCAAACAGGTGATGCCCATGTTTCACTCAGAGGCAATTCGCAAAGAAACGCGAATATACTTGTATAAATATATTAACGCTACTTTGGCAACCAGGGTGACCTAGTTTATTTGCTCAGTCAGAGCTGGCTGACTATCCGTCGTTCTCATTTCGTCCTTGCATCTGAAGGACAATTAAAGAGCTAAGAAATCGCATATTAAACAAAGACGGTATGCATGAAATCAGTGAAATTTTTTTTAAAAAAATCTGCTGTGTCCACTTCATTTCTTGCAGATCACTTTGCACAATTCAGGCAGACGTGCGTACAACACTCGGTTTCCCAACATATTTAATGTACTATAGCGTAAATCTGCATTCAAAAATTTTACAAAATTCTTTTAGATGCTCTTTTCCGCTTAGAAATCAGGAACAAACATGAAAAAACAAACGAGTTCAACAAAAACTATCCGAGCCCATTTATTTTCTCCACGTATCATTCTAACATCAGGTGATATGATATTTAAGGTGAATCAGCACCCGGGGAGGACACACATATTTGGTAACCCTCGGAGGAAATAAAGTCTCAGGTAAAGCGATGTTGCACGTCAGTTGCTTAACATCGATCATACGTCCCCACCTGCGGAGGACAAACTGTTTGTTTTGTCGAAAATTAGACCGTACAATTGGAGGGGAAGCTCCTAACTCAAACAGAAGAGCTGCAAAGATTTGTCCGAATGGCCATTTTTGTAGTCATGAAGGCATCAGAGATGGTGATTGTCGGAAATTCGATGAATTCACAGCTTATGTTCATCTCAGATGTCGTTCTGAGGATCAGTAACCACTCAAAAGTTCGTTTTTTTTTGTTGAACGGTATTCACCGAGATACCAAGGTTTGACCTGTGCGTTTAGAAGGAATCAGTGGATAACCCAACTCTTTTCTAACACAGTTAGTGCCGTCCGGAGTGACAGTCGATTATTTTGATTTGTCCCGGAACTGAGAAGGTTTTGTTAAATGCGCTCTTTTTATTCCACGTTAGGGACAAACGATTCTTGAATAGCTCAACGTTATTCCAAAAAATATACACAATTTATTATCGTTTTCATTCATGTATTCCAGATGACCTTGCGTACTCCTCACTTGGAGGAATGGACACCGTAGAAGTGGATGCCATCTCTGAATGAAATTCACTATCCCTCCATATCTCTGTCATACGAACAATGGTCAGTCGAAATCCCATCATTATTGGGACGGGTCGAAAGGTGGATGTTTTAGGGCAGCGGATCTCAGCTCATCGATCTCCCCGCCAGAAGCCAATACCTCTCGGCAGGGATTCCTCCGCACAAAGGCTGTCCTCCTGTAGAGCACACTTTCTCGGCAGGCATGATTTCGTGTGTGTGGTCCTGTCCTGTTGCTCAACACTAATTTTTCTAGTGGTAATCGGTACTGAGGGCTCACACCATTTAGTAGTGATGAGAGGAGCTAGTGTAACGAACGTATACTCGTTTATCAGACCGAAAGGTCACCTGGAACGAAAGTGAGATCCGCGGTTGGAATCTGCTGTTGTATTTGGAAAGGAACACAGTGACTACAGTGGAAAGTTTCTCTACTGACGGAGATTGTGGTGCTTCATTAGATAAAAGGTTGTTACAATCCACAATCCAACACAGCGTTTGTCTGTTCAAATTGCGCAAACAAAATTCTGGTTACATACTTTTGACCTTGGATTTCAGCTCAGTCGTTGTAAACGTGGTTTTGCAAACTTCGTCAGCTGTTGTTGAATGGTAGTAAATCCAGTCTAGTCATCCAGTCCAATATGAGTATTCATAAGTCTTATCAAAGTCTATTGCGACTGAAAGTAGTCACCTCTGCCCAGGGAACCAACACTGACTGCAGTGGATGACCGCATCCCCCAAACGGGGTATTTTGACAACGGTATGATTCACCTAGTGAAAAGCGACCTTAAACCACACATCTACAGATATTCTAGTTCAACGAAGTAAATGTGGAGGGTGCCATATGTGACGATGAACTGAGGGCCACCAGAACCACTATTTCCATAAGCCAAGCAACGATGTTAAGTGATTACCAATATCCTCGATAGTGAAGTTGCCAAAAATATCAGTCTCCTTTAGGAAGCCCCCATTATCCCAAATTTTAGTCATTAGTTTTGTTAAATCAGTCCAAAAAGCGTAACAACGTGGGCCTCCTCTCATATCCGTATTGATGTGTACATGAATGGGCACAAGGGACAAACTATGTGTTACCCTCCGTCTGGTCTCACCTTTGTGCAACTGCTTAGTGAGCGGGTAAACAATGACTCATTCCTCACTGCTGGAGTGATTCGAAGGACAAGACGCCGCTTGCGGAAGAGCATCTCCTAACAAGCGCATGCATTAGCAACATGTAGTGAACAGCGGTCATGTCAGCTGCGAGCAGTGTTTTTGCCCAATCACCGGTCACTGAGTGGGAGCGCGTTGCAAACCGGCGGGAGACGTGCTCAACCAAGCTCAGTTCCAGCCATCAGTGGCATCACATTCATTCCCCGTGGAATTCACCGCGATTCGGTACAGAGGGATGATGTCGTGAGCAAACTGCTCCGAAGAAGAACCATGGCCCACCGGAATGCGGGAGTGTATGGGTTGTATCAGCTTATCCAGCGGTTTAGCAGACATATGCCCCGGTTTAGAACAATCGTCGGGAGCAGGTATGAAAAGTTTGGTCTGAACACGCTGATTCAGTGATGGACTTAGGCGAAACACTGTAAAATGAGGTGCGTACTACCAAAATACTTGACTGAGAGTAGCTGCTGATCAGCGGATCTATCATTCCGTTACTTCAGACCTGAGATATTCGTTATACAGTCCCAAAAATGAATTAATGTAAAAAATGACCACAGCTATACTTTTTGATGTAATTGGTCCCTTTGAGGCTGAAGAAAGAACGGACTCACCAGTTTCGCATAATCCTATGGCATAAATGAAAGCATCGTCAAAAAAGATGATCCAACAAAATCGATTTTTCTTGTGTTCTCCAGTGCAGTGACCTTCACACATACGCACTGTACAGCTTTAAACGAACCTCGCCGTTGTGTTAATCAGACTGTCAAAATACGGCTATAACTCAACATTTTTCCTGCTTCGTTTTTCACATGACCTGATTCCAGTGCGCTCTAATTGAAGTGCGCTTATATTCAGTCAGTCAACACATGAAATTCTCTGGTGATGGACACTGGTGCACAATGCAACAGACATTTGTGCGCGCACCAGACGCGCGCACGCAGACACTCACATGCACACATACAGGTCAGCAAACTATGGTCACGTGACGCGATGACACCATGTCTTAAAGTGGGCTAACAGATCCTGTGTTAGACATTGATCGTGGCAGATCAGGCGAATACGAGCGCAGTTCCCTATCTATTTGCGGTTAATGTGAAACATCACTTTTGTGGCATGTGATGATTCCCGGGGAGGTAACCTGCCATCAACTAATACAGGGGGGAGTTTCCATGACTTGAGGTTATTGTGGATCACCATACGTTTTTTCTATTGAATCTGTCAATCCCTTTTAGAATCAGGATGCTCAAGTTGTGATCACTGCACACTCCCAAATTCTGAGCACGAAACACGGAAATCAAATCATTGCGTATGAAATGTTCAGGATTTTTGAAACAGGATTGGCGAAACCGCATCGGAGCTACTCGGTCAGATTAGAAATACTATAGTGTGAAATGGTGATTTCCTGAAGTAACACGTTCCCACAGTTTTGAAATGATGATCAAAATGTCTCAAGCAGCTTACCCCAAGACGTATACGACTACTGCTGAATAAAACCTGACGCAGACAAAGTTTTATATCAATAACTTCAAAGATCATGTAATGAACATTGTCAGCACTGTAACCAAGACAAATATTTCATCACAAACACATGAGATCCAGTATCCGGTGGGTCGCCACAAAAAGAGCTTGAAAAGAAAACTTCGTTTCACTTTTTGGCTCACCCACCTCTCCCTGTCTTACAAACGAAAGTTGGAGTAAGAATAACGATGCCTGAATGGGACTGAATAAAAGCTGTCGTCTAAACCATACCAGTGGGGAAGATGTAGTTTTTAAACTATTTTCCAAATGTGTTGATTTTTCTCACTTGTAAGAAGGTTTCCGGTGGACTATCGATGACATTATTGTCTGCTCTATTCAACTTCCTCACCAATGACAAGTCTTATCTTGCGAACTTTAGGGCAGCAAAACTAAACCGGTCCAGGAAGTGGTCGTTGTGACACACCTGTTCTTCAGGTCTTTGGGTTACAACTCTCCCCTCTAACCAGCTAGCTCGCCCACACTTTGGTCCCAAGTTTGCTTTCAAGATGTCCTTTGGCTCAGCAACTCTCATAGTCCAAATATAGTAGGGCCATGCTCTACAGCTTGTCCACATACAGTCACTACACATCTTTAGTGATCGCTTTCGTTCTGTCATGTTGACTGTTTGTTATGACTATTAAAGGACGGGACGCAGGTAAATAGAAAACAAACGTCGTGATGAAACGCCCTCTAAGGTATCTACGCCACTGGAGGAACAAATTTCAACCAGTCGCATCAGAACCACCCGTACGGGGGATCTGGTCTTCCGTTAGTAAAGCAGGCTGAATGCACACGGGCTAATATGCTGGAAAATTTTTGATGGCAACATGTGCCTCTCCAGGCCGAAATTTTCTAAGTTCGGAGAAGTTGTCGGGCAATACGTGGGGGATGGCTAAATAGTACGCGAAGACGGTTCACCAGATATTTCTCCCCACAATCGTAAATAGCTCTATAGCAGACATAATACTTCAGTATGACACTGCATCGACGAACGTGACTAAACTCATGGTCATTGTATCACAATACGCTAATATCTGTCTACACCGACGCTGTTTGGAGTATAGCTGAGACCCAGTACTTGCACATGAGCAGATGCTAAACCTAACAAGATGTTAGTGTCCGTTTTGGAATAACAGAGAAGAAACTGCAAACATTCGGACAAGAGACTGACTTGTTCTCGGTGATCCCAAGTGAATTGTGAAAAATCCTTCCATGAATACCACAACAAAAGCTTTACGAGACAGACCAGAAGGGATCACTGTTGAAGGACACATCTTAGAGAATTCCCTCAGTGTGTTTGTAGGCTAGAATGGTAAGCACACAGTGCAGCTTTTCCTCTTTATCGGTATAACCCCAATACAGAAAAAACTGTCCACCAACATTCGACCAAGTTTAGTCAACTGTCTGAACAACTGTATCCCCACAGCGTTGGAAATGTAACCTAAAAAACATGCCCTGAAAGCATGTGCTGATTCGCTTTCTGTGTCTGGTGCACTGAGTAGTTTTGCTTCAAAATGTGAAGAATAGGAAATTTCCTGCTTGAGATTTCCTACACTTGTTAGAGATGATGGAAGCAATACATATTCTTCAACTTCAACCAGCGTCATGGCTGGACATCAACAGTGCTAAAATCCACTGTGTTCCCAAAACACTAGATCTTTTCATGGTGGAAAGAAGGCTCATATTTTATCGCGGGAGGAAGTGCGCGTGAGATTAGACGGGCTTAGCGCAGTTGGCCTCTTCGTTGACCGCACTGATGACCGTCAGTCTTTGCACAAGTTCTGTATGGAGCACAAAACAGCTGGTCTGCGATGCTTTCTTACGCACAGATGAAAATGGCGTGGGCACAGATCACTCTCTAATTAATTTTAATTTAATTTTAATTGGTTAATTTTAATCACGTTTTAATTGACTAAATGGCGTAGAGGACCACTTTGGGACTTCATATCAGTTTGCAGAAATTGTGTGATCACTTGGTGCTTTCCTTCCGGTGATCTACAGAGCCAAGTAACGACTGCCTAGGTGACTTGTTAAACAGTGCAGTGGCAAACAATAGACTCAATCTGGTGTCCCATTCCTAAAGCTACCACCGTTCTCAGTAAAGAACAAAGACTTTTCACCCCAGAGTATAGCCTACATTAGTGTGACAGAACTTCACAGTTGAGCCAATCAGAATCTACTTCCTAATAAATGCGTGTCAAGAGCGTAGGTGAAAACGGGCGAACATCCGGCCCGTTACGTTGGACATGGAGGGCAACGGAATCGTCAAGTAATCGTGAGTAATCGCAAATGTCTGGTGATGATCTACTGGTTTTCGGTGGCCAGGAGTCGTCGGCCAGATTACGGAGTGAGTTATGAACTACGGTATTCCACTACCTAAGAAATGTGTAAATACGCCTCAGTTGGTAACATGTCTTTGTTCTGATTTGTTTCGTATAAGAATGCTTTCAAGTCCTCCATCAGTGGTTTACTGATTCAAATCTATCTGAAGGAGACGGCGTGGACTAGTAATTCAAATCTTCGTACAACAACCTCATGTGAGTTGCAACCAAACAGACATTCTTGTTCGGAGGTTCAGATTCCTGAAAATAACCCCAGAATGCTCGCAAGTTACTTATACCCTCAAACTCCACCAAAATCGCAGTAGGGAAGCCGTCAAGCATTCGGACCAGAAAAAACAGCTGTCGATTGGACGCGTTCTGACGTACCATGGGATCAACGCCAACCAACCAATCACCCAACGCCGATCGGACAGCCTGGATTCAAGGTCAAAAAGTGAGCTTTAAATACCGCGATACTCTTTATAGTTTTTGTACTCGCTTGTTCGCAATAAAGCTGTTGTCTTCCTTGTTACTGAGTTTTTTTTCTGATGGTTACAACAACTATGTTTACATTCATAAACCCAAAGAGGATAAATTCAACCAACGTTTTTCCCACTCATACAGCATCAGCAACAAGCAAAAATTCAGGTGGAATTTTGCGTACCTTATTGGCCTGACCAGAGATCTACATTGTGCAGGTGTGCGTGACTGACCAATGAGATTCCTTCATCTCCCCCTTTTGCTAAAAAATCCTAACGAATTTGAATTCGGGTTTGCAAAAAGCTTCAGTGTGGCACACAGTACGCACAATCTTGACTGAGTCTGTCATAGCCAGCTTCAGCCCGATTACTACCAAGTCTAACACGAAATGTCTCATCTAGAACTCTACAGGCGAACAGCACTCCACAAAGTGCAGTGCATTCATCTGATGTTGAGTTAAAAATAAATACTTTGTAGTGCACATTGCGATTAGTTAGTGAGTTGTTTTGTTATTCCTAATATCACTGTTTGAATATATATGATCGACGCGATTGCGATTTTTTGTCGCAACCCCGAAGGTGTCTACCGACTAATTCCCGAATTTCGGGCAGTTCAACCAAATGATGTAGTCTGGTCTAGTCAAGTCAGACTGCAACTTTCGACATGCCATCTTCGCACTCGGTTCAGCAGCGGAAAGGTGGTCAATGGTTCGATTCACACATCAACTCTGTACCTCGACTTTCCGAGTAGCATCCAAGCAACATGTACGGTCTGTGTTTATTGAGGCTGCCTTTCTGTGTCAGTTCGAAATTCGGATTTACCCTACCAAGTTCGTAAGTAGCTACTTCTGTAAAAACACTGTTTGGTCCCCCTTATCAGTAAAGGAAGGTTCTGTAACTTCAGATAGTTGCGCCCCACAGTATTCACTCATAGTACCGGGTACTTAGCTAGTATGCTGGTTGTCACATCAGATCCGAGAACGGATGGCGATTTACTGAAACGAATAAGCCAAAGGGACATCTGATAGGTCTTCTAAAAGTACAACAGATCAATAATGCTTAGGTTGTTGAAACCGTTTGTCGAAAAAATCATACCATTAGAGTAAATTTTACAGATCAGCAAGCATTACGCACTTGATAGAATGAAAACAGAGGTTTCATTTCAGTGAGCTACATAGTGAACAAATAGAAACCAATTGTGTAGTGTACTCACATTTTGGCGGAATTGTTCATTTTCCGGGCGATAAAACTTTGTCAAAGCTGACATGGTTTATCTGTTGGTCCTTAGCTGGTTCTTTTATGAACGAACTTTGGTGTCTTCAGTGAAGACCATCCACTATGACTTCTTATAGTTTCCAAACCTATAGGTTAAACGCCGCGCCGCTTGGCGTCACCATCAGCAGTGACGCAACGTGCGTAGAGTCGTGCTAACATCTGTTCTTGAGTTTACCCTGATAGTGGATTCCTATTGGCCAGCTCCGGCTGGTCCAATCACAGATACGTGTGCAAATGATGCTCCAAAGGACACGTCACGAAAGCTAATATCAGAGCAAACACGGGACACAATACACAGCGAGCCCACCCAGTGTTTGATTGCAATTTATTAGACGTTACTCTCTCCGAAAACCGAGAAAGGTGCAGTTCTACCAAACTAGAAACAAAGTGATGATGCTCTCCACTGCTTGAGCAGTATTCGTTATCTCTGGTAGTAGGGATGTACCTACAAATTCACTGAACATATCTGATGCCCGGAGTTTTTATCCATGCAGAAGGAGGTGAACTTTTAAAAACTGGGTTAGTCTTTTAGACTACATTAGAAAAAAAGAAGTGGGATGACTATTGGATATGCTGTAATGGGACACCGAGTCATCGGTTACACGTTTCACTCGATTGGGAGTATGCTTAGCCGGTGGTAAAAATGAAACTCGGGTCATTTTTTGTGTTCCCTTTTGCAGTGTTCTCTTCCGGAAGGCAATCAGTTGCTAAACTAACTCAGCTGAAGATTGCACTTACTTGAGAGTGGTCTCTCCCTACGTGATAAACTGGGTGTACAAAATGTTGAAGGTGACCATTCAAAGCACGGTGCACCGCTTCGAGAACCAAAAAAAGGAAATACCCCCAGCAGGGAACCAATTTTGGAAGCAAAAATTTTTTATCCTTCTTCGAAGAAATAAATCCACTAGATCCGATGATCAGAGACACCCTTGTTCCTCAGCTAGTTGACTTACTCTCCGAGATGGGCACCGCAAGAACACACTGAAGAACATTGATGTTTTCGGGATCTTGTGGCCAGGTCAAATGGTTAGCGTAGGGGTTACTAATGAAATAAACAGTCAGTTTAGTGTTACCCGGATGAAAATGCTGTTCATTCCCCATGGCCTAGATGACGGAAGCTGAAGGACATTTCAAGTGCTCACCAGGTTGTGAGCCACTAAGGTTCCGAATATGGCCATACCTTCATTGATAACAAAGCATAATGGGTAAACAAGTGCCTTTAGAATATCATCAGCCGGCAGACACAAATCTTGTTAATGTCTGAAAAGGAGATTCACATACAAACAAGAAGGTGTACAAAGTAGGAAGCAAGAACGAAAGGTCACTGTTTGTTTGAATCTCCACATGGATGTAAATGACGAAATTATTTGATACCGACTCGAAAATGATTGCAAAGCCTATCACTTGAGAATACATGCTTTACCTGCCCGAAGAGAGTGTGTGCGTTGCAGAGGGTCTTAAATTGGGATTCCTGCAAACAACAGAATCACCTAAAATGTTACATAGTAGATAGAAAACTGTATGAATGAATGCAAAATGTGAGCAGCTGTTATACAAATGGACCGTAAGTTAAACATTCAAAGGATAGACATTCCACTTGTTTCAAGCACGAGATTTCAGTCTGTTATCCAGCGGCTGAGTAAGTATCGGTTGAAGAATCCGGAAGATTAGGCCGGGAGAATGAAGGGGGATAAAGTGGCCACAGTACAGCTCGTTTGAAGTGAACGGGGACCGGGGAGGAAAGGGCTAGTAGGTCAAAGATCTAGAAGATAAGAGCTAGGCTTCCAAGAAGCAGAGAGAAGGAAAACTGAGAAGGAGTAGCTGAAATTATTCAATAGCATCGAATGTCGGCCATCAGGAAGGTGAACCAAAAGGAAGAGAGTTGGACTGTGGCCAAGAGTACTCGGAAAAATGAGAGAGACAAGAGCGATGATCACGAAAGACCTCTGAGACATGAGATTATCTGTGCGATCACTGTTCAAACCACACTCAGAGAGCAGTGCGTAATGGAGAGCGAGTTTTATTGTACGTCAGATTGGAGCCGGGGCGTTAGGATTACCCCGGTGGGTTGGACGAACTGCTTACAGGTTTCAAACGGAAAAGTGGTTAGTGTCTTGTTTGCAGTTTTATGTCTCAGTCCAAACAGACACGAGTTGGGTAAAGGAGTTCCAAGAGATAGTGTAAACTCCGTATGGTGAGTTGGTGGGTGTTTTCAATGTATCTAGTATCATCCTGGAGATTCCTGAGAAAGGCCACCGCCTATCACATATCTAGATCCCGCTTTATACAGCCATGGGCAAACGGGGCTGTACAACACTTACTGGAACCTACTCGATTGGTAGAGAATTCACGTCACAGAATCGGAAGAAAAATGGGGTATGAGTTAGCTGGATGAAGAACTAGGAACGAGGGACTGCGTACGGTTCTGAGCAGAAGTATGCTAAAGCAGATGGCCAAGAACAAGTAAACCTTCAAACCAAATGTATGGCGAACTGAATTTGGACAACTAGTAAGGGAGGGACAAAGATCTACCACCTGGTGAATTCAATAAGGCCTTGAAACCAGTACAAGCTAGTACGGATTGCCTGTATGATCTACATATCCCGAAGAAGGAGGCAGCTGCAGAAATCAGGGGCGCGCTGTGGATAAATCGCCAGTTTCGACACGAACTGTGCCGGCGAAAATCAGGTTGGCATGTTTACAAATGCACCGGACCACCTAAGAACCATGTCAGACATAGGAAAATGCGGAACAGATGTGCCAACCACAAGTAAGTTAAACGGAAAGCATATGAAGCCAACTGACTGACCGGAGGGAAACCGAATCAAGTAGAGTGTACTCATCAATCAGAGGCTTTGAAGCTCCAACAAGTTCCCTATACCCATGGACAACCAAGCGTAAATGGTCAGCCGGGAATTACAACGAGCATCCCTCCTCGCTGGGAACTTTGCCGAAGTCCCGAGGAACAGTCGATGGATGACGCAGTGCCTTTGCTTTAATGACAGCATTAAACGAAAGCACCGAGGCCGGACCGTAATCATCCCATGGTACTCCATCATCCAGCCACAGTGTTGGCAACACCAATATCAGCCTAACTTGACAGGACAATGCAGACGATTTTGATGCTCCAAGCCTGAAAGGCCACCGTCGTGTCATTTTGTAACAAAGTTCCTGCAGTCAGCTCAGCGATGTTCTTGATGTATGGGAGTGTTTGCTGCATCAGTCCTAGTTAGTTTTCTGGGCGACCACCAGCTGAAACTTGTTGGGTGTCCATTTCTTTGAAAGACAGACGTTTTTTCTTCTCTAGTCTTGGACTCCTTGGTGTTGCAATTTTTTCTATAGCCGCAATTAAAGTGTCCAATGCAGTGTTGTTTGCGACGTCATGGATGGTCATCGTGATAAGTTCCATTTTACTCTCCCCGTTACAAGTCTCCCAGAATACGCTGGGACCATCACAGATCATATGCACTTGATAACCGATGATGAGGATAGAATTTGGTGGTTGCGGAAGTTGTAGGATCTGTGTTCACGTGACTCGCCGCTGAACAGTCGTTTTTCTGTCCTGGCGCACTTATTCTGGCGAACCCACACCAAAGAGGGAAGCACTGAACTCGAGTTTTGCTCTTATTAGAGCTCATCAGATGTGCATATCGTTTGCTGTGTCCGGTTTTGAACTCCGGACACCTGACATACGAAGCTAGCCTGTTACTACTACTCCACCAGCGCATGCTAGACACATCTGAATTTTTACTTCTGAACAGGCGGACGTGTTCACATTTGAGCGATGTGACTGATTTACCCAGTGCCTTGCACGATGACCCAGTAACTGCCCTGGTTGTGTCGATCGACTGACCCATCTGCCATTACTTCCCAATCAGGTAATGGTACGGACGCTTTGAAACATGCTGGACCGACCGTCACGAAGAGACTGGACCTTACCGTGGTGTGACGGTTTGCGCACCTCAGCGACCCATTTAGCTATACTGGGGGGTGTCCCCGCGACACTCACAGAGTCTCTCATACCAGGTTGGTCAATGGTTAGAGGTCTGACGAACACAGTCTCCTGGTCCTCCAGGTTGGGGGTTGGAACATATGGCGACTTGTTC
>SJOL01006429.1:433737-470999 GCA_004794785.1 Opisthorchis felineus | reverse complement strand
GTAGGCACCTCGGAATGATTGTAGTAAGCTAGCACTAAGTCCCTTCCCCGTCCACCTTTATTCTTTCCTTCACAATAAGGCTTTCAAATAAATCATGGTTGTACGGCAGTGAAGCATCGGTGTTGAACACTGATGTCATGCTGTCGATGATGATGATGATGATGCTGGACCGTTTCTGGGTTAGTCGGTGTGGACTCACCAAGAGAACTGTGCCAGGACAGGATGACGACTGTTCAAACGAGAGTGACATGAATAAAAATTTGGTTCGCTTCTGTGAAAATGTCACAAGTCGAGTGAGATCAAAACGTGCTTTTCCCAAAGATTTCACAAGCCTTAGACGAAGTATAGCCTAGTTGAGGCAAAGTGGACTGGCGAGTCGCCCTTTTCTTAACACAGTATGGTGGGGTTGGCGATCCGTATCCGGATTTGCCTGTCATTTCATACTACACCGATGGGCCCAAACACAGTGCGGGAATGCCGAATGCGGTATGCGTCCAGCCGCGTGTCCAACCAGCCGAAACCGTTATAAACTCTGGGAGAATGGGAGCAAAGGATGAATAGGGAGGACAGTTCTAAAGACATCATCATCCTCGGCTAATGACCGTTAGGCATCAACTCATGTGGGGCAACCAGGTTTTTGAGGTCTTCGACTAAAGTTGCCTGTTAACCCGTCCCACTCATACCGCTAGCCATCGTCAGTCAGTAATCTCCTTGGGCCGTCAGATTATGATCACAATATCGTAGTAGGCTAACCAAAACAGGACAAAATGGACTTCAATACAGTGCATTTATCTGTAAAAATAAACAAATAAACGTAAAACAGGCAGACAACCCACCAACCTGGACGTGGTGGACTACCCAAAGACACTAGATCTAGGTGGTGGTACATCTCAGGAAGACTGCAAAGGCCCGTACCGTCAGAACAAGCCTTACGAAACATTGTGTTCCTTGATTAACAAACCGGCGACTCCTCACGAAGGACCTATGTCTAGTGCATTAGTTCTTCTTGTCAGTTAGGAGAAACACAACATTCTCGTCTGTGGACAGATTCAGTAGGTGGAGCAAAATTTTGAGTAGACGTCGAAAATTACTAAAGCTAGAACATTTTTGAAAAATTGCCTGAAATAGGTTATTCAGTTTCGGGCGGGCCTAAAGTTCTCACAAGACCATGTGATTTTAAGACGCAACCCTATTACGTCGACGCGTTGAACTCCGTTTATTTATAGCATCCCATGACGTTTTCGCCTAATTTTATCGATTCGGAGCTGGGTTTTCTTGGAGGTGTAGTGTGTGCCATCTTGTGACAGACAACTTGTTACTCAAATGGGTAATCCACGGCAGGTGCAAAACTATACCCCCCTCTCTCTCGTTGGTCTGTGGAAATCGATAAGAGTGCTGAACTCTAAGATTGCCGAAAAATCTACCATTCTGTTTACTCCAAAATAGCTTTTTTGTAATACTGATACTTCTTGGATGAGCTCATAGACAAACTTGTAGGATGAGATGCATTGGAGACAGTGTTATTTTCATTCTGTTACCCAGAACCAGTCGCCTGTTCAATTCGGAATTCCACTTGTAACCGGGTCTAAACCGGTGTTACATGAGTGGAAACTTCCGTCATTTTAGTATGTTTTGAATCCTCAGTTGAGCATGAATCATACATCATGGTGAGTTTGTTCATTCAGATTTTAAAATGTCGAAAGGTGGGCTAATCTGTTGTTGTGCTGGAATTTAGTTCCTATGCTACATCACCATCTCTAATCCAACCACGTTGACATCATATTGGATGGCGAACACACTGTCAGTCTAACGTCTACAAACACGTCGAGCATGTATGTGTTATGGCCTCCCATCGATCCTCAGACAATAAACGTCGTAAGAGGAATCCAGTTGTATCTCGAAGATATTTTTGGTAGTGGATCTTGAGAGAGAGGATCTTGGTGACGAAAAGGCTGGTCGTATTGGACAGGGAGAGGAATTCATGCCGGGCCAACAAGCCGATGGAGTTTGGCGCCTAGTTTGTGCCTTCAGTGGCAAGCTGTGAGACGACTGCGGAACAGCTGATATCTTCTAAAGTGTCACCAAAAAACCACATGCATCGTCGACAAATGAAACAACTAGACATTCTTGGATTCCCGCTTTCTGACTAAAAACTGGGGCTCTGTTGATTCAGTGTTGTAGATAGTATAAATAAACTATCACAATGCCAAGCGGGTTTGTGCAGCAAAGTGAAGAAAAACCTGTCTAAGTGGTAGTTAGTTATACTACCGATCAGCCGTTCGCACCCAAACACCTACTAGCTTGTAGGTCACGAGTTCGAGTCTCCCTGAAAATTTTTGAGGTACATGCTACTGGTAAGTACCATTTAGAATGGAACAACTCTGCTGTGCTTTTCAGCTTTTCGGCGTGGGAGGGCTTTACTTACAAGACGAAATACTGGTTAAACAAAAACCACTGAGTTGATGTTTACGGAAGACTCGGCTCAAATTCGCCTGAATTCCCGGTTTACAGTATTTTTCAACTGAGTACGCTGCACAAAAGCCGCCTAGTGTTTCAGCTGGAACAGATTTGAATACTTCAAATTATAGTTCAATGACACCCAAAAGGTCAACGAATTCTAGATGGGTCACCAGTGAAAGCTAAATTAATTTTCAGATGAGTCTTTATTGTAACTTACCTACAAAATAGGTTTGACAGGAATTCTGGGGCTAGGCTCACTTGATGTACCCCGAAATGGGCGAAGCTGTCCACAGTGCTCACAAAACGCATGAGTAGTAATACGTTTAAACTGTGTTTTCTGAGTGGAAAAGTCTAGGTTCGCACTAGAATGCTGTAAATATGAACCATCTCGGCAAGTCTTCAGATGTTTGCGTTTCACTCTGTTGAATAACCTAAAGGGGAATGCTTATTGCGTTCTTCTTTGTTGTCACCTTCCTTTTCGGTTTGGGCGTCGCTCTGAATGAGTTTCTTTATCTTTGTGGATTCTAGAAACTGGTCGTATACGGGTCTATTGATTTTGCTGTGCGCTGCTCCCATCTTTCAAGAGAATTCTTCCGAGACCACTGTATGTGCTACGAAGGAAGTTAAGCCTGATGACACAAGACGGAAGTATGTTCGTATCGCAGATTTTGTCAGTCTTGGAAAAGCAGCTCCACCGCATTTTCGTCCAGTTTAGGCCTGGTAGAATGAGTACTGCGGGACCGGTTGCTTGATGGTATGGTTTGACGTCCAGAGGTTGAACTGGGAAAGCACTACGCTACTTCCTAAAGTTGCACCAACTCCAAAATCCGAATGGGTCATATTCATGGAGATCAACACTCTGTCTCAGACCACTGGGAAATGCAACCTAGTTGAAAAGCAGCCGAATCCAGGTAACTAACTATTCTCGGTTACTCATCAGGTAGGCGCAGTCCCCGAGTTTCCGTCAACCTCATGTTCTACTTGAGACCAAATTGCACGAAATTAGCAAAATTTGCAAAAAAATTTGTTTGCAAATGAGTGCACTTCGGTAATTTCGTGCAATTTGGTCTCAAGTAGAACATAAGGTTGACGGAAACTCGGGGACTGCGCCTACTTGATGAGCCCCAAGAAGGGCGAAACCGGTCGTGGGCTGTCGAAGAATTTTCAGAAACCTTATAAGTAGGGCATTACGAATATACATGTTTCGCGATATCTCGAAGATCGTAGCAAATGAAACATGAGGCGGCCTGGTGCAGCACATTCAGTTGCCTGGAAACATCACAAACGAGAGATTCAGCTGGGTTCCAGGTGAGTCTCTCGCAAAACCAAATTTGTTTGCAAATGAGTGTATTTCGCTATTCTCGGTCACGTTTTCATTGCCACTGTCATCCGTGAGTTTCCCATTATTGCAGTTTGAATCTTCAGCCTATACAGCGGTCCAGTGATTGTTGTTCAGGTTTTGGGAAATCGGAGGTTTTAAAACATCGCTTCACGCAAGCAGGAAAATCCCTCGTTACTTTAATGCAAGTTTATTTTGGCATCGGTTGAGTCAGCTCAAAGGGCGCGCTCTGTCATCCAAAAAATTTGGATTTGATTGACAAGTCAATTTGAGGTCTCCCTTCTCTCAAACAGTAGCCTACTTCACCTACCGTCGTCGAGGTCAGTTTTTCTCGATGGATTCTGAAGCCTTGCAGCACTGCAAGCATTCGCTCGTTTACGTCACTCCCAAAAAAAACTTGTGATTGAAAGAAAACGCTTCAGATCCCGGAGGGAATATGCACATCAAGTATGACAATGTCACCCGGTACTTTTCCACTACACCTCAGCTATTCCCTGTGGCATGCTCTACTATTCTGTTTAGGTTCGTGTATTCCATTTTTACCTTCCCTGAGATTGGCACAATCGTGTTTTCATTTCAGTTCCCAATTTTCCCCATAGCTACGATCATAGCTTATCAATCAATAAGGTAGATGTCCAATCACCAAACTATTTGAGTTATCAGTCGGGAACGCCTCAACAAGGGTCACTGACGGTCAGGCACTGCTTCCATTGTTGTTAACTCAAGGGGTCGTAACTGTCCACAGCATCGAGCTCATTTCTACGAGACAGAAACTGGCTTTTGCTCAGGCTATTTGAATCTAGACTTCTCACTTCAACGCTAACTCAAAGTTCAATTACTACTTGTGGATAAAAGAGAATTCCACCAGAAATTTTGGACGAGAAACGACAAATCTGTAGTGGCTGATTGTATGTGTATCAGATAGTTTGTACGCGTGTGTGTCCGTTCGTCAGTACATTGTTGTGTGATTCCTGGACATGTGATCGGAGTTATATACTTACCTTTGCAAACGGGGCCTGTACACAATACTTCCGGGTCCTTACTTACGTATTTTCTAACTTATCTTGAACTTACGATGAAAACATACAACCTAATCCCGCAACAAAGTTATGGGGTCATTCAACTTACCCATTACAACTCCATTCAATGAGGATAGATCTGAGTGATGTTGAGCAGTAGGTGACGCAGCCCATGTCCCATTTTGCACACCTCGGTAGTTGTGTCAACTCTGACGGAAGTGTCTGCGGAAGTCAATACAGAATCTCAAAGACCGGAATCACCTTTACCAACTTGTGTCACTTTTGGGTGTAAAAAACCCTGATCGCTGGTTCTCAAGAGTCACATGTACCAGACAACAGTAAGGACTATAATGTTGCATGGTTTTGAGTCGTGGCCTCTGCGGACAGATGGTGTGGGGTGTCTTTAGGTTTCTAACTACCACGGCTTCAGAAACGTGGCTGATATCCGATGGCGTCAACGAATTCATAACGATGTGATTAGAAAACGAGTATTTGGTTGTGCGGCAAGTACTTCTGTTGCGGAAGACATCGACTGCAGTGCTTCGGCCATGTGTAACGCATATCGAAACACCGTTTACCGAGACGAGCCTTGTTCTCCGTGCCTCCTTCAGAATTCAAAAACTGAGAAGTCGACAGCGTGTGATGTGGCAGAAGGGTGTGAAACAGATTACTGGTGCAGTGAGCCTTCCAGGATGGGGTCTTCGTGACCCCCACCCTGTGCGCCCGGTGGGAAACAATGAAAGCAATGGTGTCTGATCGATATCAGTGGTGTTCGTGCTGTTAGTTTCGTTCCAGACTATCTGAATGTGCGCCTGGAAGCGTATGCTCCTCAGAATTCTTGCGATCGGGGAGCACCAGGTCCCTCACCCACCCACTCTTTTCTTTTAAGTATAATTAAGCAAAATTTGTGGTTGTACGGCAGTGAAATATCAAAGTCAACACTTATCTTGCAGTCTCCGATGATGATGATGATGCAGCGCATTAGGAATCAAGTCCATATTAACTGGAGTGAAATACACCCAAAGTAAGCGTGACTGTGATAAAATCATGGGACTACTTGACGTTGCATTGCCATCAGAAGAATTCGTCTTCAAACACTCATGGACTACTTTTTTCCGTTTTCATTGAGCATGGGGATCACATTTTCATGTTTCACAGCGAGCACCAACTCGATTTTGCACACTCCCTTAACCAGTAGGTTCTATGAGTCCCCATCGGGTAGAAATCAGCACTACAAGCTAGCCAGTCAATAATTTAACGAGATAAAACACAGCTGTATATCACGTGAGGCACGTGAAACACTGTGCCGCCGCGGTCAAATATCCCAGCCGCTTATCTACTAACAACAGTGAGTGGAAATTTTTGGTTTATTGTTCAACCAAAACATAAGGCAGCTCCTGCGCAGGAAGAGAGATTCGAGCGGATTTTAGCTGAATCTTCACGTAGTTCGTTCGTAAGTGAGAATTCATCACAATGTTGTTCTGCTGGTTCAGGAGCCGATGACAACTTCTCATTTTTATCCGTCGCCAAGTCTGAGTTTTCAGCCAAAAGGAGAACAAACAGCCTCTAGTGATCCACGGATTCCCAAGCAGCTTATCGAGTTCTCGCTTTATGTTTGTGCTAGCTAGCGGCTAAAGTTAAAACGCAGACGTTACTAACCTAAAAACACGCAGCAACAAAATGGGAATGAATTCAAGCCCTTATCTCAGTATTCTTTGGTAATGTAGTCGCTTATGGGATCGGTGGGGTGGCACTTCAACATTGTGCTGTTTTCAGCCGTTATCATCAGCTGGCTGGTGGTCATAGGGGACGCTGTGGTATGGTGATATCATTTCTGTTCGAATGCGCATGTGAAGGGGACAAGATGAAAACTCGAATGACATAACCGGTTGATAAGCTTCCCGTACATAGTCGAACCGTGTTTGGTTGTTGTTAAAATAGGGTGGACTCACTCAGTGCTGATATGAGGAGTGGTCGACCTTGACATTGATTAGTATCAGCTGTTTTCAAATGGGATGGTCTGTCAGATATCCATCCTGAGGAGACTTTGATTACGCCAGTTCCGACTAAGGATATTCGTAACCAGAGATACTAAAGCTAATGTCGTCTTGTGACCACTACTCTGTTGCAAACTTTTTAAGTGGTATTTTATTCCTTCAGCTTGCAAAAGCTTTCAGGCATGGTAATTTCGTTTGCTAACTCAAAGGGCTTTCATCTCCTGAGTCTATTCTTTAATGGTACAGGCATTTTACCTCCCTACGCTCCCCCATACGGGGGGGGGGCGTTCTTCAATTCCCTGGTTTTTCTCACTATCGTGAGTGGAGGTACTTTCCAAAAACATCGTCCATGAGTTAAACTTCCATTTTCTGGTAGAACGGAGCACGTAACCGATCACTAAAGAGTTTCATTAAACCCCTCTCGCTCTGATAATTGATGCTCCATGGGCACGATCACTTTCTGGCTGCTGTGTCACTTCACTGCTTATATACATGGTATGGAGCTGCATACGGAGAGCAAATATAAACTCATATATTCATCTATGTTCACTATCCACCAACATTTTCTTCAATTTACGGACCAGGGAATAGCTCTGGTGCCACTCTCATCCTTTCTTCCTTTCTCATCCTTTCGTTGTACCGGCCCATCTTCCACATGGTAGCCTGTCAGTGGAGGTCTCAACCGAGACCTTTAATGTGGCGTCTAACAGGACTAATGTACAGAAAATAAATTGTTTTCAGTAATGTCTGGAATGGCTGATAAGGTTATAAAATAATAAGTGTAAAATAAATCAAAGCGTAGATTTTAGTACTGCAATAGCCCAAATAGCATCGGTTTGGGTATCCTACCCTGTCCGACAATCAACAGATTGCCCATCAGATCCTAAGGGAACGATAGTACAAACACTGTAATGGCTATGAATACCACTTTCATAGGTCCAGTTCCATTGGTGCGAGCTATTGGGCTTTCAGTAGTTGCCCGCGGATGTGCTGCCGGCAGAAACTGAAATTTTTCAACCCACTGTACTTGGTGTAATTCCTCTGAAAAACGTGATCTTTGTGAAGAGGTTCGATCCATTCGCCAGCTCGTTCGTTCATTCGCGTGACGAGTGCGTAAAAACGCCAGTGTATTTGTTTACTTGTTACATTATCTGCAAGAACCATTATTGGCACAGAAGCACGCAAATCAGACAGTGAAATCCTCTTCTCGCAGGAAAAACCTGTTCCCTCATAGAAAGCCCACCCTCGCGCAAGTACCACTTTTTTTCATCATCCAAGGCTGGTGTTTGCACTGAGAAATTACCGAGAAATCTATGGGAACAAAGATGGTAACAAAGGATGGTCTCCTTATATGTTGATCTGTCTGACCTCCAATTCCATTGCGAGGACCCTGAGGAAGCGGTGAATGGTCACACGATTGTCCAGTAAACGAAACGCATAGTCTTCCTTCTGTTTCAGAAACTGACTGCATCAGCGGCATAACATCTGAGACAAGCTTCGAAACAGATCATACCTCAAAGCTGTAATTTGTAATTTTTTGAAGTTTTCAGCAATTCCATGGAGGCTGTTACGTAAAATGAAAGCATATATCATTCACGTGATATGCATTTTCTGACGTTAGGACAGGGCATCTGGTCAGCTTGACGTGCGTCATCGAATTCGGATCAACGCCTTTTTTATTTTTAGTCTGTTACGGGCCTGAGAGAGCAAGAAATGCTAACAGCACTGCCAAGGAATGATCCGGTGGATTTTGAGAAAGTTTATTTTTACAGAGGAATCATCAAGAAACTCGTAGAATTCATGTTTAGTGACGTTATTCGCTGACGTTGTTAGGTACTATCATGGGCTATGCCTTCTTGTAAATGTAGTGCGTGAAATAACTTGACATTGAAAGGAAGAATTCACGTGAAATGAACAAATAGACATGCCTCGCCTTGGTGTGTATTAATCGATAAAAGCACTGAACACCAACATTACCGGAATACTTATAATCATATTTATGTCGGAGCGCCCTTTTGAGTAAAAGGGCGAAAGCAGTGCTGAGGAAGTAACGGAAATACGCTGAGTTAGAAACAGCCTGAGCTTTCCCAAAATACACTCATTTGCACACCAATTTGGTTTTAACAGAACGCTTAAATGAATCTCAACTAAACTTCTCTCTTACGATGGTCTTCTTCAACTGGATATGCTGCACAAAGGCTGCTTCACGTTTCATTTGATAAGACACTTGAGATATCATAGTATACTTTTATCTTGAAGGAAACCACTCATAGGGTAGCTGTGAACTCTTCAACAAACCACTCCTGTTTCACGTTTCTTGGGACTCATCAAGTAAACCAGTCCCCGAGGTTCCTTCAACTTCATGTTTTACTTGAACCCGACCTGTAGAAAATCCGCAACACACACTCACTTGCTTACTCATCCGCTCTGAACACGAGGCTAAATGAAACCCACCTGAATCCCCCGTCTACAATGAATGAGCCTATCTGATGGGCGTCAAGAAAGGCGAAACCTGTCACGTACTGTCGAAGAGTCGTCAGCAACCTAATGAGTAGTTTTCTCCGAGAATGAAATATTAATTTTGATCAGGTCTCCACTTTGCTTAGTTTGTCTGTAATCGAGCCCGAGTCAGCGTACTATGTTTTATCCACTGTATCTGAATACCTTAACAAGTATCCTTAGTCGAACAAGTATTATACATTCAAGTTATTTTGTTCATTTAAAATGATAAAATCTGTAGTATTTCCGGTTAGTTTTTTTCTAACTAATTAAGATTAAGATCTTTTCCATCGGTTATGAGTTACAGTTTTAATGAAACAACAAGTGGACGTTCGATGAATGTCTAAAATAGAGGTAGATTTGACCTACCTTTAAGTATGTTAGAAGACACGTAATCCTAGGGGACGGGTTGGAATTCCTCGATCAGGACAGATATGCCTCATCGAGCCACAGGAACGCTTTCAGATTATTGTTTCTTTCAAGGTCCAATGGCCAGATCGCTTGCCTTTAAACTGTTCAAGGAATGCTTGCGTCCAGAAATTACGCGAGCTGTGAATCGTTCAGCCGTAAAGTCCTCTAAAATATGATCGATCGGTGGACTACTTTCATGAATCCAGTGTGGACACAATGCACTAGGTACACTAAAGAGCAGACCTTAAAATTATCCGCTGATGACAGTCTACGAGGATAGCACATGATCCTTCCAAATTTTGAAGCATGATCAGCTGGTTTTGAATGGGAACAGTCCTCCCCCCAAACACACATCCCTACATCCCTGTTGATGTGGAGACGGACGATGAAGTTTGAAATTGCATACTTGGGGGTAAAGAGTAGTGGCAGTATGCCACAGCAACGGGAACACAGAGATTATTTGGTACAAATTTGAGCAGTCGTGAACTGAACGAATGATATAACTTGTCTGCAAAGGCAGCCCATAACAGGGAAAGTTAGAAAATAGCAAAGAACACATACGAATCCCTTATCGTCAAAGTACAGCACTCGTCAAAACAATTTTTATGAGCACTATGACCGCTAAAAATGCACGGGTATTCCATGTTTGGATAAGAATTGAGTCCCCGTCTCAGACAGGCTTGATAAACAGTCGGTAAGTTTACTGCTTGGCCACGTTTTACATCTTCGTCAGGCCAGATGAATAAGCTATCAAGTTGGCCAGGTTTTAAGACAGACGGAGAACCAGTCGGCGAGATTTCTCACGACTAAACGGCTTTATCAGTGCTGGATGTCAGTCAGAACTTCCTGTCGGTTGATTTACATGTGGATGACTAACATTTACGACAGATGGATAAGGGGGAATTGCATCGCATCTCTCGGCGGCTTCACACATGGTTCGTTTTAAGGACGTCTGTTCATTCGGACGTGTGGTGGAGCCAATAACTCGTAGTAAGCAGTTGTCTGGCTCGATGTAAACTATGGTCAAGTAGTCATCATCTTCGGACGACAAGGATTCAAGCATTCTATGAAGCTCAAACGAAATAAGCTTGGAGAGGGATTACGAAAGAAACCCTGGTAGAACACCTGGGGAATCGCGGAAGATGCAGCCGAGCTTTCCACGGTACAGGGACAAGCAATCTCGTTTCACAAACGTGAATTTTTCTTTTTTAGTCTGTTTTGACAAATCATCGTAGAGGTTTGAACAATCCCAGCAAACGTGAAAAACGTAGAAGAGAGAGGCAAATACCATTGAAAAAAACTGATGACATGTAAGTTGGTGGCAAAAGCCTTTCAGTTCGATGAAAACGAATGAACAAATTCGGAGAGAATCGCTGGAAGACAGAATGGAGAATTCCGGTGGGGGGGGGGTACTCATTCGAGCTCATTCTCTTAGACAGTCAGTGCACAGCTGGATCAGCCGCTTTTCTTTTCCAATGCACACGGAACTTTTGTTCATTTTTTCGTTATACACTTCCTTTTCTGTTCGATTAACCTCTCTACAATTACACTTGTTGATACGACCGGATATCTGTGCAAACCACCGCAAGAGATTGACTGTTATGCCATTTGGAAAAACAGCCGAATCGGGCTACTAGCTTCTGAGTCATATTTAAACAAAAAAGATGTGTACAAGCATGCGGACGTGTAAGAAGTACCCAGTCAAAGGACGGAACAATACAGCGGATTGTGTTCAGCCCAATGGCTTGTCGCAGTAATGGATATGAACCAAAGCAAACTTAAAGACAGTCCTTGGACGAAGCTCGAACCCGCGATCTCTCGTGACATGTTGACTTCGGTTGAGGTAAATCATAGTTCAGACACCACAACTGGTCCATGTAATCCTTTCATTATTCCTTCTTCACAGGTAGGGCTTTCCATAATCTGGCCTATCATCGACTGGCCGAATCCACGCTGGGTAGCAAAATACAATAGTAGATCGGGTCATCATAAACGACAGATTCAGCTGGATTCATTTGAATCCCCTGTCAAAACAAAATTCGTGTGCAAATGAGTGTATTTTTCCAAATCTGTCCCATTTGGGTTCAAGTAGAGCATAGGTTTGACGTAAACTCGGGGACTGCGCCTACCTGATGACCCCCAAGAAGGGCGAAACCCATCGTGAGCTGTCGACGAGTTTTCAGCAACCTTATGAGTAGCGTGTTACGTCTAAAAACTCAAGTGTTTCAAAGGCCGAGTGACACTTTTTAGAAACTTCTGTATGGCACAGAAGCCTCCGGCCAGCTGAATACATTCAAACCTAAATCCAAGAATATATCGTTACTGGTACCAGTTTGAACCTTGGCTTACATTACGAATAGTGACATCCAGGTTTAGCTCCAAATTCCCACTGCTACCTATTGATCTGACTCATCGATTCAATTGGTTTTTGGTGAGCTGGCAGTTTATCGATCCGTCGAGGTTCGTAGTTGGCTTGCAAACGTTTCGTTACTGTAGCCAGTAGGCGTTGATAACCACCATGCCTGACGAGCGGACCAACCGTCAAGTGATTAACACCATGTAACCCATTCCAGTATGTGGAAATATGTATCCTGGGTTATTTTCGAATAAGCTAAATGGCCAACTGAATTGAGGGCTCTCTTGTATGTTTGTGGAGAACAAGTCATCAACAACACTGTCCCAATAGTAGACATCAGCGCTGTACTGCCACACAACTGTGGAAAAACAAAGCCCTAGTAAAGAATGAAAACAGAGGGATATTGGAGGATTTAGTGCAAGAAAAGCTCAGCGTCATTGAGGAAAGTGTCAACAGAAAATTATCGTCACCTTTGACTAACACTGAAATAAACACACCTGGGTCTTAAGTGGTAGAAGAACGCTATTAGTCAAACCCACTCGGCATTCGCTGCGAACTTTATCCAGAAAAAGCTCACAGCATAAGGACAGATAAATGACAACTTGACTTGCTACACTAATCACTTATTGCGGTAACTTCAAGGATATCCAATCACGTGCAAAGTAAAAAATTGAGTGAGTGCCAGTCCAAAAGGTCCAAGGACCCCGCAACGCTCTGTATGACTGTGGCCGCTTCCTTTTCGCGTTACCTTGTGACTTTTTCCCCGCGCAATTTCCACCAGTGAGGGCTGTGCGTCGAGCTCTATGGCTTCTCTGGTAGACAGTGGTTTGGTATGTATAAAACGTGCCTCAACAACTTCAAACTTACAGTTCTTGCTTTCTTACTTGATGCCATTTCGTGATGAGCATGCCGTAGTCCGTTACTTCCTGCTTCATTACGAAAGCAATGGCAGTCAGTTTTTCTTAAAACCCGGGCCAGAGTAATTTACAGTTGCCCCATTGTAAGATCATAGTCTACTTGGGGGGTTATGTTTTAAAGTACCAGCAACACGATATTTGTAACCTATCTAATCAAAGCCGGAGGCTGTTTCCCGATTGATTACAATTTCCGCATTGACTTTTGCGTAATCCTGCAGTATGTTTCGGATTTCTTTCACCAGATTCTACATTTCTTATGCAAAGAGAAAGTTTGATAAGGATGGACATTCTAACCAGGGTGCTTTAAAAAAGACAATGGAAGCTTTCAAAAAACCATGATAGAAGAAGGTATTCAGTACTCATATAGTTTATTTTATGCAGTAATGAAAAATTGTCTCTTGAAGTTGCGGGTATTACCATGCTGATAAATATACCGGTGTTATAGTGCTGCCACTCTACCATATTATACTATATCACACCACATCACACTATACTACACTATACTACACTCACTATACTATACTATGCTATACTACACTATACTTTGCTATTTATAATACCACTGGTGTTTTGTTGACTACATCGATATGACTAACTAATCGCCTTACTGATAACACAATTTTTTCACGATTTCCCGTCCTAATTTTGCGAAAGCCGGCACATCGATTTTTGATCGGACAGATCTCGCTAAAAGGGATTCCCTCCTCAGTAGGGAAAGCTCCCCTCTCCGCGATGGCCTGTCGTCGCTGGGTCACTACATTCAACAAAAGGTGACTTCGTTATATAGCTACGGTACGCTGCGACCAGAATGCTGGCAGACAAGGTGCACTAGACTGGTAAACTTTCCAGTTGCTCCTGCGTTAACAGGGCATTCTGGTACTATCCGCTAGCCTGATTATCGCATCTGCCCTATCATTTGGTTCTAGGTTAAAGCTTGAACATGTGCAATTGGGGACTTCATTTCAAGGAAGTCAACGCCAAAACGTAGGTCAGGCTGCAGAAATCCTGATGGATGCTTTTGCATAGTCATTCGGATTTCTGGGACTCCAAAAAACACCTTGTATAGGCCTAATTTCACGAGTTACTTGCTTTAAACCTCTGCACAACTGCTGAATAACGCCATCATTTTGGCATGACTATTACGGGGTTAAACCGTTGCGACTGGCGGAGAACAAACCCCAGAAGAAATACCACCTTAAATTGAGCTTCACCATGCTTTCTCAGCGCCTTTTTTGGCACTGAAGTGAATTAAATCAACTGTTGGGTTAATTATAACGCGAGAACAGTTAGCATCTCTGCAATGGCGTGTAGATCCTTACCCCGGTGCGAATTGATAATAATCGCGCTAATCCCTGGTTTAGGTGAGGGTGAAACTACCAAGCAGGGCCGTTTTGCTCACTTGGTGTAACCCTACAACTCCAATCTGACGTGCAATACTCTGCTCTTGTACGACAAAGGTCTAACTTTGCAGATGATCTTGTTTTCACGCTCGATCAGCTAGCATGTTTTTCCCTACAAAAGAGTAAGCATATACACTCGTTTGGCCTGTATTTGACATACTCTATAATCAAAAACGGTACACTTTTCCTCCATTTCTATAGCCCGAAAGATTAAATGCAGGTATGAATGTTGACGCTGTGAAAAAACAGCATCATAGATATATCACAGCACCAGTTTCTTTCACGTAGATCTTTCCAACAGATCAATGTTGCTTGCTATCTAACATCCTTTTGAGTAGTATAGTTTGTTCTCTTATGAGGAAGCTTGAAGCTTGCGTTGTGTGCATTATGATTACATGTCTCGTGGTCTAATCATCGAGCACACCTCTAGCGAGCAGATTAGTCTGGAAAGAAGGTGAATCAATACAGGATGGACTGAAAGCATACGTGCTAGACAAAATTGGTCCGTTAACCGAATCACACTATGCTGGAACATTTTGAAGTTTTATACATCCCATCCCTTTACTTTCAGGAGCTTCAAAACTTTTCGCTGGGTTTTTGGCAGACATGGGGTCAGGAAACTCAAGTCACTTACGAATCAGATTTGAGGTCTTCATTAGGACAAGTAGTGACATGTCGAACCGGTTTTTCATTCAGACACAAGGATACGGCAAGCAAGCCTGATAACCAAGATGGAAATGATCAAGAAGACAGTGTCATGCAGTGCGATCAATGCTGAGCGAATCCACTGTTGCACGGCAGTTATGACAATACACAGGAACTGAAAAAGCACTCACGCAATTTATGTGTCGTGGTGCCGACTTTTGCGCACTAAGGGAAATCTAAAATACCTACTAATATCAAACTCAGTGAGTAGTTAGAGATTTATGGCGTCCTGGTATTTATCTGTCTCTTCAATTGGAGCACCCACAAGAGATCCCAACGGGACGATACCAGGTTAGCTCCAGCAAATTTATCATCCGTCATTTCACCATCGGGGCGCATCTTAGATCAATTAGTCACCTGGTGGTTCGGCACATGTGAACGATTTAGACCCTAGCGCGCCTACAAAATATCCGTCGCAACCCTCCAACTCTGCTTTTTGGCGCTTACTGTCTCCCGAACTTAGCTAGCTTTCACCTTCTACCATCCGTTTAGTCCAGTCTATGTAACTGACTATGCCGCTTGGTTTCACCAATGCGCCTGCCGAGACGCTAACCACAACTGAATTTTGGAAAGGCCGAAATGGGTTGGACTTAAACTCCATCCAGTGAAGTACCGGTTCCTACAGGACGCACCAACTTTTCTGGGATACATGGCGTCAGCAGAGGGTGTACAAACGGACCCGTTAAAAACGGAACAGGGGCAGAATTGGCCGGAATCAAAGACAGCGTAACAAATACACAGTCTCCTGTGCTTAGCATCAAACTACCACATGTTTGTCCCAAATTGTGCAAAACAGCAGCCCAAATAAATGAACAACTATTGCACGGAAATGAATTCGAGTGGACAGAGAGGAGGCAAAGCAAACTCAATGGATTACAAAAACGGCTCTGTGAAACACCAGTCAGAGAATAAGGTAGACTGTTGGAACTATCGTCCACTCTCGTACATCGTCCAGGTAATCGACAAGTGGACGGTGACGCGCCGTCCAGAATCCCCAAAAGGAAGTATGGCGACGCTTCATGAACAACACCGAACATATAGCAAACGTCGACGAGGCTGGTGGATGAAAAGAGGTATATGGACGTGGTTAAGAACTCACCGGAACACAATAGACAACCTTCAGTGTAGAACTCCGACCTACTGGAGAGGAAATGTCTAAATCAAACCACGACGCGCTCAGGTCATATACGCACTGAGACCGTTTGAAAGTAAGAAACACCTGCACTGTGATGGACGCAGACACATAACAGTGGAACACCCGAGAGGCTTCACAGAGAACTTGGTTCCATTGGGTTGAGCGATATGTTGGAAGCTGACTTCACAAGGCTCTTGTGAACCAAAACAAGCAACAAAATGCAGGATGCCTGCCAAGTCTGAAAATTTCACGCAGTGAGCTTAGTGTTTTATGTCGTGAGAAAGGGTGATCGCAAAGCGGAATAGGTTGAAGGGAGACATAAGACACTCTCAAGACCTGTGGTTTTGCAGGAAACAAATTCAGATGAGGAGGGTTTTATGGAGATGGATTTTTGAGTTTAAACATGCTTTCCCTCCACCCTTTTCGGGTTTCAGCAGTGAGAGGCACACTAAGCTTTGATACTGAGTCAAAAACAGACCTTTCTAGGTTCGAGGAAGTCTCAAGGAAGGGGGGGGGTCGAAACTGTAAATACCCTTCTTGAATAAAGTGTCCCAAAACGGTGCTAGCAATCGAGCGGAATATTTACAGCTCAGATGCGTTTATTTGCTGTTAGTCAGTTGGCTTATGATCTGTCCTCTAAGCTTGGTTATCGGATTGTAAACGCTTCATCACTAGACGAAGTTATTATCAGAACAGGCACTGTTACACAACGGATTCAATAAAAGGGATGATAGAGGAAACTCATGGAAGGTCCGTAAAGTTCTCCAGGCCGTGGTTAATTCGGGTTTCAGGTGTTGGTGGTTGTGGGATTTTGTGGAATGCACACTCACATGACTCTTGTTTGAACAATCGTCCTCCTGTCCTGACGCAATCATTCTGGTGAGTCTACACCAAAGGCTGAGAGCTTTGGACCCGAGTTTCGCTCTTATTATCAGAGCTCATCAGCAGTGCGTTCAGCACCCTTTCGGTACCTAACTGCCATGCCACCCGAAGGAAGCACGAGGGCTGGGATACTGCCATGTTGCCCAAGCATAGACAGGGGAAGTCGAGAGGCAGAGGTCGGGTTCGAACCACGGATCTTCCGGTCAGTAAATTCGCGCTCTAACCGCTGAGCCATCTCGCCCCATCAGTTGTGCATATCCTTGGCGTGCCGGGGTTTGAACTCCACACATCTGACATGCGGGGCGAGCGTGTTATCACTACTCAACCAGCTCACGCTGGACACATCTGAATTTTTACGTCTGAACAGGTGCGCATGTTCGCGCTTGAGTGATGTGGTCGGAAATCCTGACGCCTCGAACGACGACCCAGTAACATACCTTGGTTGTGTCGATCGAGTTTGTTACAGTATATCCAAGCTTGACGACGGCGCTAAACAAAATAACTCGGCGCTTATTCAGAAACCTGCAGCAGATAATTTTGTTGACACAATTACAGGAAACGAGCTTTAAGCTAGGGAATGATGGAGTTTAGGGAAGTGGAGTTGAAGACGAGTACACCATTTGACATCCGCACCACAGCAAGATTCGCCATAAAAGAAGCAAGTCTTGCTCAGAATGGCATTACGCTGAGAGTAGCTCAAGATTCGTGGCCATCTAAAACGCTTTCCATTACTCAAACCCAGTCGCCCGTGCCTAGTCCCATCAAATGCATTGCTGACCTTTTTTGCTAGAAGGGGTGTCTTGTTGCTGATTTTATGGACATGTCTGCATCAAAACTTCACTCTAGTTCGATGGCTGACAATTAGGTACTGTGCAGAGACCTTATCCAAAGCACATGAATCTATTTTTTGCTCCATAATCCCTCGGAAACACCACCACAGCAAATGGTGAACATTCCTTTTTCATTATATATTCACTTACCGCAATCCTCAACACCCTAAGCGTTCTGAGTACGCATTTTAGGGTCCCAAAATGTCATATGAATGTCCCCCCCCCCAGTAGACGTTATTCCCGGCTCAACAAGAAACATCCAGGTATCTCAGAACCCTGCTATCGCCTGTATCCATTCCCACAGGACTGACGCCACGGATGGACAACACCACCCGCCCCCACAAACGTACACACACCCAAGCCCGATCTGCTAAATCTACTCCCATTTTCCATGATCTCATCTATGGCTCCTGTCTTTTGAACGCAGGCCTCCAAACAAAAAACTATTCTGCCCTCATAATATCCATCCGGTGGAGGCCATTCTAAGCCTCCCCCTTGTGCGCAATCCCATGAGTACCAACCCCCTCCGAAATGACCAGCGAAACGGCCTTTAGTTGTGTGCACTAATTATACGAGTTATCCAACAAGTTTATACAACCGGCTGACATTGTATTTCACCTCCTCCCATATCCTGCATTCATAACAGAAAGCTGGCTTGCCTCCGGATGGTTTAATGGATCCCCCTGAAGCCACACTGCACCACTTTAATTCTCTCTGCGGTTGCACAGATGGTGTTTTCTTTTTTGCCAACGATTACCCTTTTCTCCTTGAATCCTCAATAGCCATATTCCACCTTCCATATATTCACTCCATTTGGTTCATCCTACACCTCAGAAGGCAAGACGGACTGCCCATTGTCCTGGGCTACCATTCCATATCTACACCGGGCGAGGATGACGAGGCCTTTTTTAGTCTCGCAACCTCAGTCTCAATAATCGACCCTAAGCGCTTTCAGATTACGATTTAGGGAACTTTGAACAATTAACAGGTGACTTGGATATCTTGTCAATCCCATACTCGTAGATAATATTGTACCAAAGTTCTCTCTAAGCATAGGACTCCAAATATAGGCCAACATCCGCCACCAAGCGTAGTAAGATACGCAAGGCCAATCACTTTTATCCAAAAGGTGAGAGTGGTCTTTGCTGCTAGCCATCCCTCCCCTTGTTTATCATCCCACGTCTCGCCTACTACCAGGAGGAATAGAATGGCACGGGAAAGCACTTGAGTCTTGTCAACTATATGGATTTGGTCGCCTTGGACCACGTCGATTTTTGTATAAATGCCGAACTTCCATGCACCGTTAGACATGCGCAACTGGCGTCGGTTGTGCCTTTGTCCTAACCGTATTATTATGATCATGCCCATCAGTTGGGAATAAACATTACTATCGCATAGTCCTAATGCACTACTCAGGTTGCTGAAAACCCCTCGGCAACCCACGACCGGTTTCGCACTTCTTGAGGCTCATCAGGTAGGCGCAGTCCCCGAGTTTCCGTCAACTCAAATTGCACGCAACTCGAAGTATACAGTCATCTTCAATGTGGCTTATACGGGAGACTGACCAGGAACCTAGGTGAGTAAGAACACCATGAACAGGAAATTCAGCTGGGTTCCATATGAGTCTCCTGCTAAAACCAAATTGGTACGCAGATGAGTGCATAAGTCAAACATCACCATTATTATCCCGAAGGATGACGAACAGTCAACATAAGCCTACGAAACTCTGACGGCGCCCACACACATACGCCAAGATGCGGCCCAAGTATTGGCCAGCCTGTCGGTGGTTGTCCCTAAACCAGGAGCCAGCCACTCAAACACCACATATCAGCCTAGAATCACAGACACTTCCCTCAAAGACCTGAAACACTTCACATTATGGACCCCTGATGTCCGCAAGGTTATCAGAAACGCACCTTCGCATTCGCCCTCTCAACTGCTGCCTTCCACATCGTTGGTTCATCGAGCCATTCCGACATCACAGAAAATTTTGGAATCGGCCATCAGGCAGACGAATGCGCGGCTATATGCTGATACCCGATCTGAAAGACACTACCCAATCTGAATTCTATCCTTCAAGATGACCCAGAAAATACTCGCCTACGATGCAGATTATGGAACATTCCACTGAAGTCATCGAAATGCTCGGTCCCCGGAGAAGCTTGGTTTCACATGTAGTAGGTGCAAGTTGACACAGGATACAGAATCCGAGGACGTAGAAGCTATATAAGACAAGACTTTCGGATATGTTGCACAGTTACGGCATGCAACTGACCGTATTAGGCCTCATGAACTTGGGTTCACGCTATCGCTTCGTATTAAACATCCTTCGCATTTGCCTTCAGCTTACGTACATCAAATCTTAGAGAAGTAAGGCGCCATTCAATCCACGCAAATCCGTCTTGCTCTCACACCCAATCAGGATATAGAACTTATACGTAAAACTAGGAGAGCGCCGTTCATGTCCAAGGGAAACTGTCCACAGCCGCCACCCAGATGAACGGATCCACCTACACCATGCCTTCTCGTGCCGACACCTGGAATACCGCCTTAAATCAAGGCCGCCTTATTTAAAAAAGATGCTAATTGTCTTTGAAGTAGTACAGAAAACGGGTACTAAGTTGGTAGACGCATTTGGGAACTGTACCAATGCTGTACTAAGCTATTCAATCTAAGACATATGGTTTCGCAGCGATCTCATTAAGCTGTATAGAATGCTGCTGGTGCGGAAGCGTTACGAGGGGGAAATATATATATAAACCAAAAGGCCGTAGAAGGTCGAAAGGTGGAAGAGAAATGTTGAAAATGCAGAGGTACATGCGTGGTGGTCTTCCGAGTCGTAATTCCTCGAAGTAGGTTGCCAAAAGATGTCAGAAGCGCATTTTGTCGATATACTGCAGAGAAAACGTGACGCATGCTTGGCCGTCCAGAGTCCCACTTAACCATCCAGAGAATTCTCTTCAAGTTGGTTTGTGGCAGGATATTTCATCCCGTAGTCTGTGTACGCCCATTGTGGTGCACTTTGTGACACCAATTTTGAAGGTATGGGTTTCTTTGTGCATGGTTACCATGCAAAACGAGACTAAAAACCACGACTATGTACTTTCGTTTGTGAGAGCAGCTTGCGGTGGATGCTCGGGAAGTGGGAAGAAACTTCCCATTGGCCATCTGGGAGCGAGGATAACTAGGCGCCAGTTGAACATCCCAGGAAGGTTGATCGCGCAGATGAAACTCGAATCTTCTTTGGATCGACCTGAGCACACAGCGGAGTCTTAGACCTACTTGCACCGTATTTTCACTTGGAGTTGTGGTTGGATCGGTCAATTAAGCAGCCCAAACCTGCGATCAGAATCGAGCATCTGCCGGGCCAAGCCTACGACCCCTTGACTTCACACCTGCCTACTCCGCCTACTGAACCGTAATTGACTAACCGGAGATGCTCTCGATAGATGACCGGCGAGTACCTCATCCTTCGATCAGCCACGTAGAGTTATGCTTGGTTGTCGCTAAAGTCTTCGAAGAAGCCGCCACCCAGAGGTGATTGAGATTTTGGATAAGTCAATGCGTGACGGCTGATCGGTCACAGCTGGTACGGTAATATACAGGGAATTTCGTGTCTAACTTCCTGACATTGCTCAAAATGGCCGCTGAAAAGCTGGAAGAAGGCCAGGAAGTTTAGATTCGCTGTCCGGGATTTCCGAAGGCTTTGGACTCTGTAATCCATTGGTTTCTTATTGGATGCATTAAGGAGTTCTTTGACGATGGCACCGTCATGGTAACTAGCAGAGAAAATTTCCTAAAGTATCGTAGCGACAAGTTGGGTCAGTATCTGAAACCGTGTCAGCAAACTCTCCACTCATCTGAGCAGTGACAGTAGTCATTTTGCAGATGACTTCTAGGAATCCAGTGAGACCGCGAGGAGCCAGGAGAAGACTTGGTTAGCACCACCATCATCACTGTTGACACTCATGTTTATTTAAGTATATTTAAGGAGTCTCTGAAAAACAGAAAGTGGATGAGGATAGCACCCAGTGCTAACCCACCGCAAGAATCTATGGGTGCCCACGCCCCTAAGCGCTCACTCGGACAGTCTGAAAAGAAGCTAAAGGTACGAACGCGGCTGACAGCGATCAGTCACCGTTGCTTCCACTGCCTGTAGACAAAAGCAGAAGCGGTTACGAAGGCGCCATCCAGGAAGGCGGACGGCGTCAGCAACGCCAGCATTTTCTTCCAATTCACGCACCAGTGTCAGGCCAGACACTGCCAGACCAGTAGTGTGCGTCATCCCGCCTCGGTAGACGATGAATACGACTAGGCCACCGCAGTTGAAGGTGCTGGATGTTTCTACGAATAAAATACCTCTGCGTGAGCAAGCACTCGCCTTCTAATTACCTCATTAAGAATCCCTCGAAGCCATCCGATACCAATAGCCCTTTTGAGGCATGTATGAGAAGAGGAATATGGATGCGCCTTACACTATATATCTACACAAATCATGTCTCTCAATCACACAAAAGTACAACCCATACTGTAGCCTCGTGCACACGAACCCCGAAACCCAATGATATAACTCTCTGACGACACGAGTGGCGTAAACCGGCAGGTGCGGTTTGCGCCCCCGAGGTTCCCGAACAGAAATTGTAAGAAACACAACTACCGAAGTGCGTAAGGTTTTGCATAGAGTGCAGCGCAATCCCGTGAGTTGCAAAGCGACGTACTCAGGGACTGCACATCCTGAAGCAAAAACTAATATTTCGTAGGTTCCATGCACATCCGAAAAGCTATGATGGGTGTTTTGCTCCAAAGTGCTTGTGCACTTGTTGTACGGCCGAGACGTGGCCTCTTCGAGCAGCGGGACTGAGACGTCTTTAAGACTATGGTCACCGCTGTATCAGAACCATAGCTCGTCCGGGCTGGTGTCGGCGGACCCACAACTAGGTATTGAGAAAGCAAGTGTTCATTTGTGTATCGGGGACTTTCATCAAACAATATACCAAGTACCAGAGGCTACGTTGGTAAGGCCATGTATTGTGCATGCAGAACCATCGTTTGCAGAGAGGTCGCCCACCTCTGACACGGCAGAGGGGTATGAAAGAGTTTATGAAAAGTCTGGGTGCTGTCGATGCGGATCGCCTTCCAGGATGGAGACCGCAAGATCCCCATTGTGCGTGATTGGATATGCTGCAAGATACAGCTGTTAATCGATATCAATGGCGTTCTTGCTGTCATTTTCTATCTAGATTGTTTGAATGAATATCTACAGGTGTAGACACCTCGGCATAATTTTTGTAGGCTAGCACTAAGCCCCGTCCCTGTCCGCTTTTATTCTTTTCTTCACAAATCGGGCATTCAAATGAAGCACGGTTGTACGGCAGTGAAGCATCAGTGTTGAGAAATGTTATGCAGCCGTTGATGCTGGCTCACCTATACGTAAGGGGTTGCTCTAACAACTGGCGGACTGTGAAGCTGTGGCCAACGCAATCTCTACAGCTTGGTGCTCACTTGTTAATGCTTCACTTGCAGTCGTAGGAGGACGAAGAATCGGTGATGCCAGAAGTTTTGTCGCAGCGTAAGTCAAACCGACAACTCGCTGGCTACTGCATTTACTGCAAGTAGCTTTATCGACTCAGTCCACTTGTCCAGATAAGCGCAAATTGGCTAGTTTGGTAATGGCCGAGGAATGCGCCACCATCTTTGAACACAGCAGGTGAAATGGCGGAAGGGTAAGTTACACGATGATATTTGACTAGGGATATCAGAAGCGACACCTCTTAGGCTTACGGGGGCTCCGTGTTCACAGCCCATGGTTCTCTCTAAAGCATAGTCCGAATGCAGAGCGGCAAATAACCACCCGAATTATTGCTCAGTGTTCGGCGTCACAGTTCTATTTGCTGGATATGAGAGTCGTTGCGTCCCTCGCTACTTTCACTTACAACGGGCAACTAGGAATGAGGCTCTCAGTGTCACATGGACATTCTCTGGCATAGCTCGACTGGCAGCAGGGGCGCAAAAACCGTCATCGCTTTGCGTAACGGAGATAACCCGACGTGAACTCACGTCTAGTAGAATTAGCTGGATAGGGTCCTCTACCATCATTAGCTACAGTCGCTGATGCTCCTAAGCGGCGCACAAAATGAAAATGCCAGGTCGTGCCCCCCTTACAGTGCCAGGCTAATTTCTCGGCCGGAACACCCAGCACCGGACGCTCATTTATGATCGGGAACAGGACCACCGGAGAAAGTTGTTCATCATCCGACCAGCTGCTCGGCGTTAGCAATCCCTATGAGGCATAAAAGATAACAATAATTTAGGTGCTACACTTCTGAATACGATCCTGCAGCAACTGAAATAAGCAGAACCAGTAGTAAAGTATGTAAATAAAACAGACAATAACCGTCATCGCATGCCGGCTTCATCACTGACGAATTTGGCCGCTGATCAGACCGGGAGGACATTAAAACTATCAGACGAATGCTGACATCTACAGACATTTCGCCTTTCGGATCGCCCCTGGTCCCCTCAGCCACTGTAGCTCGTTACTCCCAGCAACAGCTACTCACTGAGGGCCAGAAGTGGACATTTTCAGCAGAAAGCAAACGCACGGGCGAATCTGGCAGTCTTTTCTAGAATCTGATCATCCACAGTAATTCGCCACTAGAAATAACTGTCGCCGGATGCTACCAGCCACAGAAGTGGGGAGTGACCTCGCGTATTCCCCGACAGAAGCCAAAAAAGCAACTGCTCGTTTGACCTACTAATACTCACCGGGCCCCTTTACAACCATGTCAGGAAAGGAGCTTTGTCGGTCAGGATTGCCATCGA
The DNA here is from genome assembly GCA_004794785.1 of Opisthorchis felineus. Taxonomy (NCBI): domain Eukaryota; kingdom Metazoa; phylum Platyhelminthes; class Trematoda; order Opisthorchiida; family Opisthorchiidae; genus Opisthorchis; species Opisthorchis felineus. The sequence goes on along the minus strand of SJOL01006429.1, from coordinate 446,227 downwards.
GCAGCCCCATAAAACACTCCAAGTTTGCCGGTTAACCACACCGACCAATCACTAACCCCCTTTCTGTACCTTAAAGGAAATTCCGTTGTGCACTACCAGCCTCCCCACGCAGTGGCTCGCTGCACACCTGGGGGACGACCATAAGTGTAAACACCGGCCCCATGTAGGCTGGTGCACTATTGCACCTAACTAATTCAGCAATGTCGGAACCCAAAGGCACCGTAGTCGCGGCGACCGCCCTGCAGCCAAGAGTTGACCGTTCGGTGTCACGAGAGAGCCGCAACCTCTCAGTGACAACGGACGTGGTCCAACAGGCCCCTGGCCAAGATGTTGTGCTGCAGCAAGTCGTCAAGCCCCACGAAACTCAGCAGCCGCCCACCTACCCAAAAGGTGAGTGGAACCCAAATTTAACCGGCTCGAAACACCATCGGTGGTCATCGGTCTTCGAAAAGCATTGCCACTCCATACCAGCTGTAACAACCCGTGTTGGAGCAGTTCCGCACGGGACAAACTGCATGAATGCAAATAACCAAAGTTTAGCGGCCTCTCATGAACTTTTAGACTCAGCAGGTCTCTAAATCTCGCTCACAGAGAGGGAGGCAGTTAATTATCCGTGAAAACGAAATTACAGTCGTGGCTCTGGTGAATAATTTCTATCGGAGATGGCCGTCGTTGGATCGACGGCTATGATTCATCTCGAGGTTTTGTCTTGATCATATTAGCCAGACATTTTCAGTAGAATAGGAAGAACAGATAAAGTAGGTAGACATACCAGCAGAAAACCAAGGGCTTGTAGTAAGGGTCCATCAGATATCACATCTGGACCCAACTTCGTATGATAACTGGAAGGAAAGATGTGGGGGGCCGACAACTGTTGTACTGGACAGAAAAGACCAAGGGCGAACAGCACACACGTCTGAGGATACACATATTATAGAGTGCTGACTTGACTTTCGGCGCGATTTTGTGTACACAATACATAATTGGATGTGAGTATCCAGGGGGCCAGTTAGCGAGGCGTTCAGATTTCAAAGGAGGGTTGGAGGTGGATAATGTACTCAAACGGGATGATAGGATGAAAGTGGAAGAATCCTATCAATCGCCAGTTTCAAACCGTGCAGCGAGAGAGCGGACACAGCGGCTTGGCAAACTTTCTGGAGAAGGGAACCACCACGAATGAGGTATTTCTACGTGATCTTCACGTAAACGGCGGATGAAAGAGCTTACGCGAGCAGCCCCGTAGTTAAGAATAGGGGAAATTGTTGAGCGGTTTTGGGGGAGACGGAGACGCGGATGGGACAGACACACATGAGTAATTAATTGGGAATGGGTTGGGGCGGAGTACCCTCCGGATAGGATAAGTTACGGAAGGAAAGAGAAAAAACCGTTCAGCTGTAGAACCTTTCGGGGCCTAACTGCCATCCCACCCGTAGGAAGCATGAGGGCTGGGATACAGCTAGGTTGCCAAAGCCTAGACAGAGGAAGGCGAGAGGCAGAGGCCGGGTTCGAACCACGGACCTTCTGGTCAGTAAATTCGCGCTCAAATCACTGAACCATCGCGCCCCTTACGTAAGAATACTGATTGTGTACCCCTTCACCGGAACATGAATCAAAATATTCCCACAGTGCGCCAGCCATCGAAACCAGACGAGTGTAAAGCGTTCTAAGCGGGGCCGGACAACAGTACTAGAGGGTGTAACGCACGACGAAAAAACATACAACCGTCTTTTTGGAGGACTGATGGCACACTAGCCAGAGGACACTAAAGTCCTTGTGGTGATCATCAGTACGTATATATAACAATGGTGAAGCCTCAGGACAGTCCCGCATGTGAACCAGACAAGACGGCGTTTCCAGCAATTGTACCACCAAGGGTACATAAAGAGTATTAAGCGCTCAAAACAGACGGTGGTTATGTGTCGAATGAGAATGACATATCAGAGGCTGCGACATTCTCCAGGTTACTTCATAGCTAAACGGACGAAAATTGTAGGTTGCTCTGAAGCTATCGAAATCGTTCAGCTGTAACTACCCTCACGGTGCGTAGCTGCCATGCCTTCCGAAGGAAGCACGAAGGCTGGGATACTACCAGGTTGCCCAAGCCTAGGCGGGAGAAGTCAGGATGGAGATCAGGTTCGAATCGACCTTCCGGTCAGTAAATTTACGTTCTAACCACTGAGCCATCAGGAGCCATAACAATTTATGCAACTAGCTACAGCCTACAGTACACTTGCTGATGCAAAATGTGCGAATATAAATGCTGCATCTAAATTTTGTCTGGGATACTCTGCCCGAGTAGACAGATGCAGAAGCCTGTAGCTTCACAACTCGAGAAGCGTCATTCCGAGGAAGCCTCTTGATAGAAACATCCATTGACTTCTGGCAGGACTACCAGCATACAAATTGTGCTCACCGTATTACATTAAATGGACAGGCGTGAATGTGTATGCATGTCAGTGGACCGCGTTACCTGGCAAACAGCTTTCTATACCTTTGGAAGCACTCAGGTCATAGTTGCTGGCAAATGGCGAAGAATAATGGGATTTCCGCAGTCGACATTGTGGAGTTGCCGGATAGTTTGAGGCTACAAATGTACATCGTGAGCCGCTAATCATAACGCCAAACACTAAACCCCACCCCAAATCAAGAAGCCGATCCTTAGCTGCAATTGCTTCATGAGGCTGTCATCGGTTATAGAGTACAACAGAGGACCTAGCCGACGTGCACAACATGCGGCTCGGGGTCCACGATGTCTAATCAACTGGCTAGATGAAACCAGCGTCGACCATAGCGGACAACTAAACGATCCTAGCTCAAGTAAATGACTAGCGTGCGACGAGGGGTCCTAATCAAGTGGTGAGATATAACCTGCGTCGTTCTTGGCCGAGAGCTTGACTAACAGGCACCCATCCATCTTAAGTGGGAAAAGACAATGGTCCAACATGGACAAGATGAAAAGTTGAATTTTTTAAGGCGTTCTGATGATTACAGGAAAGCTAAGACTTCTTGTTGCGCACTGTTCAGTGAGAAATTGAGGTCCTGGAATGAACAGATATCAGTTAGTTCATCGAAATATCACAGTGAGGCAAGTGGCTGTTAAACTGGTAGCAATACTTACTCCATGGAGCGAGCACTTCAGCGGCGTCAGTCTCGTAGAACTGCACTTATACGATATCATTTCCAAGTGCTCACTAGTATTGCGTTATATCTTGTAGTTGATACCTACTGAGAATGAGGCCTCAGCCATAAACGCACTTACATTGGAGACAAGCCTGAAGATCCTCAGCGTACAGCGGGCAAGGTTCACCATCAGAGCAGTCGACGTGATACGATTAGCGGTCCCTTGAACACCAACTGTCAGTGCGATTTGTCGGCAGGTCACAAAGCCCACAAAAGCTAATTTCTGCCCCTAGACCGCCATCTCCGTTGAGCTGCAGTATCGTTGACCACTGACTGTAGGTTATCCACTGCAGATCTCAGGCCTCGGCGCAATCCACTCCCAGGACTGCAACACACGCACCCCTCCGGAACTGTCAAGCTTTACCTAGACCAAAGGCAGACCACCTTCCAAAATAAAACCGAAATATCCGTCACTTACTCAACACTGAGGGTCAGAACTTCCGACGGTAGTTGTAGAGGTCCTGAGTGGTAAGCACTTTGCCGAATTCGTCAGCTACAAACTGCCGCACTTCACACAACGGCGTACCATAATTCAACAGGGCCCTGCAAGCGCCCAGCTCCTCTTTGGTTAGCCGTCGGTTTACAGGAAGTCGATCGTACAAAAACTTGTTCACCTCATGATTATGTTCAAGATAATATGAGGTGACCAGAAGTTTGTTTCCGCGTCTCCTTAAACAAAATCGGACTGGACAATCGGTGCTTCGTGTACTGTTTGTTATAAGCAAATGTGCTCAGCTTACTAGCTCTTTCTAATTCCCCGACTTTCGCTTGGTTTCGGTGGTCGCCTGTTACATTTATAGTACACCCATTCGTATCGCAAAACAGAGTTGGTGCTTCGATTGCTAGATGAACGCACAAATACCACGTAGTTATTCTTCATGTATTCATTCAACGCCTTCTCAAACGCCTTGAATGATGAAAACAACACACTGCCCAATTCCTCAACAAACGCTTCTGAAGCCATAGCACAGCAAGTCCAAAATCGAATGCGCGCCACGAATTACGAGGAAGATTGATTACAACAAATTTCGAACAAAAATAACGGAGATTTGGGTGAATTTTGATTTGCGCATATATGCAACAAAATGAAACATTTTGGCATAGAGGTTAATTCCACTCGCAAAGGCTTTGCAGCTAAAAGCATTGTGCTCTAAGGTGCAGCCTGAGCAATGGGGAGCCTTGGACGCGCACCCAAAATTTCTCCGAAAAAATAGTTCGAGGAGGGAAACTTCGACATAATGTTCTAGCATTTGATGGTATTTATTCGAACACTTTAGATCTTCCCATGCGGCCGCAATTTTGTTTGAAGTTGTTTAAAGGTACTCAAGTCCCGGTATGGCCGCGGGATTCATATTTAGGATGGCTGCCATGGCTTAGTATATTTATCCGTGGAGCCGGTGGATGATTTTGCAGTGAACTTGGTTGGTCTACGTTTTTCTTCCTTCAATGCTTTTCAACTTGCTTTGTGAGAGTATATGAACAATGATTTCTTAGGTTCTTCCGCATAAACTCCAAAAGGTGCAGCAGTTCGCTACTTTCATATGAAAAAGCGTTCTGCCGTTGCGGCAGGCGTGCATGCAGACGAACTCAAGGCCACGGAATTCGTCGCAGCTAGTACGTTTATCGTTATTCGTTTATGACCGGTTGCACACGTTGTACTGGGTTCCCGGCTAGGTTACATGTTCGCCGGTATGATGGCTTATTAATAGTTACTTCCTACCACCTGGAACACAACCACCCGCTTAGAAAGTTCATTTTTGACAGGCTCCCTAACAACCGGCGCCTGACTAATGATGAAGTAAAGGAGTGTAGTACACTTTTGAAGTATGGTTCACCGTCGCCAACAGGTCGCGGTTCATTTTGGGAAGGTGCTGACCGTAAGATCCCAGCGGTTATGAATCTCACAGGACGATTGCGGCTATTAGATTATACGCAGTTCGTAGCCAATAGGCAGTAGGAGCAGGCAGACGTGGGCAGCAGATGATGTATTGAGGACCGACAGGAACTGGTTCTACAGACAAACGGGTTAGTAAGCATTGTGAATTAAGCAAACGTATAATCAATAATGACGCAATCAGCAGGAACGGAAAATAGTCGCTGGAGCAGCCGGAATTACTAGAAGCAACAACAAGTAAGCACCAAACGATGTACAAAGGCTATCTGGCAGGTGCGGTACATGGGTAATACAAAAAATGGACCCATCTAGGTGTCAGGTTGGTGTAGTGGGCAGCGCGTTCGCCTACCGCTCGGGAGCTCTGGGGCCGATACCCGGTCGGCCCGCTTTTCCGTCGGAGTGGACGCTCGAAAATAGGTACCGCTGACACGGACTTGCAAACAATGACGGACGGGCAACAAAATATTGACATCAATTACTGAAGAGTAAGCAGACCTTAAGTAGGAGAGAAACGGGTGGAAAAGGAGCAGCAAGGAAACAAACGGTGTCATAATTGTCGGGCGTAAGTCATGCTACTCATGAGTAGTCGGAACACAAGGGAAAATTACCGCTGTTCACCGTTGATTCACAGGAGGAATCAACAGTGACTATCCAGGATTTTCACAACTATCGCGTCCAGCGACAACTCCCATTGTTAAGTAGGTCGGTGGTTGGTTTCTTAGATGACATGTCGATTATATCCAAGCTTTGAAAATGTGCTCGTGTACTTTCGGTGGAATCCGAAGGTGGTAATTTTAGCCGCCTGTGCCTTTCCCGCAAGCAGTAAATCGCACTGTTTTGGCGTTTGCCGAATGTAGTAAACGTTGATGCTACGCACGGGACGAAGCGTCTTAGGTAAAAAACTTTAGCGCCACTGTCGCTCACTGCGAAGGTGCAAGCTAAAGACGTTCCTTGTTACTAATGGCATGGGCATCGGGCGACCCGTGATGTACGCCTTCGTCGAAAGCGACCATTTTGCGCCTGTTTCACTTGTTTAAGGGTATATTGGGTGGGCAATATTCGGTCAGTCATGGACAAGATGACGTTGCAGATGCGGGCTCTCAAAGCTGTGTACAACTGCGACATAATGCTGTTTTACGCACGGCAAGCTATCAGAAAGCACGTACTTTTCATTGCGTTGCTGTAACTCTTGCAGACGATTTCCAACCGCAGCCGGCACATATTCCACCGCATGGCCCGCTTTGCTAAAGCAACTGAGTAGGCAACTGTACACCGGACAGTAATCACGTAGGTTTTGCCACGGATTATCCACCCTGGGGAGAACCGACTCCGAGTTTTTCTCTTATATGAGTGCACACTGGTTTTATATCACTCGAAAGTGAGCCATTCATGCACAGCGCGTGCTGGGACATCCCGGAAATGTGACAAATAACCGTCTGGAGAACGTCAGCGGCGTTCAAAGAGACACGTGCATCTCGCTGATAGCCTGGAACACGCCATCTAAAAGGTCTCTCGGCACAGCGAGTGGCTCATGGGCGAGTTCGAGATGCAAACTAATTATCACTGTGACCGCCGAGAAGTTCGCGATTGAAACAGCGACGTTCTACGTGTGGTGTCCCGGATGACAACGTATGCCGCCAACTACATTCCCAGACACATTGGCACTTGCACGCTAAGTCTGATGTACCATCAGACAGATGGCTTCAAGGTGGGAAACCCGTTGTTAGTAGCAGTTAGTTTGTAATACAAACCCAAAAATGCTCTCAGATTGTTAACACATCGGCTGGTACCCGCAAGTGCACCTTTTATCAATCTATGTGGCTACCCTGCGTACCCCTGTCATCGGTTATTTAATCAAACATGTATTCCCTAGGTCGATTTCCAATCCATCAACAGTTGCTAGCCGAATACAACCTATCACATGGAGGTATACCCCCATCTCTTTTTTCCAGGCCACAGCCATCACCAGTGGAAGGCTTGCACCAAGAGCTGTAACGGTTGTTTGGCAAATTGAAGCTGCTGGAGCAACGTACGGCTACTAACTGCATGAAGCAGTTGACTGTAAAAACGCAGCAGATCTTACGTCAACATTCAACCACTGCACTGGACAGTCAGCCTCCTGTGGTGGAGGACAACAGTCCCCAACCAAGGTGGCATTCTACGCTGACGAACGATGTTCCGTTTGGTCCCTGTGGCCAGCGGTACTGAGCCCTGCCCATTGTGTGGAGGTCTTCGGGTGTGTCTACCAGGTTAGTGCGCACGTAGCAATTAAACTATTTCCCTTAGTCGCCGGCCCATGGTGCAAAAGCAGCCTTCCGTCCATCGGGCGATCAGCCGAGGGAGCATGGTATGACGTGGATATCAGTCGTTCCATGGAAGCCCAGCCGAGCGTGGCCCGTAAGGCTGTTGCAATAAAACTTTTCTGCCAAACTTCGGAGTAGACGGAGACCGGTAATTTGCGGCTTAATTACAAGCACACGTTTTGTAGACCTTGCTTTCGAATCCTGGGATGACGAGGATTTTGTATAATTTCTCGCGAAGTGACCTCCAAGGCCCCGTTCAGGGCCACATTCGGGCAACTAACTGTAGTACGTGCGAGATTTCATCTGATCTTACGGAGTGCAAATCCTCCCCCAAGAGTAAGGCCGCTTGCATGACAGCCCCGTGTAATCCTCTTTGGCTTCAGATTGCCTTGCGTCAAATGCTGAGGCACTGAATCCGGACAATGCCCACTGGGTAGATAGACATTGATCTCTCATTGTCGATAATGGGAAGTATGAAACACTTGGTAAGTGGGTAAATTAAATCATGGTGTTTCAATGCTGCTACCGAATATATATACGATATCCGATTGAGTTTACGTTTTCCCTTTCAGAATTCCTGTCCCTTGAAGTTGACCTGCGGAATACGAAAAATGGAACGACTACCCTTTACGTTCGTATCGACGCATCCAACGCATAAAAACGCAATTTGCAATCGGTGTTTTCGAAAATTACTGGTAGGCGCAAGTCAGAAGGAAACGCGCATGGACAGCGGAATGGTGTTTAAGCTAAGTGGTCGCGATGAGTGACAACGCGTAAAGTTATGAGTAGAAAGGACCACCTTTGGCCATTGGATTAGGTTATCGTGCATGGGCGGGGCGTCGTAATCAGCGTCGCAGATAGACACGGTCCTAGCAGTTACGATAAGTAGTCGAGGTGAGTGATAACAACTACCGTTATCATGGTGACCGGCATTCGACGGCCTTAGTTGCCATCATTATATTTGCGCTTCATGACGTATTCCACCTATGGATCGTCATATTCCTAACAGGAATTATATCATTTTGTTAGCAACTTACCTGCAGTTTTCCCGTGATGCTGTACAACCCACAGGATGGTTATTTAAATCTGGGAAAGAGGGTCCTCCACAGAGGTGGCCCTCGCCCGGTCACTGAACAATTTATGCAGTTGCCTAACATTATGATACCTAATGGAAGGCGAGTTCCATAGAAGAGTGTGCTGTATCAAAGCTCTCCGAACAAACTCGTCTCATTTGCTAAATCTGAGAAGTATAAAGCAAAAAAACGTCACAAACCGATTTTTCTGGATGAAATTTACATTGGATATTCTGTAGATGTTAACCCATTCTTAAACAACACCAAAGAACTCCAAAATATGCTTACGTGCGATTTCGTGTTCTATTTTTCGAAAACCGGTAACAAAGTGCGAATGGTTAATAATAATAATGTTTATTCCCAACTAGTGGGTGGCGTACCTTCAGGCATGATCATAAATTTACAGTAAGAATAAGAGCATGACTGGTGGGGTTTGTGGGAATAGGGACGGCGACATAAAGAGTGGGCATTATCCGAAGTAGACTTGGGCACGCCTGAGGAGGCATGGGTAGGTAACCAAAATTACAAGGGCTCTTTCTTTCTTATGGGGAACATATCAGACGAAACAAGTTACGATCATTAGGATTTGAAAGTGGCGGGCAAAAACAATACGAGGGAGAGCATAGCAAGAGGATTCCTGCCTGGTACGTGATAAAAATAATAAAAGGAAGACTTCAGTCTGCAGGAAAAGCGGAGCCATAATAATGGATCGGGAGAGGCAGCAGAACTGGCACGATCTGACCGGCTGATTTGAACTAAAGCCTAAAACCGCTACTGATGATCCATCACCTTGAACTTACGCTCAGTTAAACAGAATACTATGGGTAACATCACTGAAAGGTGCAAACGGATTAGACTAATCCCACGAAAAAGTCACAAAATCTTATAGTTTTGGCGGAAATAACTTGGGTTTGCTTCTAGTGATCGGCCTGGGCCATAGAAGTGCAATAACGGGACCACATGTCCACCGAACACCGCGATGGGAGATTTATTTAAAACAAATTCTGTCCAAAGTAAGCCAGTTTGTGATGGCTTCTGGTTTCAGCATAGACACATCAAAATGTAGTTTTTTGACGCAAAAGATGGGGCGTTACGTTCAAAACTGGTTTCGTTTTTCTCCTGTGCAAGTTTGCCAAAGCACCCTCGCGCTGGTTAATCTACCTACAGGGTTAACACGTGTCACCTGTTGAATTTTTTTCCTCTAACATAACACCGTGGAAAACTCTGTCAGCTTGCACTCAGTTCCTGCAGTGAACCCAGTTTCAATCATGACCCACATCAATACAGGGTGCTCTCGACAGCTATCAGTGGACCACAACAGATGTGAGGAAATGGCTGCCGTCGAATGTAAAACGTGGTATGCAATGCCACACCTGCAAAGCCTGGTGGCATTTTAAATGCATGGGTTCATAGGACGACCAGATAAGCCAGCAACCAAACTCTCCGGACCCGTTTATCTGCGCCAGCTGCCTCTACATTGAGGGTGAAGTGATAATGTTAATGTTTATTACCAACTTGTGGGTGGCATGCCGTCAGGCATGGGCATAAGGCTACAGTCGGAATAAAAGCATGACTGGCGGGGATTGTGGATATAGGAGGGTTCGGGAAAAGGGAGAGTTTCATAGGCGGGGGGCATTGTCCGATGTAGACGTGACCATCACTAAACCGGCGCGGGCAGGGAGGCACAGTTACTATGCTTTTTTGGAAAGAACATCGGGCAAGATCAGATCGTTATGACTTGAAGGTGGTGGGCAAAAACAAAACAAGGGATGGCAAAACAATAAGCTTTATGCCTGACACATGACAAGAACAGTGTAAATTGCGGAAAATGAGGAACCAGAACCTCGGATCTGGTGAAGCGGCAGTGTTGGCGTCATCCAGCCGGTCAGACTGAACTAAACCTAAAACCATCGGTGAGGCCTCGTGGCCCTGGACTGTTGAGCTCATGGCCAGAGTCACAAAAAGCGTAAGTGGTGTATCGTCCATTACTTTGACATTTGGAATTCCCCACGTTTCTTGTCCCTATTTGTAACCCCCGCTCCACTTTTGTGTTTAGCGCTTCTATATGAACTGACGTTCGCTTGTCCTTACCACTTCACCCACTTGGCCTTGAGGTCATCCAGCCATTTGTGGCCGACCTTACGCACTTGTGACTGTCACACGTGGGAGCCTGTTTGCTCATTTGGTTTGTACTTTTGTAGTCCAGGTGGATCGTTTGTTGCTGACGGGTATCTACCATGGAGTCTTGTACAATTTGTGAAATGATGTCTTATGTTAATAGTACCGTATAGAAGGCCAGCTCCGACTTTGTTTTGCCTCCCCGGAGGTTCTGGTATTACGCGTCACTCGAAGATACCGTTTGCTCGTTACAGTGGGGATGATGAAGTGGAGCGATTAGCAAAGCGGATAAATGATGACAGAAACCTCAGGATAATGGTGTTCATTGAAACTGTGGAGACTCACTTGTGTCGCTGTTGCGGAGTGGGGCATAATGGTTCCTTGGAAGAGTGAGATGGTGCCAACACACGAGCCAGAATGCGAGCTGTATAGAAAATTATTGATTTTTGTTGGGAGCACAGACTGAAAATCCACCGAAATGGTTAAATTCGAACGACAGGTTCAGCAGTTTGGAATAAACAGATTATGCAGGCAGCTGGGGCAAGGTAAGGAGCTTATTCATATTTGCAGTTAATAGAACGAGTGGGCGAGAGAGTACGGTAGAGAATTGGAGGGGAATAGTGGTGGGTGTAGTATCAAACTGGGAATGGCAGTGCCGTGTCATCATTGGCCTGACATACTTCGGTTTTTGGACAGCCCCGTAACGGACGTCACATTTAAGGTAATTTGGCTGGGACGTGCAATTCTCTGAGCAGCGCGATTTATTAGGCTGGCCAAGGAAACAGAAATAGAACGAAGCCGATATAAGATCGCAGGTTCTTTTCTGTCCGGTTGGAGATCCCTGTCAGCGTAGATTCATAGGCCAGGTGGAGTGGATAACAGCAACCAGGACGTCCATACCCGATATTGCCGAAGTTTAAAAAATAGAGCCATCATAATAGAACTAAGTCCCCACTAATCAATCGGGAGGACCAGTACGAATGTTGCACATAATCGGGTTACTCTACGCGAAACTGGCGCTTCTTGTTAAGTTCTCGAGGAATCAAACACAAATAACCAAACGACCTGGACGAAGGTCTGTCGTGAATCTTCTTCCTTGTGCGAGTACCTAGCGCTATCCTTCCCGGGTCCGCTGGCTGCGAAGAAGGTCATCCAGCTCTCTGATGCGGCAATAAAGACCGCCATAGCGTCTCTAGTGGACAGGCGAATGAGAAGGAGCAGGCTGATCACCTGGGGTTCCTCCTCCAGAAAAATCACGCCAAAGAAGCGGGCAAAGTCGCTTCTTAGTAATGTCCTCACAAAGCCTGAACACGAATTGCTTCATGCAGATTGGTTACGCCAGAATGGAAGCGAGCGAACACTTGGGCTTCTAGCCACTCTTTCCTCCCCATTTGCCGTACAGAAGATTTCGAAGCGGTTTGCAGCATTCAAAAATGCCTACCCAACGATCAAGTGTATATCTAAGGATCGCCTTCTAGAGGTTCGAAAGCTGAGCCACAGCAGTTCGACGGGAGAGGTGCGAACCAGGCTTTCGCTTGGCGCCAGTTCTGCTGCCAAGCAGATGGTAGTTGTTGGGGCTGTCAATATCCCCCAAAACCGTTTATTTTTCGAGTTATTGACAATTTATTTTTCTAAACTTTTGAATTTTTAAATTTCGCGCCTTTTCCGCCATGTTGCACCTCAATCCAAAAAGACCGCGCCTCTTTCCTATTGGCCAGTTCGACTTTGTGCGTGCTAACTGATTCAGTGCTTCCCAAGGTCGCCGGAAATATATATATATGACGGTGCTCCCACTGTACATTGCCTTCGGTTGAGGCAGTAAAAGCCCTCCTCTGAAGGTCCGGTCTTCTCGCTCGCTGCGCTAGGAGCGGTAGGGCTGGCGTCATAGTTGGGGATTTGTGCGCTCGTTCTCAATTCGCGTA
>SJOL01006429.1:304980-406322 GCA_004794785.1 Opisthorchis felineus | reverse complement strand
CAACCAAGTTGTCTACTCAGGGCGCACGAAGGACGTAACCCTCACTGAGCGTGTCCAGCGAGCTGCTACGAAAATGGTTGCCGGCCTTAAATCCTTGGACTATTAAATGCTTCTCACGGCGCTTGACCTCTTTCCCCTCGAGTATCGCCGACTCCGAGGGAACCTAATTCTTACTTATGCCCTGTTTGAACAAGGTTTGGCCAACAGGTTTTCACCATTGAGCCATCAAAGACACGGCGGGGACATGGTGAACGACAACCGCAGAACGACAAGAACACAACCGACCCGGGAAACTTCGGCAAAAACCTCCATCCTGTGTATCAATCCGTGAATCCGTGAAAACCCTCGTCCCTGAACGATGCGGCTGGCAAGTCATACGGACCAGGAGCTCGGTGGAACTTCAGAGGACATAAGAAGCCATGAATCTCCGATGTCGTAGGGGCTCCAGGTTCACCGACCAGGATTCTACCTCAGTTTCAGGACCCACCTATGTGGCAATTAGTGGCCACGATAAATGTTGCTCGAGGGACTCGGTCCAGTGTTCGAGGTGCGACTATTGAAGATGGTCGCTCCACTTTGATGATTCATGGTCTCACTCACAGGCGGTTTTTGCGATTCTTGGTCCCACGGATGAAATGAACTATTTTTCGAGCATTTCAGGCTTTCTGGGCCATCTGAGTCGTCTGCATACTCCGGATCGATAAGTTTTTTGGCAGCTATTTGAACTTCAGGGTCTTGACGACTTTCCAACCTTCATCTCATTACCTCGTGGATCACGAAAGTAAATAGGAATGAAGTGGGTCGGCATCTTTGACGGGCACTATTTCGTTTATGGAAGGTTTTGGATGTTTGCGAACGCACGGATGTTTGCGAACGCAAGAACTTTTCATGTTCACAATTTTTGGGGCATTCCTGCAGACCATGTGCAATTTTGATGTTCCCTAATTCAAAGATGCGCACAGTTTTCCGACTGGTTTGGGGTTGCATCCGCTGTTGTTCAATAGGGAATGCTCCATAATGATCTGATCTTTTCATATGCACACTTCCAACCGTCTCAGAGTGTACTGATATTTCTCTCAAAATGTCCCTACACACCATGGCGCCAGACAGTGGTGCACAATCTCCGCACTTATTCAACATCGTCGTCAGTTAATTAATGAGGCGAACGCCAGGGTTATTCAATTCCTAAGCTTTCAAATCTTCACTGGTGAAAAACTTGTCGATCAAGAGTACGCTTTCGACTGCGTCCTTGTACAAATGCACAAGGACTTTTGAGAAACACGCCCATCATACCCTTCCAAATGTGCAAGGCACCTACAAAATATGAGTTTTTGCTTCAGAATGTGCAGCCCTGAGTAAATCGCTTTGCAACTCACGGGAGTGCGCTACACTCTATGCAAAACTTTTCGCACTTCGGTAGTTGTGTTTCTTACAATTTCTGTTCGGGAACCTCGGGGGCGCAAACCGCACATGCCGGTTTACGCCACTCGTGTCGTCAGAGAGTTATATCATTGGGTTTCGGGGTTCGTGTGCACGAGGCTACAGTATGGGTTGTACTTTTGTGTGATTGAGAGACATGATTTGTGTAGATATATGGTGTAAGGCGCCTCCATATTCCTCTTCTCATACATGCCTCAAAAGGGCTATTGGTATCGGATGGCTTCGAGGGATTCTTAATGAGGTAATTAGAAGGCGAGTGCTTGCTCAGGCAGAGGTATTTTATTCGCAAAAACATCCAGCACCTTCAACTGCGGTGGCCTAGTCGTATTATGGGCACGCCGACTCATCGTCTACCGAGGCGGGATGACGCACACTACGGGTCTGGCAGTGTGCGTGAATTGGAAGAATTCCACTGGAATTCCAGTGGCGTCGCTGACGCCGCTGGAAAAACCAAGTGGGCCTGAATGGAACATTGACACCAAACCGCCATCAGCAACCGAAATCCAACGTGAGATGTCAATCCTGAAGCGCAACAAGGCACCTGGTCCGGATGATCTGCACCCTACGCTCTTCAAAGAAGGTGGCGAGGTCCTGGTGAACAGTCTGACGACCGTACTGCAGAAGATTTGGAACGAAAACAGAATACTAGCCGATTGAGGCTCCTCGACCGTCATCCCAGTTTTCAAAAAAGGCGCAAGAATATCATGTGAAAACCATCGTGGTATCAGCCTGGTATCCGTCGCATCTAAGGTGCTCTCTGGCATTATTATGAGCAGGTTGATGGATTATCGAGAGAGACAAATTGGTGAGAATCAAATTGGGTTCCGCTCTGGTCGAGGATGCATCAACCATATCTTTACTTTGAGACAAATTCTTGAACACCGCCACTCCTCCAGACGTCCCAAGTTGATCTTTTTTTTATTTGAAAGCTGCTTTTGATTTTGTCGATCGTCAGCAACTCTGGTGATCAAAGGTCTCCCCTTCAAACTTACATCGTTTATGCAGGCACTGTATGCGCACTCCTAAGGGCGCGTACGAGTATACGCAAGCTTTCGCCTGAGTTCACCACGTCCAGCGATGTAAAACAAGGCTGTCCTCTTTTACCTTTGCTCTTCAAATTTGTTATTGATATGCTGCTTAAATTTCTCTACCTGCCTCTGAAACCTCAGAAGTCGAAATGCTCCCGGGACTTTCGCTCACAGACATTGAGTATGCAGACGATATTGCACTCCTTGGTTCAGATCCTTCCCTAATGCAGACGATTTGAAATAACCTAAATAACTGCCGCACGGTGTGACATGCGCTTCACACCTGCAAAGCGTAAAGTATGGCCACAAGACTGGGTTGGATGAAACCCAAACCTCATGCTTGCAGGCGAGCTAATTGACGTGGTAGGTAAATTTGTTTACCTGGGTAGTTGTATAAGCTCCGGTGGACTGACTGGAGATGAGATTACTTCTCGAATCGGGATGTCCAGGGCAGCTTTTGCAAACCTCCGACGCCTATGGCGCCGACGTGACGTCAGTTTGTCTGCCAAGGGCAGAGTTTACACTGCGTCGGTGCAATCCATACTGATTTGCGGATCAGAGATGTGGCCTCTACGCGCAGCGGACTTACGAAAGATGTCAGTGTTTGACCATCGGTATCTCCGAAGCGTTGGTCAGGTCTGATGGGAACGTTGGATTAGCAATGCTGAGGTGTGCCAGGTGATGTTAGCAAGAAAGAACTCTCCCGCGATAGATGAATTACTCACGCTTCTGTTGCGGTTTCGATAACGCAGTGAGCAACGATAATATGCACGGACTGTGACGATATGCTATCCCCAGCTATGTTGCCTGATCCCGACTCCTAGTACAGCGGAATAGTAAGAAGAAGACACAACTGTAACGCTCCGAACAGCAAGCGATTAACAGGCGATAACGGAAAAATGACAATGCATGTATATATATATATATATATATATATATATATATATATCCATAGTTCGACCTTGAAAAATGCCGGAAGTTCGTTAGCACACGCAGATATAGAGTTTTTGGAGATATTGATATCCCCAACAGCTTCACAGGTGACGCTGGTTGGGACATGTACTCCGCATGCCGGAAAACTGTCTGCCTCGCAGAGCTCTTTTCGCCCAGCCTTGTGCTGAGTGGAAGCGACCGAGAGGTGGACAATGTATAACCTGGCAACGAAGTATGGAAACACTGGCCAGTAAACTTAGTGGGGTCGACAACTGTCGGTTCCCTGGATGGGGACCCCAAAACTCAACTCACCATTGGCTAATGACAATGGCGGAAATGGTCCAATCGTGCAGTCAGTGGCGCTCGTGCATCAAAGCTATCGCCTTCAATGCGTAGCTACCCAATTTCCGAATAAACTGAACACACTATCGCCTCTAAGGCTTGGCTGTATGCCCAACACTTTCGTTTTCCGGTGATCAAAACTGTAGCAGCTGGAACTAATGTGCCTATGGTACACGGTTTATAGCTGATAAATCGAGTTGAATTGAGCTGTCTGGGACCGTCTCCTCCCAGATAAACCCAAATAGGCTAGACAGGCACTGGCTGAGAAGCCCACCGCCATCCTTGAAAAGAGCGGATAGAAGGTCGTCAGGACCAGCAGCACGATGACGCTTGAGTAAAGAAATACACTCGGACACTTCTGAAACTGAAGGCGGCTTCATATTCCCGGCCCACCTTTCTTTTGGAGGCCAGGATTCTGGACTGGAGGTAGCAGGTGGCCAGCTGAATTGCTGTTCGAAGTGCTGTGTCCAACCGTCCAAACGTTCTGCTTTGCTGCATATCATGGTGCCATTTTGGTCCCTGATTATTTCGCTGGCAAGTGGTTTCCAAGGGCCAGTCGAACGAATCAAGTGGAACGGCTTGCAGACGTTTCCAGCATTCTTTGTATCTCCCATTTCTTCGGTCTTTCGGGTCCACCAAGCTTCTCGGTCTACACGGATACTCAGTTTCACCTGGCGTCGGATGATGCGTCGGGTGGAGTTGTGATTGCGGCCAGGAGGGATCTATCGGCGGGTCTCCAGCAAAGACACGGTCTTATCAGAGATTCAATATTTAGATGAGCTTGGCTAGGTTGTACCGCAAACAGAAGTTCCGGCTTTGAATAGCGCTTTACATATCTTTTCCCAGTGGCCGTTTATATCCGACATTGTACCGACCGTTAGGCGTTCGGCGAGCTGGTTCTAACAGTTTCGTTTGATTTCTGGGTCCAATAGCTTCTCAATGGCTAAGCGAGGTGTTGGCACTTTGCGTAGGCCTGGTGTTCCAGAAGGAGCGGCAGGCGGTGATCGATCCTCACCACCGATGACTGACGGCGATGTGGTCTATTTGGATTCGTGGCTGGTTTGTTGGTGGGAACCAGGTTGTCAAGCGAATTCCACTGTTCCTGAAATTCGTACTGCAAAGGAAGTCTGTGATCGGCACACATCTGAAGTAAGCGATTCCCGTTGTTCGTGCGTCTCGTGCCCAATCCAAGACGACCACCCAATCGGCCTCAGTAGCGCTTAGTCAACCTATCTTGGCGTTCACGTCACCAGCAACCACAACGATATCTGAGCTTTTAGCCCGCTGTAGAAAGACACGTAGAGCGTCATAGAAATTCCTTGACAGATTCAGAGCTACAGTCAGTTGGGGCGTAAGCAGACGCAATAAACAGGGTGCGATGGACCTCACTTCCTCCAGATTCTCTCACAGACGTTGCCAAATGAACCGTGCAGAGGCGACTATCAATGGGTATCCAATCAAGTAGACACGCTTCCGCTCGGTCGCTCAATACAATACCTACTTCAACATATTCAGCTGTACCGGCCTCCGCATCATCAGAGGTGCGCACCCGAAACCTGGAAGAGAGCGAGGGGGCAGTCAGTTCGATCACAGTACTTGCGTCCTGCATCCTTGTTTCTGACAGACAACATACATCAATGCGGAGAGAATTCAGCGTACGAGCAAGAGTCACCTGTTGCCCTGCTTGATTAAGTGTGCAAACATTGAAGGCGGCTAAGTAGACAGGCTTTCGAGGTTTGGAAACAGACTTGTTTTAGTGTTTAGGGTTGTTACTGAACTCGGACGTCCAGAAGCTGCAGCTGAGTGTGATGCAGGGCAAGCAAAACGGTCAGTCCTAGTGCTAGGACCTGCGGTGGGAGTATTCAGATTTGGGTGGGGTAGGGTGGAAGATGGAAAACGTGAAAGTGCAAGAATGGATGCGCTAGCAGTAGCATGTTCTCACTTATCCATGCTGCTGTATGCAGCAAGTAAGGCAACCCGGTTGATGGGAACACGCGACGGCCGATGTGGCATGAGAGTATTTTTAGCTGTGTACCTGTTTGGTTGTTGGCCACCGGACCACGAACCTTCCGTCTAGTTGTTGAACATGAGCTAGGCGCGTGTCTTGTGCAAAAATTCTGTCGAACCACAGAACGCTCTTACAGTCATATCGTTTGCGTAGCTACTCTCGAAACTCCCCCGACGTCGAAACGCAAAGCACCACGACTGCCTTCGTGCAAAGATGGCGGATTTCGTCTTCAGAATGTAGCTACCTGTTTCCACTCCCCACATCACTGGCGAACGAAACTTCAGCACTAGAATCACTGTAAAACGTGTGCACGACTTGTGACTGCTGCTGCTGATAGTCGAAAAACCCCACCACTCTGGGACACCGCTAGCTGCAGTTCTTCAGAAGTGCAGATTGCGTACTTTCACTGCCCAAGGTTTCCTCAAATGCCTTTTGGCTGAAAATGTGCTACCAGTGGATACAGACGCCTTAAACAAATTAGTCCAACAGTATAGCACTTGTATGTGGCTATCTAAAAACCGTGATCTGTTTCCTCATCAACATTGTGAAGTGCTCTCTTTCACTCCTTCCAGGTACTTTGGGATATCGGTCACGATGCCGCTCCCGGCGGCCCTACTTGCTCGATTAAAGAAACGCGGGATTATCTCCAGTGAACATAATGACGAAGGTATGTTGAACACTGCGTTTTTACGATTATTTGTTCCAGAGGAAGTATTCGCCGAGAATTATGACGAAGAGACTGAGCCGGTGGCTGCACCAGCATCACACGAAAAACCGCAAACTTTGGAGAAAACCCTGAATATGATTAGCCCTGGTCCGGTCATCGAGAACGGTATTCTCGTATACGAATGTGCAGATTGTCCAAATAGACAAAATGTCTACCATCGTTGTAAGCCGTATTGCTTCGAGCGGTACGGTAGACAGAAATTCTCGGCAGATATGCGTTGGATTCGGTTGAAGAATCGTATGCTGAGACGTTATCCACTTCCCAGTCATTGGATTGAAGTTGGCGATCCGGTTACTGGAAGGTAATTTTGCTTGATGACACTTAGGGATCATTCAACTTCGGCGCTAACTGTTCAGGTGAAAAAACACCATAAGCGAAACTAAGAAAAACACCAGTCATCGCACGCCATTAACTGTGCACAGGGGTTCCAGTTGCCAGTTTTGTCCTCCAGTGATATCCCTGCGAAGGCTCTACAATCTTCCTAGTTACCATATGAACCGGAATATTGGGATATACGGATACTCCTTCAGGTTCATGTCCTTGGGGGTGAGATGGCTCAGTGGTTATAGCGCGAATTTATTGGCCTGAAGGTCCGTGTTTCGAACCGGACCTCTGCCTATCGACTTTCCCTGTCTAGACTTGGGCAACCTGGCAGTATCCCAGCCCTCGTGCTTCCTTCGGGCGGCATGGCAGCTAGACACCTGTAGGGTGTTGCAGCTGAACGATTTCAGTTTTTCTTGTTCTTGACCTGAGTATCTAGTAGTTACGCTGCATTCAGCTTATAACTGACGTCTCTTAGCTGGAAACCTCTGGACGGTGGTGTAAACTAACAAGGCCCTGTCACATTCCATTTTTGTATCGTTCCGGCCCCCATTCCATCAGAACTGTAAAATAGTCCAACATCCATTATGTGATTGCTCCCGGCGCTTGACCGTCCGTCCCTACAAGGACGAATGACTTCTCCGCAATTTGGTGGTTGGATTGTTCGCTGATTCGTGGTAGCGTTTCGAGGTGACATTATTGGTACGTAGAATGTTGCGGTGTGTCAGGAAAACCACAACTGGCATACTTTTGGCATATAGTTTATAGCTAGTAAACTGAGTTCAAGCGAAATGATGATGTGATGGTTATTGTCGGGGAATCGAGAATGGATGGATGACTGCATGCAAACCGAAAGCGACTAGAGTTGAAAATGCATCCCATTAAGAAGGGCGAAGTGGCTCAGTGGTTAGAGCGCGAATTTACTGACAGAAAGGTCCGTGGTTCGAACCCGATCTCTGCCTCTCGACTTCTCCTGTCTAGGCTTGGATAACCTGGCAGTATCCCAACCCTCGTGCTTCCTTCGGGTTGCATGGCAGCTAGGCACCGAAGGTGTGCTACAGATGAACGACGACGTACATTCTGTTACACTTCTTTCGACCGGAGCTTCAAATGCTGTCATCTTCCTATAGAGGAATGATATATATATATATATATATATATATATATATATATATATATGAACTGGACTACGACATTTCGCCATATCAGTCGCCGACGTACAACATTCCACATTTATAGTTAAGGGCATGGTAATAAAGGTTGAAAATCGAACATCACATGAAGTCTTATGGTGAAAGTAGAGGTGGGATCAGCTCCAGGGTAAGTAGAGGGTTTGAACCAATACTTTTGTACGTACAGTGCTGGTTTTTGTGCTCTAATTGGAATTATTTCCCGAAAAGCCAAAAGATTCCGGTCTTGCTTGTGTGGCAGACTCTTGAAAACTTTGGAATGACCAACAATATGGTCAGCTTCACAAACATATCGCACAGCTAATAACACTTAGGTACGTACCACTGATATTGACTTGGTATCTGCCAGTCGCATGGGCCGTAGCAACTCTTTGAGTAAATGCTCAGTAATCCACAGAGAAAGGCAGCAGTCCGTTCTACCTGTGTGTTTCACTGCAACCGCAAGTAAACTGATGATGGTGACACGTGCCGTAGAGTGGTCACGCCTGTCCAAAGCACAAGTCCTCTGACTGCAGAGACCAGGCTTAACTAACCGGCTGTTGGTGAAGTGGTTTAAGGGGATCCAATGTTTCAATTTTCAGTTTCTGTGTTTCGCCACCAATTTTTGAGGACATCTTCAGTTTTCAGTCATTAGAAACTAATAAGGGCCTGAAAAAACCCGAAGATTACTCAAGGGCTAGGTACATACGACTCATTCATATGCGCTTGCACTATTGGATGGTTGAGTAGATAAGGTCGATGAGCCAAGTTGGGTCCACAACGCGCCCCTGGTTGTTCATCATGATAATTTGCACACATGCTGCTTCCGAAGCAAAGTCTTAGAAAGATATTTTATTGGATGTTATCTCTTAACGTCGGCAGAGTATAGAGTAATGTTTTTCCAGTTTAAACTAGAAAATAAGCTTAAACTAATGAAGCTGTCAATCTCACTGTCTACTCAGTTTCCGCGATGAAATGTGGTGCTAAATGCACCAGCTCTTCCGACTTCTGACCTTGTCGTGGCTTCATGTCTTGCAGATTCTATTATTGGAATACTAAGACAGACGATGTGTGTTGGCTATCTCCATTGCATCCACGTGCGAAGATCACCCAACCTGGTGACATTGTTCTGGCCAACACACTCCGAGAACGAGATGCTGCACGCGCAGCTGCTGGTGCTATTACAGCGGCTGTGCTGAATGCCGAAAAGAAACGCTCCGACCAGCGCGATCGGAATTCAGATGAGGAAGGAGGTGAGGATTATGAAGACGAGGAAGAGGATGATGAGGACGAAGTCAGTGGAAGCGATCGGGATAGCGACGAGGGTGCCAGTAGTCGACGCGGTCGCGATTCAGACCGAAGACATGAACGTAGAGAACATCGGCGTTCTCGGTCACCTGTGGGGTCCGATGAGGACCCTGCCAGACGGCGGAACAGATCTCAGCGATGGGACAGCCGTAGAGTTGAGCCGGACGAGGAGCGGACCGATAGGTCAACTGGTCCTGTTGATCGCGCAGGTACCAACCAGAGCCAAACAACTGAGGGTGCGGATGATGAATCTCCGGATGGAGTACCCCTTCCAAGTGACTTTACTTCAAACAACTCCGCACTAGCGCAGGGAGTTACCCCAAGCCTCGTTTCGGTTCCGCCATCTAATTTCTTGTCGATGCCACCTCCGCCACCCTATTATGCGGTTAACCAACCCCCGATGGACAGACTATCAGATGGCGCCAGTACTTCGAGGAAAGATCAAAGACGTCCGGTCCCATCTCGCTTCGATCGAGGTGGGCGTCCCTCTGAACGAAGAAGTAAGTACTTCTGAAAGACGTGTTTGCCGAAGCCTGCTTATTTTTTATCACCAGGCTGAGCGCAGATCCGAAAGCTTTCTGTCTGAGTTATAAGTTGTTAGTAGAGAAGTATGGGATTTGCACCGTTCGTTTATCACCAGAAACAGCCCGAGGTTTTGACTGGGCAGACTATAGTTCACCTAATGGGACTTCCCGAAATCTTTCACTGAGTTATCTTCATGGACGAACAACCAGCTGAGGATAGTCTCGTTCAACGATGGTATTTAATCCTCGTGATAAGTGTACACTATTTTCCACACCACATACCATCTAGAGTTAGACAGAGTAATTACTATCCAGTGTCAATAAACTTTACGGCTTTAGGGCAATAAAGCACCAATGTTCTACGCCAGTGCTGCTGTCACTGATGGGGTAGACTACTCTGTTGTTTTAGTGATCGAGCAGTAGCTGTCTACGACTAACTAACTTCAGTTGCAAGCTCCTGTCAAACCCACTTTTCCCCTCCCGCTCTCGATCATCAATACAATCGACGCTCAAACTTCGCCTTGACACTGGCTCCTCAGTCATAAACCGTACGGCCAACGGCCAGAGTAATCGTGAAGGCTGATCGCCTGACCTGAGGAAGTGGAAACTCGCATTTGGCTCAGTTCACTTAGGTTTTTCAGCTCACAAACCGTGCATCGATGTGCAGTGTTCCAGCTGCTACAGCTTCGTTCACCGAGGATAAGGAAATGAAAGCCACGCGTTAGAGTCGATGGCTCGTGTGTCATGGTTAATCCACTATCCGTTGAGGTCGTTATTCTGATCTGGGAGCTGATCCGAGTCAAAAATCCCAGTTCTGCTCGGTTACGCTAGCTCCGATTCGAGTAGTAAAATGAACGAACTTCAAGTTCTCAAGCTCGGGTGATGACGTCAGTGATAATGTTTTGCGAACATATGAGAACTAATGCTGTTTCAGTGAAGCCGTTACTTATAAACGGTCCTGCAGAACAGGAATATAAGATTTGCTTATCAGGCAGAACGATGGCTTAGCGTTACACGACCTAACACCATCAGTCTCTCCCGCTTTCAAGAGTTTGCACTGCATCATCATCACCGTCACCATTGACTGCAATAAACCAATAATAAAAACTTGTACTTAACTGTCCAGCTGTCACTCCGGCTCATTTTCACGCAGAGAGCCAAAGTGAAGTAAGTTGTCCCCCTCTGCAGAGACCGCCTCAAGAGACTGACCAAAAGTAATCTTCCCCAGGAGAGTTTGCTACTGAAATCCCCTTTAATGGGCCAACTGAAAGGTGGTCTATCCAAAACAGATGTATGTACTTCCGTATGCATTGAGTTTGAATGCTCCTACATGAGAAATGAAAGTGAAACTACCCAATCTTCTTAGTTCTAAGTCGTCGTTTTTTTGTTATTCGTCGTAACCAGCTTATAGAAATTCACGGCGAACCAGATTGTTTTAAATAGCGATACATTTTTCTCAGGACTAGGACGCCGGCTATTTTCTTTCTTTCTGTGAATGAATGACCCTCAGATTGGACGAGTTCCGATCTCATTTGTAAAAATGAAACACTTTTATACGAAGTCCTCACGGAGTTGTTGGGAGTCTACTAGGACTGCAGTATGCAGTACCGCTCGGTCTTCGTTTAGAGTGGCATGTCTGGTAGCCAGCATATGGCTCACACTCCTTTGAGGATCGACGACCTAATGCCTGCATCTTCCAAATATAGGCTGGCCATCCCGAAAGTGGTTCTTCCGTCCTATCGACCAAGTCAGGTGATGTAGCGATGCAATAATCAGCGATAGCACCAAAAACAGTTTTTCATGGCTTCCGTGGTGGGTGGTGGCACAGGGTAGAACCGCCTCACTCCCAGATAGGCCACCTCGAAAAGGTTGTGAGTTTGTTTGGTGTACCAACAGGAGGTGGGACTTGTCCGCGGTGTTATCGGTTTGAATCTACTTTAGCTCTTTTGTTGCTCCTGCTAGTATGCCTTAATCGGGTTACACGGTAACCATTTACTAAAAAGTTGAAGTGATTGAGGCTCCACATCTGGTGGCACGTTTATGCAGAAATACCCCACAAAAAAGGGCACTTCTCTAGGTGGTCTACTATGGCGTTTGCCTTCATCCACGAGCTGGTATGCGTCCGTTGGAGGCCAGTTGCCTTTTCCCCATGGTGGTTTGTCCGGATACCAGCCTCCCCTAATAACCGAACAGCACGTCAATTGGACGGATGTGTCACGTGCGGGCTACGGACCAAACGAAGGCAAGCCCTGATTGGTCAGAATGCCGGCCAATCTAGATCGAGCATCTTTAGCTCGGCGCCTCTCGCCCCCTCACTGAGATTCTAGCACGACCTTGTGGAACATTCTGTGATTACCCTATAAACACAGTTGTAATAATCTTCCTTTGTCTCCATAAAGGGCTGTCTGAAGCTACCGTGCCTTTTGATATACCATAGCGGGCGGAGCAGGAAGCCAAGGACTGACAGAGTTTCACTACCGTTAAGCAAGTCACATGTTTCCTCTTGATGGAATACTGTATCCGGTATGATGAAAGCATCGGCAACACAGGCCGTACAATACCCGGAACGTCAGCTCTCTCATACTCTGTAGAATAGCCAATTCATTTTACCGTGGACCCTAGTTCCCCCGGAAAGACTGGCCCTTGATGAAGACGATGGCGCCCGGTGTGTAAGCGGCACAATTTGTAGTGTTTTTGGACCCTGGGTTAGTGACATTAGTTATATATGCTCCCAACGCGAGGTTTTGCAGATTACTTCAATATAGGCTGTCCGTAAACAGCAAGACCACACATACAGGTACGTGACATTGTCAGCAAAACGCGTTTGACCATTCGGAAACCAATTCGGTCTCCCCGTAAAACACTTGCTTGCAACACATTTATGTTCCCATTCTTTTTATTCCAAAGGAAAAGCCATCGAATCCGGGCCTCTGGATCCTATGGACCCAGCCTCATACGGTGAAGCCCCTAGGGGATCCTGGAGTTCAGGTTTAGAGGTCTCTGGGACGACGCCGGTTGCCAAAACGGGTGCAGATGTGACTGCCTCGGGACCGCTTTACCAACAACGACCCTATCCAAACCCCGGCGCTGTACTTCGAGCGAATGCGGCTGCCGCACGTGAGGCAGCGCGTGATGACAATGATGATGACTAACTGCTTTCCACATACACCGGTTGTTCTATTCTCACCACTTGTGTACACTGATAAAGTTGAGTTATTTCAGCCGTGCTTATTGCTTGGATTCCAAGAGGGCGCCAAGCAGCGGACCTGGTGGGTCGGGTCGATTTTAAAATCCGCACCATGAACTTAACAAGCTCGGTGGTAAGTGTTTATGGGTTTACTTAGTTCAATTGCAAAATACACCCATAAGTAAACTAGTTTAGATGAGGAGTTAACTTTCCGGACAGCTCGCTCCGGGGGAACAGAATTAAGATGAAGAGCTGTCAGCTGAAAATGGTACCTGCTACCGTTTGCCGAGTAGAATTAACTCAGATGAGCAATACAGACCTATCTGGAGCGCACAGGAGTCTGTCACGCTACGCATCCCACGATCCAGTCCAACTTCCGACATTTGAAGACCCGTTTTCAGTGAGCTTGCAAGTAGTGTAGATTTGGGCCGAAGTTAAAACCACGTAGTCGAACGAGTTCACTATAAGCAAGCCCTGTTTCGCGCGCATATAAGCAACTATCGAGTCTATATAGACTAGCTAACGCCACTGATACAGTTTGGAGTCCTCTGGATGGTGAGCGTGACGAACAACGGTAACTATCACAACCAAGCTGCACAAAAACAGTTGCGTGGGACGAATATTCTGTAGCAGTGAGATGACAACGTAACCTGTAGCCTACTACTTGAAGTGAAACATTTTACCTGATATACAAGTAGTAAGTGAGATTGACAGTGTGACGCAACCCATGTGGTCTACCAACTGCGGGCTAGCTCCCGTACTTTCGCGGATGGGAGCACAGAGACTCTGACAAGGATCCTGGAATATGGGACGCAAACAGTTTAAGTACGGCCGATATTAGGTCTCGGGGCTCCTATTTGGAGATAAAATAGCTCACCAAAGATTGTGGGTATGGCCCCCGGAAAGATTGGGAATCCCATGAAGGGATAGCGAGCGGTTACTACGATCCCTTCTGAGGGCCCTCCATGAAGTGAATATCTGTGTCTAATACTGAAGACCATGGTATCGACATTCCAACCGTCGGCGAATTCGCTCCGATGCCACCATGTGAATCCTAGAAATTTTTGTTCTGTAATCCGTGCTGAGCGTCCAAACACTGCTAATAAGTTCTGGCCAGCTTTGTTTCGCGGATACCGGACCGAAAGGGTTCAAAACTGCCGTCGATAGGAGATTCTACTGCATGGAGTAAAGCTTAGGGCACACGATGCTGGTAGCCTTCAAGAGTAAAAGCGGAGCGGAACAACCGCTTAGTATGACGTGGAAACCTGCAACGCGAACCCCGTATGTTAAACGCTCAATCGCACGTAAATCAACCACAGAATAATGGCAGTGCTTTACATTTGTACCTAAAAATGACCGTCCATCTTCCTACCGTGTGAAAAATGCTGAAATTCGGAAAGAAGAAACAAGTACTCCAAAGCGCTGTCTGACTGACCAAATGCTACCCAAGTTCAATATAGGGATTTAAACATTTGAATCTGTGGTACATGTTTCAGGTCATCTACAACAAGCCAGCAAAGTAGCTTTTGGTTTGATTGACCATCATGTGCGCAAGTTTTTGTCAATCACTGTTAAAGTAAATCCTGAACAGAGAAACGTAGTGTTGCATACCGTACGTGTTTGCCTGTAGGTACTCAGTACAGACACCCCCTTGGATTCTTGAGACCGCTGACTGGACGCTTCAACCATATCACTACTGATTGACCCTCCAACATCGAGAGCTTACTGACTGGAAGGTTCACAGTTCGAACCCGAACCCGGCATCTCGACTGCTCCTGTCTGGGCTTGGGCAACCTGACAGTATCTCAGCCCTCCTGCTTCCTTCCAGGAGGCATGGCAGCTAGGCACCGCAATGGCGTTACAGCTGAACGAACCTCCATGTAAGGAACACCTGGCGATTCCCAACTTTTAGATTATGAGAACGATGTTCTCTACAAAATACATATACTGCAGAGACCCGGAAGGAGTTACTCCTCCAGATACGAATCTTCCAAACTGGTGAAATCCACCAGCCAAGCAGAAACGCCACATCTAAGGTGTAACACTTCGGCAGAAACAAAACAATCACCGAATAAGTGATGGTGAATTTCAGCGAAAACCTTGACGTTATCTCGCTCGCTGAACAGAACAAAATGGACAGATCTCAACACATCGAAAACAGACCGACTGGCAAATGATCTTCAGTTTTTCGTTGAACGTAGTTCAAACCTGTGCTACATCAAGGTGGTTTAAGTTGAACTTTTCAGACAGTCCGAAAGATAGAGAAACTGAAGCTAAACGTCGAGGTTACAGATGTAATATCATTATTTGTTTTCTACACTAGATTGGATACCATGACAGACACCATCATATTAATCGTTGACTTGTTTGCACTCCATACTCGTAATGATTCGACGTGAGACAGCATATTTAAATGCTACATAAAATCAAAAAGCGAAATCGGAACCGCATGGTACGTCATTTGAGGTGGTTGTGCTTCGCCGAACCAGCCTGTGACAGAATTCAGAACAATCAAATAACAAACGCAAAGTATGTTGGGCACCTAGTTACAAATGACAGCTGGCTGAAGAGAGACGCGGACCGGTTTTCAACTGAACCATCAATGAGGAGGCAGAAAAGTCTGTTTGGTATGATCAGTAGTACAGGGTGAATGCGGCTCGCGCTCGCGTCCGCAGAGACCGTAAGATGCTCAGAGGTCCAATGTGATAAAAGTCTCACTTCTTAACATCGTCTCTTTTTTCTGACTTATCTTCCTTGCCCTTTTTGTTACTGCCGACTCCACCCTCGGATGGCTCTTCCTCCACTTCCATAGGCTCATGGGGTGGAGCTTCCTTCGCAGCTACCGTGGCGCTTGTACTGGTCGTGGGAGTGATGGCAGCGGCCGGAGGTTCAGTTCCTTCTTCAACATAGAGAAACGGCTCCGGAGGACTTGGCTCGATATTCGAGCTGGAGCCACTTTTACCATGGCGCGCTGAACCTGAGGCTTTTGACTTGTCTCGCTTTGTACCGGAGGACGGTGTGGCACCTGCGGCGCCAGACATATCCACGTCTGCTTTTTCCGTCACACCTTGAGCCGCTACAGCAGCGGCAAATTCTTCATCCTCCTCATCCTCTTCCTCGTGAGCATCACTGGAGTCCTCCTCCTCTTCATCAACTTCGTCATCTTCCTCGTCTTCATCATCATCCAGGTAGGCGCCGATGGAGGAGGCATGGATGGGTTCGGTACGGGCTTCAGAACCACCAGCACCAGCAGCAGGTAGACCGGCGACACCCGTCGTTCCAGCAGCAGAGGCAGAAGTTACACTGCGATCGCCAGTGGGCCCGTGCCCATGAACTATTTCGACTAGGACTTCAGCATCTTGAGGTCTCCGATCATGTACCATGAGGATACCGGCCTGAAAAAGCGGAGACACAAATTATGTATTAAGTATGACACTTAAACAATAACAACAGTGAGTCAGCTGTAGCATCCTTTCTGTGCCCAGCTGCCATGCTGCCCGGGCTGAGACACCGTCAGGCTTCCCAAGCCTAGACAGCAGCAGTCCATATGCAGAGGTTGGATTCGAACCACGGACCTTCTAGTCAGTAAATTCGCGCCTTAACCACTAACATATCTCGAACTCAGCATGACAGTTGAATTCACAAGAAATATGCCTACTATGTAATGCCGCGTGGTGGGATATCCGCGTACGGCTATAGACCTTCAATGTGGGTAACATGAACTCAACGGCACGTGTCATACAGAACCTTGAACCTGACCAGATGTGAATTCGATGGGACACTGAGTGTTTTATTGTCCTGTTAAAACGGTACGACGCTCGGATATGAACGAGAGTTGGATACACACCCAACTGTGGATAAACCGATAACCAAGGATACATAAGGCTTGTCGATCTATATGGCAGAGCTCTGAGAACACTAGGATGTCACACAGTAATTCCAACGGCAAAGAGATCCTACAATGTGGGCAGCTCACGGAAAAGTGACACTAGACTCACTGATAAAGGTGCGGTATTCCCCAGCACCTATACCGTGGTTGACCAAATCGATATCTACAGGAAGGGCGTTAGTTACAGACGAATTGGAGTAATCCGCCAGGTAGCAACACAGTCGGCATTACTTATTTACTTGCTTCACTTTGTGGCGATTGACTCTTGTGACAGGACGAGTCAGCTTCACAGATATTCTGTAGACACAGTTGGCGGTGTTGACACAAATTCCGAAATCCGACAAATGCTGTTTTGAGGCGTCCTAACATACATGTACGTCGCGATGTGAATAGATAGAACGCCTCCGGGAATGGCCAAGATTGTTTGTTTCCTGGAGGAAACAAACTTTTGGCTTCGTATATGCATGGGATTTTTCCCACGTTCCTTTGTACTAGAAAATTTCTGCTTGTCAGCTAGCAGGTTTTCTGTTAGTTTCTGCTCATTTCTCGACTCCTCAGTGCTTCTAGGACGAGTATTCGCATGATCCTGTGGCGTTCGGTCCCAAATACACCCACTGGCACCAGCATGATTAGGTTTGTAACACGACCACATGTCCTTTTCTTCCAATTTACGTAGTGCTTAAGCTGTACGTGGGGAGCAGAGGATAAACTCTATCAGAACCCACTTCAACATAGTCGAAGTCGTACGCACAAAGAGTGCTCATCAAACAACGTGAGTAGTCCTCCCTTTTTGTAACCTAATCTACCTCGAGCAATTTTAATGTGTTCGTGACTCGGAATTTCACTCCATTCTGGGAAACAATCTCGTCTCTGGGGGAGGGACGGAGCTTTGAACTTAGTATCCTTGATTACTGCGCATCGGTTTGCGTCCGAACGATGCTAGAACCATAGTGAATGGCCTGTTTCCTGATTACAGCGCCAAATATTTCGTAAACCACACAAATCTGCCCTTTTTATCAA
This sequence comes from Opisthorchis felineus, assembly GCA_004794785.1. Lineage (NCBI taxonomy): Eukaryota > Metazoa > Platyhelminthes > Trematoda > Opisthorchiida > Opisthorchiidae > Opisthorchis > Opisthorchis felineus. The sequence continues at coordinate 388,426 of SJOL01006429.1, read as the reverse complement.
GCTGAAAATTTACCTTGGGATGCACAAAGCTATCTGACATGATGTGACTCCGAGTAGAGTAGTATACATACGCGGACGGTTACATTGAAAGGTGAGATTAGTTCGCAATACCGGAGCCAATCACAAGCATTGTGATGGACAAAACAGTACCCCTCCCCGCTCTGAATCGACTTCGGGAGGTTTCTCGTGGGAAGGGTGACTATGGACGGTAAGTCATGTTCCCTGCATCGGTAATATGAAAGTTCAGTAGTGTTTCAGATGTTCTATGCGTTTTTGATGGAACATTCCACATCGTCCGGAGTAAATGCGTCATCTATTCAATTTCCTTGAAAGTTAATGACTTGCATGGTGCTTAACTACCATGCAAACATGGAGAAAAAAAGGTAACAGTAAAGGGTTACTGAAAAAAGCCCGATGTCCCCAGAGAAAACAACGGAGAGTGAGGCATCTACACCTTCCAAAACCACTGGAATAAACACATCTGAGCATCAAGTTAGAGCAACACGCCGTCAACGGGATTGTAACGTGCTTTGCAAACTTCACCTAACACAAAACGGAAAACAAGCTTTAGCTTGACCGTCCGGCTAAGTGACAGTAAGCTCAACATTGGGGTGGATTACACATCGTGTCCTACTGGGTTCCAAACCACGCGAACGGAGAATCACGTGGAACCCTCCCAGAAAGGCGCGAAGATCCCATAACGCTCAACTTTACAGTAGCCACTTTCATTTCGCGTTGCGACATCACGGCCTATCCTACGGAAATTTTGCGCCAACAGAGGTTCAGAGTGGAGAACCCGGCTTTGGGTGGTAGACAGTGATCAGGCATGCGTAATACATACCCCAACTAACTCAATTTGAGAGGACCTATCTGCTGAGCGAATCCTACTCGTTACCTATACCCACCTGCGGACCCTTTCATTGAGTACATGCTGCAACCTGCTATACTACGAAGACGTCAGTGGTCAAACATCCGAAGACATTTGAGGTCTGATGAACTGTGATGTGCAAGTTGTGAATTGAAATCGGCGGCTAGTAGGAAAATATCTGAACTCCTAGTGTTGGGTAGGAGAATGGCTGGTTCTTGGCAAAAGGTCCCCGCCGAATCGGGAGCTATAGTTGATTGATGCATATGCATCAAGATATGCTCGAGACAGCTCAGTGGTTAGGGCGCAAATGTACTGACCGGATGTTCTGCGGCTCCCGGTTACTGTCTAGGCTTGGGCAACCTAGCATAGTCAACAAGTAGGTGCCGTCGGTTCAGTGAAGCAGACAAGAGAAAGTTAACAAAATCCACATGTCTAGAGACCTGTTAAAGGAGCCACATGACTCGCTTCAGAAAGACTTGGTAAACAATCGGTAGTTCTTAACTGGGTAACGTTTCGCTTCTGACACAAAAGCCTCATCAGGCCAAGTGAGCAGGACGCCAAGGTGGCCAGGTTTTAAGACAGACGGAGAGCCAATCAGTAAGACCTCTTCAGATTGGCGCACTAGATCAGTGTTACATGTCACTTAAAGGTTCTTGTCGGTTAGTGTGGTTGCCCAAACCCCACGGTTGCTGGGTTGGGGGAATTTCAAGATATTTTTTATCGGGTTTGGTTCCTTAACCTTCCGGTTCAAGGTGCCTCAACTGATGATTCACCTTGTGTTCCAATGGTATATTTCGTTGGTCTATGTGGGATTGTAAGTGCTACGACAATTTAGTTCGGGGGATGAGTGTGTGAGATTGAGTGACCTTCAGATCTAAGCTACTTCTGTTGATGACTGCACTTTCTGATAACTTAACACAACCACTTGTCAGCTTGACCGACCTAAAGCTGTACTCCACGTTCTTGCCAGTTCTACGCCTCCTATTCTATTCACACAAAGATGCTTGGCGATTCCCACTGCCTTGATCATCAGTCTCTGTGGCGTGGACCGTAGTCCCCGCCCCAAAACCTTGACATTACCAGACCCTTCTGAAACGATGACTTTTCAATAGGTTCCAAGCTTTTTCTAATTGATTGAAAAGAACCATATGACTCATTTGTGGGGTTTTAAAGGCTATGAACGCAGGATTATTGGACGACGCAAAACTAACCATCACATGCCGCCTGTCAAAACAAACGTGAACATGGACTATAAGGCGAATTTCTATCGCCATCACAGTTTGTTTTTCCGTTTTTTCCCCCTGAGTTATGGGCAATTTATCCAAAGATTCGGTACGTGAAATCGTCAGTGCCCGAATTAGTCACAAGGTCGTCCTTGTTCACGAACACTTATTTTTCAAAAAAGCACGAGTGGTAATGTCATAATGGGAGCTCGCAAGGCTAAGGCGAGGACTACCAGGAAGGGGAAGTTCCTGAAAATGGAAAGTAGCCGCAACGCTCCAGGGCAAGCAGAGTTTTCAGCTGAGTTAGAGGTATACACCCTCGTTCTCCAGATCTTCAAAAACGAAAGACCACTTTAGTTAATGCTGCCATTGTGCGCAAAAATACTGCGCGGGAAAAATTGCTTCGGCGCACTACGAAAGCATAGGGAGGAATCAATGTTTACCTGGGTTATCGGTTTCAACGTATAGTAACGCGAAGATTCTGGCAGAGCCATAACGCGCTGTTGGACTCGCATCACCCGAGCTGGGTTGTTCAACATAAGAAAGTTCGGTTCCTGAAAAGGAGACGTACGTGGATGTCACTTACGAAAAGATTAGCAAATCGAATTGGCGCATGCAGATGAAACGGCGCCTACGTCAATGTGTAAAACAAACAAAAAATACTTCGAACTCAGTGTGGCATGTCAGGCGGGAACACCAGCAGAAAGTTTGGAGCGAGTTGGTCTCCATCATAAATTTCTGTAGTCTAAGCCGGAGTCTCATCGATTCAACTGTCCCAAGTCAAACAGCCAGCTTTCCAGCAATTAACTGTGTTCCAAAGACAGTCGTTCGGGCTGTTAGTTTCCTTCGTCCAGGATAAGACGAATAGAAGAACGGTGGTCATGCATTGAAGAAAATGGTCCAGTCAGTTCAGTAGTGTCAAATTGCTCCACTTCTACGAAGCAACTTCGAAAAATAGACATTCAAGATGGTAGATTTAATGAAAGACCGTCAATGACTGCATGATTGAGGCGCAACTGTCGAGGACACCGGGATGCTTGTCCAGGGAGTTAGTGGTTGCCAACGCAGCTGCGTTGATCAGTAAGGGATCTCATGCTTTGCTGCCAAGTTGCAAGCTGACTGACTCTAGATAGTTCCCATACATGAATAAGGGAAAAGGCTCTGCGGAACGATCGGCCACCTGAGGACCCTGCCTGCGGCCAAAAGTAGGACTTGACTGCAGGGGGCTTAACTAGCCTGATAACATAGAGTTGACTGCTCTGAGAACAGCAGACGCCTTTGGGACCTAATCGGGCTCCTGGAAGATTGAGTTTTTCGACTGGATCCTATAGGTCACCAGTGACCACGGTTATAGCGTGCGGTTTGTAAGGTTGGTCAAACGCCAAAGTGCACTCTTCGAAAATTACAATGGAAATGGGCAGTATCGTGCGTCAGAGAGGGCCATGAGATGTAAGATATGGCGTCAAATGTGAATAATGTGGGTCACGATCTGCAAATCTGAGAGAGATTGCCAGCCCTATTCTTGGCAGCGATGAAGTCACACAACCATAATAAGAGTAGCTTTATGCAAAAGATGAGCGGAGAACACACGATCAGGCTACCATCATTCTAAGTCACAGATGGAAACTGTCAAAAAGGAGCCGTCTCGGCTTGAAAGGTCTCTATTCAGGTACAGAGAACCAGACGGGTTATATCCTGGAAGGCGTCACAAAAATGCCAGTCACCATCAAACCATGAAATTTTCCGCTAGCAGCCCGATCTTCTACAAAATGTCGTATAAACCACGTGACGACTACACAACATAGCGATTGTTACCTCACCATGATGGAGTTGCATGTGCAACGATAAACAAGTGGTGCTTAGCACTGCCAAGTAGGCATATGGACCGAATGGCGAGTGCAGACAACCGTGCTGTCCTGAGTCGCAGTTTGATATACAAGGGTTAGCGAGGCGAACTCGAACAAACATCCGACTTGACGGAGAGGGTGAACGAGATCAACCCAAGCTCCAACAGCGGGAGAAGTCCCCGGATACAAAATTCCAATGCCACTCCATGATTGTGTCCCGATTATGCTGCAGATCATGCTTCACTGGCGGCAGTAATTCATGACGTTCTCAGAGTGACGTATCTATTTTTCAGGATGAATCCGCCGCACGGTTGTGACCGATGATTTTAAAACAAGTATCTTAAACAATTTTTGACAGCCAACACTAACCAAATCGAAGCAAATCATATTGTGGACTTACTTCTTACTTACTTAAATTGTCCGACAGAGAAACCACTCGGACATACTCGCTCTAAGACACCGGATCAAAAGGACGCCCAAAATCCGCCACCCATAGACATCAGGTCTGGCAACCAGACAACCTTTGGAACCGGTTGATTCACAGTTTTTAAACAAGATCGTGCGAAAATTTGCGAATTTACTTATTCCATTGCTGTGCCAAGGACTGCCTCTAAGCCAAACAAGCATCATAGCTAAAAGAGATTTTTGAGTCTGCAGGCTTACACCACCATCCGAAAAGGTATCATCGCCCAACTAATGGGAGCCTCACGCAGTACACCCCTCCAACTATTGGGATTGGGTTACCTGCTTTCAACTGGCTGAAAGAACGCATTCTGAATTGAGCAGCGACCGGTTGTCGTCCTTATTTCAACTTTGTGATGTTGCATTCCTTCTGTCGTCTTGCAGGATTCCGGATGATAGTAGAATCCCCTTCCGCGTAATTTTAATTCTATGTGGTAGAAACAGGCAAAGTGCTGCACGACTCCGAGACTGTATGAGATTCCATAACACGGAGACCTTGAAATATGACGGGACACGCTATAGACATACTGCCTCATCTACTTATCAAGAGGCGTGTTCATACTGTTTCCTCAAAGTGTAATAGTAATTATAAAGATGCCGATCGCTCAGATGTACAGCGCCCGTACTGTGTCAAGAATCGAAACTTCGAGTAAGTGGAGGGATTCGAAGTAGCTTACTGTAGGCCCGATGGTGAGTTAGACACCTACAGGACACCAGCGAGCCACGGTCGGCGGTTTCAAGTGCGACAGGCCAATGAGGCAAAGATGAAACCAGATTCTTTTCACTCAGAAACACACTCACATTGAGAGTGGGAGAAAGAAGGCGCTGCCCTTTCAAAAGAATGGAAGTCACTCACCTTGTCTTCCTTTTTCTCTTCTGCCGGCTTTTCGTCCTTGGCAGGAGCGTCACTGAATTGATGACATGAAGGAAAGTGAGATGCGATGAAGACACTTGGCTGATATCGCACATGGTCCTATTAATCAAAAATAAGGGCGTTGCCCCTTCTTTGGATCAGAAGGCATAATAACGGTATTTTCCTCAGCTTAGTTCTCGGTCTGAAACTCCCAAGCTAGCGTTCCCGTCAAAAACAATGACCAAAGGTGCACAACGTATATTAACGCCAAAAAGCAGGTCAAGAACACTTGTACAGCGCACCGTATATAAAGTGTATGACACAACAACATTCTGTAATTTCTGGCGACTTCTGGATGCGCCATTGGCAACGGGCATTCGGCGAATAATGGGCCATGATTGGCTGTTGGGTCCAGACTTTTGGCTAATATTTTGCGGGATAGGCTTCTGGGCCGTAGCAGGGCCTAACCGCGAGCGGTAAAGCGGTATCTGTGTGGAATTCCGCTTAACAGAAGGAATCAACTAGTCTTATGTGGCTTCCAATGATTGTGTGTGAACACGGCTATTAGTATATTGTGATCAGTGGAAAGCAAGTAGACTGCCATCCATTTCCATAGTCTGTGTGGAAATAAAGCTATCGTCACACAAAGAACGAAGGGACAGTTAGGCGGAATTCTGCACCGAAACCGCTTTACCGCTCGCAGTTAGGCGCTGCCAAGGTCGAGAAGCCTATCCCGCACGCGATTCGCCAGAAGATCGGGCCGCTTGCCGGTCCAGCATCAAGGCGAGCTCTGATTGGCCGAAGGTGTAGGCCCAACAACCAATAATGACCCAGTATCCGCCGGATGCCGGTTGCTAATGGCGCATCCAGAAGGCATCGAAATTTTCAGAATGTTGTCGCCGCATACGACGCGCTGTACATGCGTTTTGACCTGGTTTGGGGCGTTATTACACGTAGTACGCCTTTGGTGGATCTTTTGACAAGAACGCTAGGTTAGAAGGTTCAGAGTAAGAACTAAGCTGAGGCATTATGAGGAGGCATAAGGACATCTTCCGTGGAGCACAGTAGTCTTCCTAGTTTAGTGAGTAGGTGAGCAACCATTTGTTTCACTTATCCCGAATTCGCAATGACTGGTGAACATAAACTAAAGGCGGTCACGCCACACACTTGTTCAAAAGAGGGTGAGAGAGCAAACTGAGGAGTTCCGAGCCAAATCCGGCTCGGATTGTGTTAAAAAGATTGAGCGTCATGTGGTGTATAATAGGGATTTTTCAAAGTCAAAACAGTGTGGTGGGGTAAGATGTTGTAATCCGACGTTTTGGCTGCCGTGGACAACCGTTTTCAAGGATTTTTACAATCAACTGATTGTAGAAATTTTTACATCTTATCCCACAGGCTGTTTTGACTTTAAAAGATTCCATAGAGAACAAATTGACTCCCAAAATTAAGTGCCCCTATCTGATTCAGGATGATAAAATAGCAAAGAAAAGGTAACTTGCAGCGCCTAGAATCAAACTGGATATCTGGTCACACGTGAATATGGCGCTCCTAGGTAACCGATCTGGGAAGCAGATGACACCCGTTTAAGCCAAACAATAACAGTATGTGAAAAATTGAGAAAAACCTACACGTCCATCTTCTCCTCTTTTTCTCCGTCCTTTGGTTTCTGTTGCTGCTGTTGCTCTTTATGGTGTTTTCGATCGGCCTCTTTTTTGCGTTGTTTTGCTGTGATACTCAAAACGGCAGTTTCCACTTTCTCACGTTTTTTCTCCTTTTCGGGTTCTGCCGGAGGAAAAAGCATACACCGGATATCAACCTGCAACCCCATGTTGCAACTCAAACAGTGTGAGGTGTCGATGGTGAACAAGGCCAGTGATGACTCAGTTTGCAGCGAAACTATTCAAATCACGAATGCAAACAGAGCCCTCTCTGTTCGTCATCTGTCAGTTTAGCAATATCCGTAGACCACAAACAACGTGCTACACAGGCCAACTGATCGTTAACCGGAGGTGGTACTCTTCGGCTAGACAAACCACAGCGTAACATGAAAGGTCATGATGTCGTTGGTGCGCTCTGCCTTGCAGAATATTATTCGCACGGGCCTGAAGACGTTACAAAATACGGCTTTCAAGTAATGCCTATGGTGTTCCTGTGGTCCACATGGATGTGGCTAAGTCAGAATGTTTGTGGTAGACTGGCGCCCAATTCTTCTTAGTCCACTCAACACAACAACGGTATCCAGTAAGAGCTTTACCGTGGAGGGGCAGTCCGGCGGAGGAATTTTGTGAAACGAATCTCTCGTGGAAAGCGCTGCCGACATGGTAAAGTAGGGACAATAATCGACTGATCAATATGGGAAGTTCTATTTAGTGAGCGGATGTTCCCATGTCGTCTGTCAACGTGGTTAGCTGACGCATTCAACCAACGAATGAAAACGACCACTCTGTGGAACACGGTAGTAATAGGATGAGCAGCGACTGACCAGAGTCCGAAATTGTGGTTTGCTTAGGCAACAAACATGAACTTATGACTTATGACTGGCTAATTTCAGCACCACTAGTAACGGTCCTCGAGCATTCAGCATGATGAGGGAAACGAGATATACTCCATATTTGTTGTGTGAAGGTAGGCCATGTGCGTAACAGCCAAAGAGATGAGGCACTTACGTAGTGGTTGAGGATAGGCGAACGTGGACGGCTTCGCATTAGATTTGAACTGCATTTTGGGCATCTTCAAATCTTTGTTCAAGGCAATCAGGGTGGTTGGGCTGAGAGCCAGGCTGAGGAAATTGGTTAGTGGATACCAAAACCAAAAGTTCTGGAACAACAGTAGTCCGACGGCTGCGGTCATATTATTGTTCCCTGACCATGGAATGAAAAGAAAAGAGATTACTGGTCAAAAGGAGAAAAGAATGATGGAAAGCTTATTTGCAAACGATTAAAACATATATCGCAGCAACACTACGTCCAGTAAACTGCATCACGGTATCCTTGAACAGTAGAGCTCAATAGAACAGCAGGTCCAGCTACCCAAAACATTGCTAGCTGAGCAGTCAGAAAAAAGCAGGGTGCAAGACCCGGTGAACAAATATGTCTAATAGAATCAGATAAACATCCAGCAGGAAAATGAAGTACAAGAGGGGGTTTCCCAGAAAAACGTCCCGTTGAAATGGAAGAATTGACCGCAGTCGTATGTAGCAAGCAAGATTGTGGATGACCCTGCAACAGTGCGAGCTTCAAGGAAGCCATTGCTTGTGGGACATTGACGCCATTGAACAATAGAGGTAAAGGATAGCTGGTTATTAACCACTGGTTGTGTCCGGGCTGTAAGGCAGTTCAGAGTCGATGCGCCCGTCCAGTGCTTACAAAACTAACAATAACGAGCGCCCGGTGGATGTTCCTTAGAATTCCACTAAGTATTTTCGTTTCCTAGAAAAGTCAGTTTGATCGTCGAATGCGCTCCAAAAGCTTAGAATAATGCTCTCTCACACCCACTCTCGTTTTTGCGAAAGTGTTCGACTGCAGGGCCCAAGACTTTATCTGGGAATTCGAGGGACCTATCAGAGTTTTTGCATCCGTTGGAAACCCCTATTTTTTGGACAATGATGTTCACAGGCTGTCATAGATCCGAGTGGACAGCATACTCATATGAAACTGCGACCGACAGGGTAAATATATGCAAATCAACACCAAAATCTCTTTGGAATCTGAACGGATATAAAAATAAGGGGAAGACGACTAGTGCAATCTCCTAATAAACATGGTAATCTCATCCTGACATGGTTCAAGCAGTTTTGATGTTGTACGCGCATCAAAACCACCAACAAGAACAGAGTGAAACTAATTGATGCAGGATATACCGCAAGCGAGCTATACTAGATAGAGGTCATTAGGGGAAGATGTAACAACGGATGTAGGGGACCAACGAGCGGTTTGTGTCCAAAATTTAGTTCGACAGCAGCTGCCATCACCTGTTTCAGAGAGCTGAGCTGGACAGGAACATAAATCTATCGACCGGGACATAAACAGACTAAAAGTTTGATTTTTCCTAAGCTGACTGCTTAAACAAGATAGAGAGACCTAGAATAAAAACACTGCCAATTGTGCCCAAAAAGTGGCACCATTGGCAGCCGAAAAATACGAAGGAGTGTTCAAGGGGCTCTTAGTCCTTGAGGGGAACTCGTTGTCGACAAGAAAAGCGGATATATGGAATAACGATAGCTTTTGTCACGACGGGACAAAGTCCGACCGAGAAACACTAATCTGACTTTTCGCTGGCCAAAACGGATGATCCTCGAAAATCGAAGACCGATGGCACAGCTGTCGAGTTTTGTGCACACGACCCCAACCGTTATGATGCAACAGCGGAACCGTAAAATCAGCACACCCTTATTCTTCTGTGCGTGATTCTGTCACCGAGATAGATCACACAAAATTGGGATTAACAATTGTTTGAATATGGCGGTGAGTATAAACGGGCCCTAGATACGAAGAATAAACTTGTCGTCAACTGTACCTGTTCGGGTCTGCAGCGAAATAGTCATATTGCAACCTCCGGCATCCAAAATTCCACAGGCGAGAATGGCACCAAACTTGGCCAGCAAATCTTCATGCCTGTCCCCAATGATTTTGAGACACTTTTCGCGGAATTCTACCGACTATAACATAAAAGTTGAATAAAAGTGGCTGAAATCCAAGTGCCAGACTAGTGAATTGTGCATAGGAAGTTTTCCCCTGAGAAGTGAACAACATTGGGGTGTAATTTACAGCTGTTGATGCATTCCAATCAGTAGACATTGAAAACCCAACGCACCCCCCCCCCAAGAAACTCACAAACCATCCCTTGGTATAAAGTTGTTTGTGCAAATGGTACCTCCCAAATAAAATCTGGCTAAATGATGGAACGTCCTTGTCAAAGACGAACGGTACTCAGAAAAAAGCCAAAATCGAGGCCAGTAGCTGTGCAAGAAGTACGTCGGCTGAGATATGGTCACCTTGCCCTAGCCTAGGTGGGGAAAAGTCAAAGTCCATGTGGCTGTCCGAATCACAGAAGTCTCGATGGCCACTCACACCTCAAGATCTGAGGTCAGTCTTGTTCAGGACACCGGTCAAACACTGCTCTGTAACAATGATCAGATTGGCAACAGAACAGTATTCAAACGAACGAAACTGAAAAACACAAGAAGATAACTGTTATGAGGCTCTACGAAATTTCACACGGGTTTGGTGGGTTGCAACCCCACCTGCCAGCAAAAGCCACCGGGAGTGGGGAAAGTCTCCCCACTTAGCCTCAAACGCTTTTCATTGGTGAATTCAGCTTGCAGATCCAGAGAAACCGTAGAGGTATTAAGGGACAGTATTATTGAATAACTTCCGTGCCCTATCCCGACTGTCTACTGTTTACTTACGGGGCTCCTCAACAATTGGTCTATTCGGAGGTGGCCCCATGATTCCTTCAGGTTCAACCCAAGCTAGACATCTGCATACTGACAAAGGCAGTGGGCTACGTGACTACGGGCGACCCGGTCGGCTTAGTCTCTAGTTCAGCGATCCAGTTCGAACCCCGTGTCTTCAAACCGGCTGTCCGCCCTTGTCCTGATCATCTGCATACAGGCGGTTTCAGAACTAGAAACTGAAAAAAAAGAGAAAAATTTGACTTTTTATTGGTCCCAATCGGTTGAGGCTTGCTCAAGTGAAAGGGATTGGAAACCTGGGACGGCCTAGTGACTGTGACCCAACGAACCCGTGACGACTCTTCGCCGGGTGTAACAACCCGTTGATGTGCGAGTATTGGGGGCCAAAACGCCAGCAACCAATTCCGCCTGCCTCCATACTCTCTACCGTGTATGCAAGCGGTTGGTACACATCTCACAGGGGACCCCTACATATCGGTTCCGTAATGGTCATCGGGAACGTTATCCAGGGGCTGAAGATCGATACATACACTTCCAACGAGTACAACTTAGAAAACGCATTAGGACAGAACAACTGTTCAAACAAAAGTGCGCACAGTCGGAGGTTTTTGGTGTAAGTTTAGAAGCCGTCTTGCTATCGCAAGAAATGCGCTTTTTGTTGTGTGGAGCATTCGTTATCATAAGATGCCGAAATTTCGTGGAACAAAAAGTCCAACAACGTTATCCATGGGGACGGAACGATTACTTGAATAAAGCCATCATTGGTCAGGTAGTGGGAATTGTTTCAGGAAGTGCCCAGAACCTGTGCAGCAATGACTGTCCTACTAAGGAGGTAGGATCCGACCGAAATTACTTGCGTGCCTATCTTCGGCGCAAGATGTTGCGCACGCTCTGCGTGGTCACATCCCAAAAAATACAACTATTAAAAAATAACAGAGAATTGTACCTTTGGGCATGTGACTGCATTCTGTTGCATGAGTACCATTGCGCTGGCGATTAGGGCACCTTGGCGCACAAACGGCACCGTACCCTCACAGAGGGTATCCAAAAGAGTCGTCGCTTCCTTCAACGCGGTACCTGCACACGCAACTCCCATAGCCATTGCAGCACCGTATCGGAGATGCGGGTGGTAAGATTCAGTAAGTAGTGAGACCAAGGCGGGGACTTGTTCAGGAGTCCTGAGAAAAACAACGACAGACAACAGATCAAAGCGAATTCAAACCACTTCCGGCGACATGTTTAGCGGAGAGTGGGGCTCATCTTATTGATATCTGCTAAGGTGACACAATGGCAGTCATTAGACAGACGTAATAGTGATTTACAGACTAGAACAAACCCTGAATGTCAATAAGCATGTTAGTGAAATCAATTAGTGAACTCTGTATCCAGACATCTTTTCCGGTGCCAAACAATTAATCAGGGTGACACTGGCGCTTCACTTCCACTCCACTGTGACTCGTTAAAGCAGAAACATGAGCGCAAATGAAACGACCACGTGCCAGCCCACATCATCGGCATCATAACATCAATGTTCAACACTGGTGCTTTGCGCGATTTATTTGAAGGGAAGAATAAAAGTGGACAGGGAAGGGACTTGGTGCTAGCCAACCGCAATCATCCCGAGGTGTCTACACCTCCAGAAACTCGTTCAAGCAATCTGGACAGAAACTGGAAAAGACCCCATTGACACCGATTGGTAGCCGTAACCTGCAGCGCCTCCCCATCCTGGGAGGCGTCACACCGACAGGTTCAGGACGCTTAAACCCATGCCAATAAACTGAATACATAGAAGTCATGAACTTTGGTTGGTAATTGTGTTGCAGCGTCCTCAGCAAAATGCGGAGAAAGTCACCAAAACTATATTTGGAAGGTAAAATTGCCCGTTAAAAACAGCCTACATAGAAGTCGTAACCAGGTGCACGCTTCAGTCAAGCGATGTGCAGTTCTGAAAGCACGCGCGAGGTGCCACAAGGAAAGCGATCCGACACTCAAAAATAGCCTATTTAATCCAACTGTGTCTACGCGATCATCCTAATCTTCAGTGACTAGAATTCACACGTGAACTTCGTAATTTGGTTTGGGTGGTCACTTTGTGATTGGTAGAAAACACCCATTTTCTGCCACTCCACAGTGCCCAACACGTCGATTATGCTGATAAGAACTATAATGTACCCGCCCTGTAACGTCACTCGTTTACTCGGAAAAGTGGCGGCAGTCGAGGGCTTCGAAGTTTCGTTTCGGGCCTATTGGCAAACTTTGCATGAGCAAAACAGGCAATGAAGACGAGGCTACACTGGTTCATAGAAGGCATTACAGTGCACTTTAATTTTGTACATTTTGCCTGTAACCTTTGTCTTTACACTGTTTGTGAACCGTTCCAGCTAACTGTCTTATCTAACCGGAACTAGCCAGGAGCCTCCTGGTTTTACGCAGCACCTTCGTTAGTACACTACCAGTTTGCAGTGGGCTTTGTTAACGAAACAGCAACAATTTTCTCCACCCAGTAAATCACTCTAGAACAAGCCTTTACAGGAAGCTTACTACGGCTCAAGTGAAATGGGTAGTGCCTTGTCCCCTCTCCCCTTCTATTTCCGTGGACCCGTTGAGTGACTGCTACTAACGCTCAATCATAACAGTTGGTTGGGGCTAAAGTCGGTGTGGAAGTGACACGCCTTGCTGATAAAACAGCTGTTGTCAAAAGTAGTCGTACTAAGTTGGTGGTTCTTGTGGCGGATGACACATACGTCGAGGGACAGTATGACGGGTGTGCAATACACGAACAAAGAGATAAGGCCAGGCAGGGAGTATCGCGACCAAACTTTTTTCACCTGTAGCACCCATTCTATACCTAGCTGCCAAGGAAGCAAGAGAGCTGAGGCACTACCAGGTTTTCCAAACCTAGATGGGATCATTCGAGATGAACAGGTTACTCGTCATAATGTCGTTCATATCCCCTTTTCGCTAACGTACACCTAGATACGGCCTGAAAATCCCCAGTGAAACCTTCGCGAAATAAGGAGAAAAATTGAAAGCACACGCAAAATAGCGATAATAATCGTCCTGTTATGGCCCCCTTTAATGCCTTACGGCCATGTAACTCGAAGGAAACATGAGCGCTGAGATATTGGCAAGTTACCTAGGCCTAGACAGCGATATTGTGTGGTGGGATGCACGATGAGCATAGACAAGAAAAACTCACTTGAACATGACAAAACCGAGAGCAGTGACAGCCCACCGCCGCACATCATCATTCGTATCACTGACTGCAGAATGCAGCAACCGCTGCACAGCCTTGTTATTTCCCGTGCCACAATAGGCCATAGCGACAGTAGCCATTCCGGACCATCGTAGGATTGGATCATTGTCCTGAAAAGTGCGACATGAGACACTAAATCCCCCAGTTAGAGAAAACCATAAGACGAGTAGGAAGACCAGGTAGGGGGGCTTACCACAGCCAGTCGATCGATCAGCTCATCCGCTTCCTGCGCGCGACCATACATCACCATGGCTATACCCAAGGCTATTCCACGGATGATTTTCTCGTGTGCTGTCTCCTTGGCATAACCGAGGAGGTCCTCGATAGCCTGAGTGGAACCAGTACCCAACATAACAAGGCCAATGCCAATAGCAGCTGCTTCGCCTATATTCAGGAAATGCAAACCCAATGGTAATGGTTAAGATTGGAAAAGTGAGTTTTGTTTGATATAAGTAGTAGTAACTGAACGAACGGGAGCAAAACCAGTGTAATAGTGTCTCCTACACAGCCCAACCTACCAGTCACTGCGTCGTCCTGGTATAAGTTCAACTTCATCTGATCGTACACGTCTTCACGACCGGTGCTCATTGCGGCCAATCCCAAACCAAGACAGGCACCGTGCCGCACAGGTTCTGCGATAGCCTCTTTGCATTGGTTAAGTAGATATTCTGTAAACAAACGTAGAAACAATACAGCATCATCACAAGTACTGCTTCGAAATTGAACTACCATCGTGCAGTCATTAAGTTCTTGATACTGTCAGTAAGAGACCTGAGATGTTAGAATAGGCCAACAGCTACTACAGCAACACTGGTAATATGATAATATAAGGTAATCATTCAGCTATAACACCCTTTCGGTGCCTAGCTGCCATGCCACCCGAAGGAAGCATGAGGGCTGGGATACTGTCAGGTTGTCCAAGCCTAGACAGGGGAAGTCGAGAGACAGAGGTCGGGTTTGAACCACGGACCTTCCGGTCAGTAAATTCGTGCTCTGACCACTTGAGCCATCTCGCCCCACAGTAACACTGGTGCCATGTAGCAAATGATTAGTGTGCAACCAAACAGTTTGCCGGAAACGGAACACCCACCTGTCATCGTACCACCGTGATTTGCATGAATCAAGCCAAGAGCAAACAGGCCTCCACCTTCAGTGTAGACGGAACCGGAAGATCCGCTGGCATCTTTGGGTAGGTAGGCAGACATCAGTCGCAGTGCCTCTTTTTCGTGACCTATGGAAAGAACCATGTTTGGAAGGCAGTGGATTACCTTGGTGTTGGAGCACGGAAAGTACGCATCGTTGTTAGTTAAAGCCTCAAAGTGGTACCGTGTAGTGTGACAGTCGGTTTAGAACCGCCTCAGTTTCCTGAAAAACAACACTGTTAATTTTCGTTTTCGGAAAAGTTTGGTAACAATCGGTAGATTTATTGCTGGGCAACGTTTCGCTTTTGACACAAAAGCTTCGCCAGGCCAAGTGACTAGGTTACGAGGTTGGTCGAGATTTAAGGCGGAAGGAGAACCAATCATCTAAGTCAAGCTAAATCTATGTTGGGTGTCGGCCGAAGGATTTTGTGTGTTAGGGTGGGTGACCAAGTGTTGGGCCGATGGGGGAACCCAAATGGATTTGGGTCCAGCCTAGGGTGTAGTTCTTCTGGTTCGGTTCACTTGATGATCCCTCTTGAACTTCGTTTGCACTTTCTGTCCGTCTGTGTGGATGGGCTAGTGCTACGACAGTTGTGTAAGAAAGATTCTGTGAACTCTGGTCGGGTTGGGATTTCCACCCCCTGTTTTTGTTCACATTGGAGCGAAGTCCGTAGCGCCTGACGGGCGGTCAATCGATCGACACAATTAGAACGGTTACTGCGTTGTCCTGTGAGCCCTCGGGGAAACCGAGCACATCTTTCAAGCGTGAACACATTCACCTGCACAAACGTAATAATTCGCATGCGTTCAGCGTGTTCAGGCAAGCATGTTGGATGTCCGGAGTTCAACCCCTGGCAAGGACAAGGATATACATTGCAGCCGAACTCTAAAAGGGAAGAAACTCGAGTCTTCGATAAGCCGAGTTGACACGTGACTGATTGTCAATTCACTTAGAATCATTAGCAAAAACAGGGGGTGGAAATCCCAACCCGACCAGAGTTCACAGAATCTTTCTTACACAACTGTCGTAGCACTAGCCCATTGGTTCTCCTTCCGCCTTAAATCTCGACCAACCTCGTGTCCTAGTCACTTGGCCTGGCGAAGCTTTTGTGTCAAAAGCGAAACGTTGCCCAGCAATAAATCTACCGATTGTTACCAAACTTTTCCGAAAACGATGATTACTCAATCGGTTTCAAGCGTTTTTCACCTGATTGAACACTGTTAATTCTTAGCTGCAAACTGTGTGTTTTTAGATTCCACAGTTCCGCTAATCGCCTGCTTGGGAAACGAAGACGGTTAGCTACGCACAGGATGTCGCGGATGGCATCCTGATCCACTAGTGGCGTGGGTCTACCGGGGAGAGTAGCTATACAAACTTCACCTTCATTGATCACCATCCGGTCGGCTAGCGTTAAGGGACTTTTCAAATAGGTCACTGATGAAACAGACACATGCACCAGAAGAATGGCCTACGTCCAGCGGATTGGTACCAGTTGTCGACAGTTAACTCAGCACAGTCAGCTGGTTAAGGGTAAATAGTGCCCTGATCCCAAAGTCTATTTGCACAGCTCACCGAAGATGCAATGGTTGAATGCCGTGTACAGCATTTCAGCTGCCTGAGAAAAACTACGGAAGTATCTAGACTGAGTCTAACACCTGGATATTGCTCAATTAGAGATTCGGTCCAGAACGAAGGTAGAACATAGAAGGGATGTAAAATCTTTGTCTCCTAGCTACTGTACGGTTGTATGCAGACCTTACAGGCCAACAGCACCAATAAATGAGTACAGTATCAACATCCCAGAAAAATTACTGAGGCGCACAAGACTGCTTTGGAAGACCACCGTTTGACATTCTTCCCCAATCCCGGGAGGAGGTAGTTCCGTATAAGAACAATCTTATTGCAGGCAAATGGGTTTTCAGTTCACGATTTCTCATTTCCCGGGTCATGATTTCTTCGTTGTGGACTACGAGCCGGTTTGCAGTGGCTAACAATTTCATTTCGTCGGCGTGGTGGAGCTACCAGTTGAATCACCCCAATGTCCTTTGGCGAATCGGATAAATAATGAGCCGCGTTCGGCCGTAAACTATCACTTACTATGGCCTGGATCGTTGCAGCACAGTAGAACTCAGTTCGTTTGCATCTAGCTAGCGAGTAGAACAAGGTCAAGGTCACAAATAAAAGCGAAAACCAGTCGTATGGTAGTTGTTTTAGTCATGCTTGGGTGTTACGCGGTACACGTAAAGCTCCATTTTTGAGGGATTCATTTCGGGAAAACATTAAAATCTCGAAATTATGTCCTTCAGGCAGTTTCCTACGTGGAGATTTATAAGCAGGTTATGCTGCACTAATGGTGCAGACGGAATTGGAAATTGTTGAAAATGTCACTTTCTTCGAGATGTTGTCTAGATGGAGGTTTCTTGAAAAGGAGGGATACTTCAGTAGGTTTTATGAAAATAACAACAAAGGGATTCCAGTACCGGCAGATTGCTTTTTGGGGGAACTGTTGTTAGGAGGTAGCCCAGTCCAGATACACGTTTGTTTATATTCGAATTGTTGAAACTGAAAGCAATTGCAGGTTGCTAGTTTGTATCATCGTTCAGATATAGCACCACTCTAGTGCGTAGCCACCAGGCAGTCTCGAACACGAGGGTTAAGATATTACGCACGAGAAAGGGGCTACAAAAGACTCATCTACTTTAATCAAGAACAAACCTCTGTGGATAACTCCCAATGTCGCAGTGGCCGTGAACTTTGCCCAGTTGACAGCCTTTCCCAGCCAGCTGAGATGGTCCCGGAGAAACTGATCAGACGTAGTTCCACAATGCATGATACCGTTTGCCAACACAGTGGCGTTGTGGGTTACTGAGTGCCGGACTTCTTCCCGGATGCGCTCAAGCAGACGAAGGTCAGCCTTGTTGTTCCGAATCAGGAATTGTAAATGTAGCTCGATGACCTATTAAAAATGAGCGGGTAAAGCACAGCGGATTGTGCGCACAGTTGGGGACGATTTATTTGCAACAGGTGGAAAAAGAAGCAAAAGGAAAGGCCCGTCCTTGACCCTAGTTCTCATGAGACCTAAGCAGAAACTCACAGGAAAATAACGATGAAAGTTCGATCAGTGATAAACCAAGAGTTGTCAAACATGTTTGACAACTGGGGTTTGAGTCCCAGAAGGCTGATGACTTGAAAACCTAGCAGCGTTTGTCTCAATATTTGGCAAAAACCGAGTCGGACTAGTGTAGGAAACAAATCCACTTCACCTTACAGTAGAAGCCCTACCATATGCATTATTGGCCGTTCCGACTCTTGGAAAAAGGAGTCACACGTTACCTTGTCACCCGAAAGAATACTCATCAGGTTTTCAACACGCTTTTTGATTTCCTTGTCTGTTTCCGACAAAGGTTCAACGACTACCGGTGGAGCAGCAGAGGCTGTAGGCTTGGTCTCCGCAGCAGCACTGTCCTCTCCCTCTTGGGTCTCTTTTTTCTCTAGCTGATCATCAGTGGTTTTGGTCGCCTCTGCAGTACTTCCCGCGCTGGAAGCTTCAATGATCGGGGCAGCCTTCTGATCTTTATGCTTTTCTTTCTCAATCGCATTGAAGATGTTGCTGAGCTTGGCACTTCTAGCCAGGGCGGCTGAAACACGATGAAGGAACATCTGGGCAGAGTTTTCGTACAGGTCAAAACCGATTTGGTAGGCTGTTACAGCTCCTTCGGCCGACTGGAGTAGAAGGCGCTCCAGTGTGTCTGCAGTAGCCTGGAATAGGGAGAAAATACAGATGCAGGAAACCATATGGCTTATTCAGCAATCGAGCAAAGAGCCTTCCCAGATACATTGCTGGTATTCCTATTCCTAAAAAATACCCCTTTGAGGCAGTGACAGATACTCAGTGGTTTCCCCGAGTCGGGCTTGCAGCTGTCAATGAATAGCGACTCCTTCCCCAGCCATAGTATAATTTCCCTGCAAAGAGCACTAAAAACAACCATACGAGCATAATAGAGATAGGGTAGTTAGGGAGAGTGAGCGCAGTATCTTTCAGTAGGCATACTAACATCAAGAACTATATTCGACAAAAAGAACTCGGCTGGGCTAACTTCCACTGGAAATCATAGCAACACGCACCTCAAAGTAAGGAAGCAAAACACCCCCAACATGGAAATTTCACAAGCCTACCTCACAGCATGATTCCGCGGTTTCCTGTCTATTGTAAAACACCCAGGGGGAAGCCGAGGACTAAAGCCTGAACCTACAGGACTCCAACTACAGTTGTCCCGCCCCAAGAGACCATTCCTCAGAACAGGCCCTCGTAGAATGACAGAGGTTTGAGGAGATTTGGTCATTTTCAATGAGGATTCCATCCTGTCAGTGAAGCCAAACTATGCTGAGGAGCCGATAAGCACTGTACAGCTGTTTCATGCTTGTTGGGAAACATCAGCAATGCGTATCTCACGAAACTCAGAGTCTCGAACCCGCGGCCTTCCGATCA
Organism: Opisthorchis felineus; assembly: GCA_004794785.1. Taxonomy (NCBI): domain Eukaryota; kingdom Metazoa; phylum Platyhelminthes; class Trematoda; order Opisthorchiida; family Opisthorchiidae; genus Opisthorchis; species Opisthorchis felineus. The sequence goes on along the minus strand of SJOL01006429.1, from coordinate 368,872 downwards.
GTGTTTGAACACTTGACCACTTAGCCACGAGCGGCTGATCAGCAATGTAATAAACAGGACGCACTGCTACTCATCCCTCAATCACGGAAACCATATCACGTGATCACGTATTGACTGGTTCCTCGAGTGATGACTTCTCAGATGGAAGTTTCACTCACTTCGTGAAATTATCCTCCCTCTGAGCTAATTATCGATTGATGGAGGTTTGAAGAGATTTGGTAAATTTGGAGAATGGACTATTCTGGTCAGTTCATTCAGATAGTCTCTCTAAAGGGGGACAGCTGCGTCAAGCTGAGGATGAACCTAACAGGTAATAACATCCTTAAAGTGCAACAAAGACTTACCTGAGGATCATCAATGAGTACCAGGCATTGACAGACATTGATAGCGTCTGTCGGCGAAGGTCGAGACATGAACACGGAAACTATGATACGGAGAAGGCGGTTCCGAAGACGTGCGCTGTCAATTAGTGTAAGGACGACACGGAAGGCATAACGCAACATTCCTTCACGGTCCGGAGCGAGGGTCAGCGCTTTTTCGAATATGTCGAGTCTGATGGAAGACGAGTTAAAAAAAGCCACGAACGTAAAGATAAGAAACTAACCAGGACATAGAATAGGAATGATTAGATATGTTATCAAATTTGTGATGGCGTATGGTTGAAGGCGTCACGCTGTAATAGCTGTTTAGCGTAGTATATGTGGTAGACAAAGCAAGCGTATGAAGTGAGTTTAAAAGAACCCTCCTAGCCGTCTTGGAGCACCAGTGTAGAAAGCGGCGCTCCAAGACTACTGTCACAGACCAAATAAAACCACAGTTGATTGCAGCAAACCGTCCGTAAATTACCGACGCAGGTCGAAGATCCACCTGGTGCATCCACCGATGTATCCATTGTTTATCCGTTCACACATTTGGATCTCTCACACACGGCGCTCCAATGCGTTAGACCTATGGTGGTGCTGGAAGTGACTTATTGAAACCGGGGCCATACAGACCAAACTGATAGCTGACTACCACCAGCTAGCTGTACCCTGCGTGTGAATTAGGAATGACACTGGCTTCTAGCTCCATTTCAGTTGAGTTCAACCTTTCAGCTACAAACCATGTACCGAAGAATTGTGATTCCAGCTGCTACGGCTTCGTTCACCGCGGCTAAGGAGAACACGAGAATGAGAACAAGGAGCTGGAGGTGATGACCCAGTCAGTTCGCTGACGTTATAGGGTTCTGTTTGTCAGGTAGGGTAGGGAGTGACGAAAGCACATAGTGAAGGCGACAACTATGGTGCACGATCGCACTGTCGGGGTAACCAGCTAGCGGTTTGAATCATCCCGCCCCCGCCAGTTGTGGGTCCAGCTGTCAGTGCACAATTGATGAGATTGGAAATCTTCCGTGTGAAGAACACTTGATTCATTCGGCATGATCACATTCCTACGGACAATCAACTATAGGACCGCATCTGGAATGTGCCGCACAAGTCAGCCTTAAAAAAGACGAAATTACTCCAGAACAGTCTCAGAGAATAGCTACGGAGTTAGTAAGGTGTCTTTCCTGTCTTACTAAAACTGCCTGCTACAATCCGGCAAATTATCCAGAAAATATCGTCTCTGAGGTGTCCCTGTGCTTGTGTATAAAATTCTGAAAAGGAAACCGTCTACTGACAGACCTCAACTTTTTGCCCAGAACATTACGAGGACACCACCTTAAACTAGAGAATCAGCAAAATAGACAGGAAGGATGGGGACGCCTTTTTCCACGGGTCTGTCGTCAGTGAAATGTCCCGACACCAGAAGTAGTGGACACTTAGTCGTTGCATGCCTAAAAAAAGATGACTGGACCGCAAAGCCCTGCACGAACATTCACAACCTGTCACCCATATGGAGAAGCTTGTGCACCTACTAGATACAACTCGAAATAAGTTTTTTTGGTCTAACAATTTTGCGAAGCCTTTGGGTTAGAAGTGATGTGTTCATCTACCACACTGCTGTTTTCTCTTCTTCAAGACAACACTACTTTTCCCTCGAGGTTTGGCCAGCGGGATTCGGTCACACGCGAAACACGAATCAGGCCTTCTGGACTCAAGCCGCGCAGCCATTGGATCAATCGTACCCCAATCGAAAGCCGCCCACTGTCTTCTGTAGTGGCACCTTGCATACGGTTTATTGTAACGTAGAGGTAGGCCATACAAATACCTGCAATGGACAAATCCTCGGTTTTCAGCTTCATTGTGATCGCTTGCCGAATCGTAGTGAGTGATCAGCGTCTCCGAAGTGAACTCCATTCTCTTAGCAGAGACAACAGAGATTTCGGCCCGCACCGAAGGTGAATCATGCACATCATTTTCCTCGTTCAGATCTGCGTCTGGTTCAGCCACTCCTACAGGTGAGCGAAGCCGAGTTTTCCCTGTTTCATCTAAGCAGTCATTGATGATTGAGGAACGGTGTAACGGGTGGATGAACAAGACCTATGCAGCCGTCGCGAATGGGGAAATAACATCCTAACCATGTAGTACGAGCACAACCTTGCAACAGACGAGGAAAAGGGTGATGGTTAGGCCTGAATCTATGCCTAGTTCTTCGAATTCAACGCCTAAGTTTGTTCTCCACAAATCAACTAAAGAAAACGATGTGATATCTGCAAAAGCCGCGCACCTCTGACGGCAACAAAGTCAACTCATTTGACAAGTGTCTGGTCATCGTAAGTGCCCCAAAGTCTAAGGAGGAAACCCTATCTGAGAATATTCGATGAACAGGACATTTTATAATGAGTGTTCTTATCACTGTTTGATGGCAGAGAACAGGGTATCAATTTCGTCCCCAACCACCGCCTCGGCAGGGAGCAAACATACCTCTTCAAGGTTGGTCATCTAAAGGCTGTTTGTCAAGACGGCAATGAATGGCACCGTACTATCGGGTGAGCCCTATGTCCTGAGGGGAATCCTTTTACGCCCTAAAAAGTCTGTCCCCGGAGGATCGACATAAAACAATAACACTACATGGAAAGTCGTTGATGAACTGGGAACCCCCCAGCAACCGGTGTAACCCAATATTGATCTCACCCGACCATTAAGATGGGAGGTGGATTGCAAATGATGTATACCAATGTGGGTAACCTTAGAAACAAACTGGAGATCCAACTTACTCCAGAGCATCACCGGACTCAATAGCCTCCACTGAGACTTGACTGACCTCGGATACCCTAGACTCGAAGGTGCACATTCCACGGTAGAAAATATCCCGAAATCATCGTTCTGGAAAAATCTGGAGGCCGTGTAACTCCTTACTGGAAAGCGGATCTCAAAGTTCATCCTGTTGAAACTATATGTGATAAACAATCGTTTCTCAGAACTTTGATGCCGTTATCGTTAGCGGGTTCAGAACTTCCATGGCTAGAGTTGTCTACATACATAGACGAATTATGGAGCCTACTTGCTGGACTCGATAAGAAACCAGGCGAAGGGAGGAGCAGTCTCATTGTTGGTGATTTCAATGCCCCAGACTGAAACCTGCTTTAATGTGAGCTTTCCTCTGACTCCATTGATGCGGCTCTCCTCAAAAGTGTCAGTAGGTCTAGACTAATCTGCAGAAATTGCTGGAGTATTTCCTCACCGGCCACCGCAAATACTGCATACTGAGCTCAGTTGCGCACTGTCAGACGCCCTTGATCTAAACGTTTGCCAGTTTGTTGATAGAAGCGACCACCGTATAGACTTCTACTGCGGATGCGACGCCCCAAATACTTGTAACAAAGGCATACACGCCAAAACTTCTGGGCTACTGATCCCCTCCGTCTCCGGACGGCTGCATATAGCCCACAGCGTTTCGACTTCAAATAAAGGAACTTCGGCAGCAGAAACGATCAACTCAAGAGCCAAAATAATCACTTTAAGAGCAGGGATAACTGCTTCAACAGTAGGAAGGCCAATCATACTACTGTTACGCATGGTTCGTTGATGGATTCTCATAATGCAAAACAAACACCTGGGATGAAATGCAACCGCTTGCTTTCCTGGCATGATACACAGGAGGCCCTCATGGGAGTAGGGAAGCCAGCGGAACCAAAAACCAAGACATGGCGGTACAATCACACCCGCCGATCTGCATTGCTCCGAACACAGATGAATAGTATTGAAGAGTCGGTCATGAGTCATGAATGTTTACTAGACGACTGTCCTAGACAGAACAAAACTATAGTGTACGTGCTCACCGGGTTACGCAGTGACGCGCGCATTGTGAAGCCAAAAACAGATCGACATCTCGCTGGCCTGAACTGACAACAGTAACGAATGCGTTCATATCGGTGGGAAGCGTGTACCCATGTTGGACATTGCGGAAACACTGAGCATTTATGCTTAACTCGAATTGCGTGGTTAAGGGTGGCACTGTGAATTAACGCGAACCCTACTGCCTTCGTTAGTCACAATTGCTCACGATGTAATAACAAAATAGCCACATTAATAGATCAGCTCCCAGAATGACGATCAAGATAATTGGATACGTTGTCTATCCGCCTGTTCCTGCGATGTAGAAGTACACAGCAATAGAATTTTTGGAAAATGTGAAGGGATTGTAGGCTAAATGACCAAACATGACTGGAGAAAGACGTGCCATTTTGAACATTCGCGTCGCATAAGTAACGAGTGAATCAACGTACAGAATCAGATCCTAACCGAAAGGAATACAAGCTATAGGCGGGTCACGCGGATCGACATGGTCTGACACAGGTCTTTTGTGGAAGAAATGCCTGGCCTAAATCGTGAAATCAACATGGCTTCCAGAAGAGTCAACAATTTTAAAGCTTGAAGAGATGGCAGCCAGGTGGCGATAGAAGAGGAGGGATTCTAGTCAAACGTAGAATGATGGATATGGGGTGGCCTTGCACAGTTCAGTTAGGGACGTGCCTTTTTAGATGACTCTGTCGGATGCGCCCTGGTCTGGTATAAAATCGTTCAGCTGGAACATCCTTTCGGTGCCTAGCTGCCATGCCACCCAAAAGAAGCACGAGGTCTGGGATACTGCCAGGTTGCCCAATCCTAGACAGGGGAAGCCGAGAGACGGAGATCGGGTTCGAACCACGAAATTCGGTCAGGAAATTCGCGCTCTAACCACTGAGCCATCTCGCTCTATGTATGGCGGATCGGGCATGGTGTTACCAGATTGATCCCTCGACTGATGTATTGTACAACTACTCCAGGTGTTCACTTTGCACGACCTCCCCGAATACTTCATACATTAAAGGCGGGACTTGGGGTGAAGGAGCCTGATATCTCTCTATGTGGCAGTTTCTCCTAAAATAACGTGTTGTGGCCAACAATACTTCCGCAAACGCATATGTCCCCACTAAAGCACGTCACCTGAGGACTGATAAGTGTGTACCGACTTGCCGGGTGTCCACCGATTTGACCACAAAATAATGTTTGATGTTTCATCTATCTCCCACCTTCGTTAGCTGCCGTTTAAAATTAACAACAAAACGTTCTGCTTGACCGCTGTATCGCAGATGGTGAGTTGGTCTACGCAAACGCTGAATACCTTGGGAATCGGAAACAATGGGCAAACTCGAAACCTGAGAATCTAGCTCCATTATACCGTTCAGCCGTAGCACCCTTTCAGTGTCTAGTTGCCATGCCACCCGAAGGAAGCAATAGGTTCGTAAATATCGTTCAGCTGTAACACCCTTTCGGTGCCTAGCTGCCATGCCACCCGAAGGAAGCACGAGGGCTGGGATACTGCCAGGTTTCCCAAGCCTAGACAGGAAAAGTCGAGATGCAGATGTAGGGTTCGAACACCGGCCTTCCGGTAAGCAAATTCGCGCTCTAACCAATAAGCCTTCTCGCTCACAGCTCCCTAGCTCCATTGAGACCAGAAGTCGCGGAAATGCAAACTTCAAAGCCTAAGGATGAATGTTCTTTATGCAATCGAAGCAGGGCTAATCATAAACACCCCTGACCACCGAGAAAGCGTGGGCAACGATCAGCGACATATACCTTCGCGTTGGTCCAGCGAACTCCAAAGGCTTTTGGAGCCAAGGCAAATAAAAAATTTGTGATTTCATATGGAATCCGTCTACCATTGCGCACTACCCGCAGCAACGCTCGGAGAAGTGGAGGGCCACTCGACAACCTTGAGCGATGGGTTTCAATAGGATGCCCAGGCTGCCGTTCGTGGAATTGTTTTAGTAACTGAGGCCGAAGTTCTTGTGGTGCACTAACATAACGAGTCGTGATCTTCAAAGAATGTCAACAAAGAAAAACTGTTGATATTCACCCTTTACTTCCACTGAGCTCAAGATAGCTAAGTAGCGCAAAAGTACGGCCACCAGTGGGTGTGTTGAGAATATGCAACGTAGGCAAACTGTATTGACCGATGCGTAAAACTCACCTCCTGGTCTCAATCGCAATCCCAAGAGCTTGCTTGTATTGTTTATGTTCAAAACATCGATCAAACATTCTATCGACAACAAGCTCCAAACGCTTATACGTTGCACTGCCTGAAGACCATGTACGATCACCCGTAGAGTCTTGACGTAGTAGAGATGAACCGGAATCCAGCATCTGGTCCCGCGCTACACGCAGCTCCGTATACTTATCAATGCATTTGGCTTTGAAGTAAGATGCCTTTGAGAGTAAAAATGAACCTACCCACAATTGTTTCCACAAACTCTGACTGGGTATTCGGATCAAATAACTCCTCTGCACATAAAGCAAAATGCAGCGCATCTTGGTACTCTGCTAAGTGATAGTATACTTTCGAGGCTAGTAACGCCGCGAGCTTATTGTGTTCAAAACCGATATCCTCGTGTAATATTTCGATTTTGCTCACAGACTCGGAAATTTCGGCCCAGAACTCGTCCACCAACTCGTCCAAACGTTTTAAAGCATATGCCTGAATATCGTTTTAAAATGTTAAACGCTTGCTTGGAAGTAACTCACCTTAAGTTCCGGCCCTTTATCATCTAACAGAGACACTAAACCGGCAGCCGACGTCAGGGCCATGATTCATCAACGCACCGCACAAAACTGAATTGCGCGCGCTCCGCGAGGTTCAACGGTTCACAAGGGTTCCTTGAGAATCCAGGATAGCCATACCATAAGGCGAGACCCAGGTCTGGAAAATTGTGGTTGGTGAGAGCTTGTGCATCCATCCGTGGGTGCAACAAGCATGGCGCGTGATATGAATTTCAATCGGCTCCAGCCCGAGGACTCCACTGGGTACAATGGCTGCTGCAGATTTGCACGTAAGTAAAATGCCATAGTTTCGTAGACAAGGAACGTCGGGTATCGGGTCTGGACTCATTTTCGTATGGTAGCTGAAGGGGAAGGAAATACGGGCCAGTCTAATAACGGTACTAGAAATGAAGGAATCAGGACACGTGTGTCTATTGATATACGCGTAAGTAAATGCTACCTAGATAGCGAGTGCAGTTTTAAGTACATAAACAATACGTAATTGTGTGTGGATGCTAATATGACCAGCTATCAAAGCGTTCAGCTTTTACTCGGGGCCGGTGATTGATAACAGTCTTAGTGGGAATGACTGCAGATGAGCGGATTCAGTCGCCTAAAACCGTGAGTAAGGGAGGGGACATGACAGATTCGGAAGGCTTACTCCAAAATGAAACCACCATGAACTTGAAGGAAATTCCACGTAACCGCGACGCAAGCCGCCGAAGAAAGAGCTTCTTTAATAGCCATGGAGTTAGGAACTGTGATTGGGCTTGATGAAATAGCGCTCACATTGGATTTAGGAGAGACCGCCCGCTCAAAGGGGACACCAGCGCTGGCGGTTGTACCCAAGAGGAATAAGAATAATAATAAAGCAGGAAAGTCCCTGAACTGGTTTTGCAGGAGCTGAGTGTTAGCCGGTTTATCGGCTATCATTGTCATCATTTGCTACTTCGAGGTGCACTGGATTTCTCATCCAGGCCTCCATGATGTAAGAGAAGAGAAGACCAGTTGTAGTTAGACGGAGGATAACCGTGAACGAGAGTCATTGTAATTGTGTATAAACAGGCCGATCGTTGGGGGACCACATAAGTTATGTGGAACTGAGAGAGAACTACCCCACAAACGCTCCCTCTAGAAAACAGAACGTGCAATAATGAGGCTAACCAAAGAAATATCAGAACAAATGTGCTCAAGATTTCCCAACGATCCAAAATCACGTCAGTCGAGGTTATGTCAAGGAAATTCAAGGAAACATAAATTCAACTAACCATTTTCAGGAGCGGTTTAGGTACTTGCAACAAACAATTTCAGGTACGTTGAACTGGGGCGAACGACGGTGAAAACATATTTGGAGAAATGTGGCAGGCTGATAAAGGTGAGAATATACAGCAAGGATGGATTACCGAGCCCTTTGGCTTACGGAGAATAGACGTGGGACTTATTGATATATAGCTCTTAGTGGGGTGTCGGTTTCTGCCCTTATATATATTGCGTATGGCCCAGTGATTCCAAGGGGAAGAACGTTTACCCGCTGAAATCCAAGACAAACGTAGAATGGAGGACAGGAGCCCGATGCTGGGAGCGCATTTCTTTGGAATCCTACAGTGGACACCATTGCGTCCGGAAGAACTTTTCGGTCGTAAACTGACGGCGGTTCTCTACAACCTGCACGGAGGAAGGAACAAAGCGGAGCCTCGAGAAAGAAAGGGTTGAGTTTATTGAGGATTGAGTTAGGCGGCTGATAATCTGTGCAACAACACTTTGGTGCCTCACAGCAAGGATCCTGAATGACTAGAGGTCGCGTTTGAACTCTACATTTTCTTGAGTTACTCTCCCCAGCAACGACACTAGCTAGTTGACCAGACTTTCCTAACACGGTGCGTTGACCGTTCCCTGCGGGAGGTACAGTCATCATCATCGTCATCAAGGACAGCAATATCAGTGTTGACACTGATGCTTCACTGCCGTACAACCATAAGGTTCATATAATTATATTAAAAGCCTTAGAGTGAAGAGAAGAGAAAAAGAGTGGATGAGGGAGGGGACCTAGTGCTGGCCTATGTTAAGCGTTCTGAGGTGCCTACACCTACAACCGCTCAATCAGACAACCTGGAAAGAAATTGACAGCACGAACGCCACTGACATCGATTAGCCGCCATTTCTTGCAGCGTCTCCAGCCAGGCACAGGTGCGGTCACGGGGACTCCATCCTGGAAGGTGTACGACACCAACAACACCAGTACAGTCATTTTTGCCTGGTGTCTATTCAAGCTTTGCTGTATCTCTTTACTTCCCTCCTTCTCTTACCCTCCTCAAAAAACAGTCGGAAATAAAATTAGCTGACAGTGCAACCACTCTCTCCCAAAGGTCGGTGAATTCTGGGCTGTTGTATGCCCTCCTTCAGGCGCATCAGTCTTAGTTTAGGCGTAAGTTGCTTGTTGCTGCTCTATATCTCTTACGGCCACTAGCCAGTTGACCACCCCCTTCTGTCGTCAAAAAATAACTGTCCATCAGTGCAGCGGCTGCCATCTTCATCTCACCACTGGGGCGCTAAAATACTTTATTACTAGTGAGCAAATTGTTCCGGCATGAATCAGCCTGAGGAAATGTATAAGCTGCGAATGTATCTATGGGTTTGTCGCCGGGCTGCTGTACAGGCCATAGGTTAAAAATTTAGCCACCTGTTGCTTATCACCATCGCTTGAACAGTGTTGAACATGAGCAGACCCCCATTGCCGAACAAAGTTTTTTCTGATATAAATGGCACGTCTTTACTCCATACCGAAGCTTCTATCCATAATATAAACTCATCATTCTATAAGATGATATCGCTAGTCAATGATATGCAGACACTCTCAGAGAGCACCGTTAGCTCCTACTCCTCGGCTGTTATATATGAATCATCCTTCTTTAGAAACCAGCTGCATGCTTTGCGTGCCAGGAGTCAAAAACGGATACACCCCCAGAGACGACTCTGCCTACTATGTGTCACTCGGGTGCACATCCCGAGGGATGAAAACTCGGATGAACCCGCTTCCGCATCGCTATCGGTAACATCAGCAAAAGTAGTCTGCTGAATGCACAGGCATTTAGCCTTTTGCCAAATTGTGGTTGCTGAAGGATTTGAGGCTGCCTGAGAGACTTTTGATAAACTTCTAGCAGGTCTGACCCTCTCACGCCTGGAAAATCCAGCCCTGACCTGTCTAGCTAGCGCGGTAAAAAGGTCCTTTTTAAAAACCGGGAAGACAAACAGGTCTTCTCAAGGGTGATGCAATCCTGAGAGATTTCATTGGGTTCTCTAAACATGACTTCACCTTGTTCCCCCAAAGTAATCCACCTGGGCTTCAAACTTAGGTTCTTGTGAGGCACCTTCGGTGGTCTCTTCGCTCCGCATTAAACCCCTGAGCGCCTCTCCAGTCAAGCTAACCTTACTGATGCTCCTTCATCAGCACCTAAAACTGCTGGATAAAAGTTCATCCCAGACAGCTACGGCCAGCTCATCTTCACCAGGCTAGGACTTGTCGGACCACAGTAAACCTTCATCTTGTCATTTACAATAAGCTCCAGGGGAGCCATGCTTAATTCGCAGGAAAACGCCATCGCAGTAACTAAGTCCGTTGAAAACAAGAACGTTATCTCCGCCTTTGTGCTTATAAAGCCGGATAGGTAGAGCCTGCCCGCTGCAGTCCTTCCTTTAAATTAACCTGTGTTCCCAGCACACTAGATAATGACATCCACCCAAGCACTTCTCAGCAGATTAACAGTGGGGTTCGTCTCATTATTTTCGTTTTAATTTTCCATGAAGAATACTGTATTCCATCGCATTCAAATCCCTCCGAAGACATCTGACAAACTCCGTCTTAACTGGAAACATTTGACGTCCGATCTGCATTTCGACATTTCCGTTTGTTCGAACGAGCTGGATTTTTTACTTGTGTCTAAAAAGTTATCGACGTGAACGCTAGAAGCCCTACTTCTCTCTGCAGGCTCTCTGCTATGGTCTCTTTAAACTCCGTGTTTCCTTCCAAACAAAGGCACATACTCCGTAGTTTAGGCTCTACTCCGCGCGTGTTCATTTGTTTTAACTTTTTGTTTCTCGTTTAGCTAGTTTTGTTCATTGTTTTTTATCTTGTTTCAATTTTTATTTGTTCCAGATAAGAAACAGCTTCTAAATGGGCGAAGTGATCTAAGGCGAAAAAAACCTGCAGGTACCCAATATCCGGATCACCTCAATGCACAGTCTGGCAGGGTGGATCACGAAAATTTTATACAATATAAGCGGTCCTAAAGGATGTCGGCAAACAATTAATGGTCTTGCATCCAAATGCTTCCGAGAAGACGACTTTTCCGCCCAACGGAATCTTCATCGATCTCATTAGAACTGGAAGAAGAGATTCTTTGATATGTTTGCACACTTGTCGCATACGTATAAAACGTGAATTATACATGTACAGTAAGAACAGTGTTGAACAGGCTCTGATTGTCCGATTTCTCCAGGCCACATGATTAATTGTAGTGCGAGTAAATGGCTTGCCTCATATTTTATACATAGTTGCGTCGCGTTATCTGAAAAACAGTGCTTTATCTGGCGCCCAAACCTTGGGTTGTAAAATGCTTAACAAGATTTTGAAAGGTTTGCCCGGATCAATCTAATGGCGGATGTATAACAGGTGTCTGGCTACTGAAGGTGCAGCACTGTGGCTTGACATATGGCTTAATGGTTTCCCAGGAAAAACATGGATTGTACAACCTGGGATGTGTCCTGTGGCATGTTTCGCTAGAGCATGCCCGTCCAGACTATGTTGGTTTTCGAAGATCTTCCAAAGCTTAGACTGATGCGGGGGGAATTTCCTGATATTTGCTTCCAGACGAGGCTTGGCCGCAGTGTAAACAAGCTTAAAACACAAGCAAACTTGCTTCTTAACGTAACCGCCAATGAATTCAAGAAATACGTGTCCTTGTGCTAACCCAATAAACCGGGGTTGGTTTTGCTCCGGATTCACTGTTCAGTTCGCTGGAGCGCCCTGCGTAGTCGTTCACAAGCAGGGTTTACTTCATAAATGTTTCCGCTGGCTCAAGTTGATCAGCGACATAATTCCTCACGGCTATTTCTTTTCCTAACTCAAACACTTTATGCCCAGGATTGAAACAAGTAAACGAAGTGCTCACAACTGCAACCTATTTCCTATGTCAGGTCCAATAGCATACGTTCTCAGTCGGCTCACAACTTTTTCGGTTCGCTTAACTAAACTAACCACAGTAGGCTGAGCACGTTGCTAGTTAAACAACTTGCATTATGGCCCGAACACTTGGCAAAAATGCTCGCTACTGTATGTGTAATGGCAAACGGCTGGCTTTGGTAAAGAGCTGTCTTCGGATTTTGGAGAATACCATAATGAATGTGTTCATAGGTCCCGCTTACTCCTTCGCTTCTGAACCGGAGGATTAGAACGGATGCAGACGGCAACGCGGGGATTAAACCTGGGTCACTGAATTAGTAATCAGAAATGTTATCCACTCGGCCGTTCGGGCAGGTGTTCAAGCGCTCCATACCTCCCACTGTTCCATGGCGGCCAGTGTGGAATTGACGTGAGGCAGGCATATAGTCCCCCAGTGATCAGCAAGATTTTTGTGCTTTAGACGAGCGTACAATGCCCACCTTACCATGCTGCTCGATTAAAATAAATTTTATTCCCTGCTGGTAGGTGGCAAAACATCAGGCATCACCACACTTGTACACTCCGAATAAAAGCATGACTGATGTGTTTCGTGGGCACTCAGGATTGCTCAGAAACAAAGCAGTCACACAAATAGTGGGTACTGTCCGATACAGAAGCGGTCATGGCCAAACTGGCACGATGTTATTGCGGTGGACACTGAGGGCAGAAAAGCAGAATTATTGGGCTTTTACCTATAGTTTGGGGAATATATCAAACTAAAGCAATATCAGACAGTTACAATTTGAAGATGACGAGCAACCACGCACCAGAGGAAGGCAAAAATAAGGTAACCTGCCTGGTACGTGCTCAGAAAACCGCAAATTTCAGAAAATGAGGAAACAGCACAAGGGATCTGGTGAAGCAGTAGCGCTGCAATGGTTCAGCCGGTCAATTTTAACTAGAAATGAAAACCATTGCTGGGGCTCCGTGGGCCTTGACAGCTGGGTTTATAGCCATGGTCACGGACGGCTTAAGTTGGGAGTGTCAGTTAATGCTAACGCACAGAACGAAACACGAACTGCAGAGAAAATGTTTGAATTTGTTTGGAGCACAACCCGAAAGCTTATCGAGATGGTTAGATCCAAACAAAAGGTTCATCAGATTAGGAGGAGCTCGTCACAGATTTGGCTGAGGACGGGCAAAATTATTTGTTTACACTTGAAGGTTGTGGAACAAGGGGAGAGAAGGCACAGTCCAGAATACTGAGGGAACAGTTGCGGGTGTGCGATCATACTGGGTATCACAGTACCTTGCCATCAGTTATCTTCTCTCGCACTGATATGCTTTGGTTTCTGGACAGCCCCGGAGCAGATGTCATGGTTGAGGTGATCAGGCTGGAATGTGCAATTCTGTGGGCAGCGGGATTTTTTTGGTTGGGCAAGGGGTCCACAAAGATCAAACAAAGCCGACGTAGGATCTCTGGTATTTTTGGTTCAGTTGGAGATCTCTTCTGACGTGGATCTCTCCAGACCCGGTGGAGTGGATAACGGTCATACAGAGCGTTCGAAGCAGATGCTGCCGAAGTTTGAAGCTCGAGGAACGGAGGGGATGGGATAAGATTAGTAAGGCCTGGTGAATTTGAGGAGGTTCCACATAGCTTGAGGTCCGTAAACAGAACAAAATAACTTAAAGTTAATTACATTTAATGTGGTGACAACAAGTGGCTGAATGAGGAAGGAAGGGGGTAGATTTGTTCTTAGTGGCCTAGCGATTAGGCCAAGCTTGCCAATATGGTGCTAATATAGTACAACAGGCATAGGTCAGAGGGGTGGTGTGAGAAGGGACAGAAAACACATAAGGACTGATGGAAATAGAACTTCCGAGATTATGGACTAGCTTATCTGGAGGTTGCTATGTGAGTTGAACAGTACCATAACGTATGCAGGAAAGTGGATGTAAGAAAAAGGGTCAACGGTCCCAGAAGTACTGCTGCAGTTTCAATCAAGCACACGGGCTCTGGAGTTGAATGCTAATATTGAAGGACTTGGAGTTTTATTAGAATTTTTAAAACTTACTTGCTGCATTCGACCAAACCCTTGAATAGTAGAGGGGAGTTCGCGTTATGTTTGGTCGGCGAAGTGGGTTCTGGTGAGGTACAACTCTAACTAAGAAGAAGGTGGCTACAGCTTTGCACGTCGACGTGAGCCATGGGCGTCGCAGATTATCTTCGGGCTGTTCAATGCATTTTTTAGTTCTTTCAACAGAGGAGAGGTTAGCTTTCCATTATCTGTGGGGAAGAGCTTTGCCAGATAAGTGACGCAACCGGGAAAAGTCCAACCCAGCAGCCAAATCAGACAACAACAGAGCTCTTTTATGGATTTCCTGAATTAAAGACCAGACTCGGAACCCCCCGTGCTACTGGAGGGGTTTTGGGTATACGAACGCGCTATGGTGCAACGTAACAGGGCGACCCTCCCCACAGGACGTACCCATTCACCAGACGAGATTTTGATCCCTCATAAATGCTACCAGAGCTACAAATTGTAAGCCACCAAGCAAACATATTTTCGGCATGTGCATTAATGAAGAACTCCAGCGACCCGATATTTTATCCGGTCAAGGGAAAGCCAGGCCAGTAAAACAGCTCGGTCAGTTCGAACAAGCAGACAGCAAACAGCAGCTGGAAAAGGCAGGTCACGTAAAGGGCAAATGAAAGGGCAGCTACCACTGGGAGGACAGGGATTGAATGGAGGTGTTCAGAGCGGACGCGCCATGGCTAAACGACGGCGGAGCATTGGTATGAGCTGCCAAGTCAAGCAAAGTCACGCCCCAATTTTTTGCGTGCGTTTAATGGGGCGTACAGCCATACAGCATCTTAGTTCATTACGCCTCCTCAGACTTTCTGGGGCGTATGAGGGCGAAACTATGACTTTTGCTTGGTATACGTTGGTTAGGGCTAGGCAGAACGAAGTATCAGTTAGTAAACAGAGCTCACAGAGTAATCTGGGGTAGGGGGCTGGCCAGAAGAAACGGGGTATCAGTTGTCTGGCAGCGCCGGTCTCCACTGGAGTTCCTCAAGGCTTCATCCTGGGACCATTGCTGTTTCTGATATACGTCAACGACCTTCCAGACGTTCTTTCAAGTCCATGTCTACTTTTTGTGGACGACTTGAAATCCTGGAGTTCCAATGCCAGTGCCCTCCAAATGGTTGTAGACGCTGCAAAACAGTGGTCGTTGGACTGGCACCTTCCTCCGAATGAGGAAAAGTGCATCCACATATCATTCGGGAGGGGCTCAACGAGCGCCTATGTCGGGCATGGTGAGAATGGACCAGAAAACACCACGAAGATGGATACCAAAAAAAGTTGGGTATCTGGCTCTCTTCAAACGTATTCTTCTCACTGCACCACGAGAAATCGGCCCAAAGGGCATTCGCCGTTCTACGGATGATTAGGCGTACCTTCTCCCGTCTTACTCGAATGGACTTCCAAATACTCCATGGGGCCTACGTCAGACCGCTTCTTGAATACGTCAACCAAGTTTTCTACTCAGGACGCACGAAGGACGTAACCCTCATTTGGCGTGTCCAGCGAGCTGCTACAAAAATGGTTGCCCGCCTTAAATCCGTAGACTTCGAAATGCGTCTCGCAGCGCTTGACCTCTTTCCCCTCGAGTATCGCCGCCTCCGAGGGGACCTAATTCTTACTTGTGCCCTGTTTGAACAAGGTTTGGCCAACAGGTTTTTCACCATTGAGCCAGCAAACTCACGGCGGGGACATGGTAAGAAGATTTTCAGGCTCAGAGCAAACACTTTTATTAGGCAAATTTTTTTCTCATTCCGCGTAGTAGCTGCGTGGAATAACCTTCCTCCGACGGTTTTCCACGCTCCTTCTAGAACCCAGTTCAAAGCACTAATAGACAATTTCCTATGCGAGTGCTCGTACTGGCAAACATACTGCCCCGCGCTGAGAACTTAAAGAGCAGTGCTACACACTTTTTTCGCTTGTGCCGTTCAGGTGAACGACAACCGCAGAACGACAAGAACACAACCGACCCGGGAAACTTGGGCAAAAGCCTCGATCCTGTGTATCAATCCGTGAATACGTGAATCCGTGAAAAAACCCAGGCCAGTAACACAGCACACTCAGATCAAGCAGGCTTACAGTCAACCGTCGCTTGGAACATTTCATGGAGATAACAAGGAGAGAGGGCTGGATTGTGGGAATAACTTTTTGTGAATGAGCGCTGGACGTTTCAAAATTGTAATCTTCAACTTTGGGTATAAAGTGAAGAGAAAGCAGGAGAGAGTTCCATAATTTGTCGCTCAAACGTTGCCACCTTTGTGTTTCGAATATGGAAGGAGCACAACGTTATAAAGCAAAGACTACGTGCTCGCGCAACCTGGAACGGGACTTGATGGGAATAACTAGAGGCACAAGAGTGTCTGAGGCCAAGGTCTTTGATCTGTGCGGAGTGAGTGGCGGGTTAACCATTAATTGTGAACGCCTCAGCTGAGAGAGAGCAGTTGCAGAAATTTACGTAGTACATGGCAGTGGATAAGCTTAGACCAAAGGTATTTGACCATCCAGCCAGGGAGTCTAGGTCTTGCTTTATCTGGTGAAAGGCAAGGATTTTAGCAGAAAGAGGAAACCTGCAGGCGATTTTTGTATCGTTCGCAAATAGGAAGGTTTTACCATGGGGCACGGGACTGAAGACGGCGTTGCTATACAGTAGAAAGAGGATGAGGCTTAACGTGCTCCCTTGAAGGACTTCACTAGTGATCGATGGTGAAGATGACCGTTTGTCGCCAGTTTGTGTTAGTTGTGTTTTAACAGACAGACAGGAAGAAAAACACTGAAACAAGGAATCAGTGATGCCACCAGATTTAAGTTTCTGCCTCAGAGATGAATGAGGGCCTGGTCAGAAGCATTTTGTTTATAAAAATAGACAATTACAGTGGAGCGCCCGGCATCGTAGGCTTCTGTGATGGTCTCAGAGAAATGAAGCTGGCAGCCAGTGACGGGTCTCTGAGACAGTAATCCGTACTGCCGGTCAGTTATGGCGTTTGTAACTCCGAGAAACCTGGCAAACGGGCTTTGACCGGACGTTCAAAAGTTCTTATTAAAAGAGGAGTATTGTGGGTCCCCCTATGGTTGAAAGTAGTTTGTCTAGATCCGGATTTGAAAGGCTGGCGGACTATAGATTTTTATACTGGGAGGGGACGATTCCAGAGTTTATCGAGTGGGTAAAAAGATCTGGGAAAAAGATTTCGATATCTTGACCGCCATGTCTCAAAACACGGGATGGAAGATTATCTGCTGTCCGCGCGACGGAGTCCTCATTTGTTTAAAGAAGGAGACGGAGCAAAGGTGTTAAACACTTATTTCATGTTGACGATGATAATGGTGAGTTTAGAAGGGCAGAAACATCAGCTAGGGAGATAGTTACTTTGCTAAGAGCCGGGTGGCTACTCTGACCCTTGGAAGCTGTGAAACGTGCGCCAGGGATAATCAGTAAAGTTTAAGGGGAAGGGACAAGTAGCAGCCAGCAATCTAAACGTCCAAATGGTCGGCTATACTCACATAATTGATGATAAAACAACCTTCGGTGGAACGCATACAGGTAAATGAGAGACGGTTTGGGATACAATATCCACGGAACAGAAGGCTGAGTAGCCTGGAGTAAAAGGGGGCTCTGAGGTCGGTGCTCAATTTACAGCATTCAAGAAATACTCGCAAAACTCTCGGTCGGTTGAGAGCTTACTGATGTGAAGTATTATTGGGAAATCACAAGATTCGCGATATTCCCTGCTAGCTCAGTGTAATTTAGTATCCAAGGTTTTTAGTTACCTATCATGGCGAGAGGTACCAAGGTGAAAAATTTTCATGAGAGAGCCAAAGTACAGAGCGGTCAGTAAGTTGTGGTAGATGTCACAAATGCCTAGTGTGTTTGTCGAGAGAAAAAGGTCACCCCAGTCCCTGGAGGCCAGCATGAATTAAAAAGCCAGTGAGATATCTGGAGAGAGGAGATGAAAGAGGGAAGGACGCGGAGGAGCAGTAAGACCATAGCCGGCTGCGTTGCAACAAACGCCGCAGTGATCACTTCCTGGGGAGCGTGGACCCATTGCGACCGTAGCCAGCTAACTCTCATTTGGGAATATTGGGTCTGGGGTAGTTGGGCCACAAGTGGGGCTATGCACGATCTGGGACCAACCCTTTACACTCAGTTGAGCAAGCAGCGAAGCGTACCGGGTAGGGCCCGTAGTGGGCGATAAGGAGATATTCGGCGGATTGAAATCGGTCCTGTAGAGATCTAGATTGCCTCTGGAATCCCTTCGAGGGTGAAATCCTCAATAAGGTTTGCACGAAGTTCTGACTTGGCACAGCCCCATCCCATTGAGTTTTTTCTGCCAGAGAGGTGTCTGGAAGTTCAACTGAGGGTAATGTCTCAGTCACACAAATCAGGCTTGGTCGCGCAAAGGCTCTCATAGCTCGGAGGTTATTGAATTTTGGCCGTAACGAGCGGGCACTGAACAGCACGACTGATAGGCTTATCGATGAGCAAACCGTACCAATTAGGAAGCTACTAACCTCACTTTCTTTGGCGTTTGGTAATAGGGGGAGCTGGGAGGGGGAGGTGGGAGTACATGAAGTTGGGTTGACTGGGTGCGTGTCCGGAGTCGATCGAGGTATATTCAGCACTGGAGGTAAATGGTAAATAAAGAGCAAAGTAGGTCTGAACCCACGGCAGAAGGTAGAGTATGGGTCTCAGTATGGGACAGGGGATCTCTCTTAGAGGAGGCTTGCAGCCGAAGGAAGTTTTTTTGAGACGCGCTGTGTTTCGCACCATCAGGAGGTGCGGAGAGGGTATGGTGCAGAAATTGGTGAGTGCGAAGGGATGGGTGGCGGCCAGAAATGGTCTTCAGGTGAACGAAAGTGGGTGCACAGGATGGTGAAAGCAGATGAGGGTCTGAGCTAGCCGCCGGCCGTTGCAGAAACGAGACTTTACCTAGCACGTGGTTGCGCATTCTGATGTACTTTTCATGTAATTATGGAGAGCCCGGAGCAAAGCGGCAGGTTCTCGGGTTCGCAGTTGAGGGGGTGCTATGTAACTGGGCTTGGGCAGTAAATGCTTGAGTCCGATGGAGTGTTTTGGTGGATGCGGAACATGGAGGGACGGTAGACCAGGGTGTCTGTGACGAGGGAAAGTGCTGTGAACTACTGGTGCAGTCAATGGTCCGGTAACGATATGTTGTATCATTAATTTCAGCACCTAAGGAGAGTCCTACCGGGTTCATAGAGACATTCGCAGTTTTCATGGGTGGCAAAGCATGGAGTCCATTTGAAGCGAGGTTTCCTCGGCTGCCATGCGCACATGCATCAACGGCGATCCGGCTTGCGTTGTCGCCAAAGGAATTGGTCTCATAGGAAGTCTGCGATTGAGCCACGCCGAGAGCATCGATTGGGGTTTTAAGTAGCGGAATTTAGGGATGGAGCTGGTGAATTTTTGGTTAGCTGTCTTTGCAGTCGAGAACAGGCAGATTTGACTTTTACGGTTTGGAATTTTTGGGTAGATAAAACGAGGGCCTTGGGCGTCGGTATACGTACGGCATCGTTTTCATCCCTGAATCACATTAATATTAAGCAACGCAAGGATGGTTTTGGTTTTTGGAGCCGTCGACCGGTGCAGGAGGTGTCAAGAATGTTACACGCTGTCAATGATAATAATGCTAATAATAGGTTTATTTCCCAACTTGCAGGGAACATGCCAATTGAGACATGATCGAGCCGTTACAACCTGAACGCGGCAGGCAACAACAAAATAGGGAGCAGGGTAAACGCAACGAGACACGCTTAAAACGTGAAAAGTCATCGTTGTTGTGGGAACCAAAAAACTATAACGATGGGGCATGAGGTACTACTAGTTAATGACCCTGAGCGCGGCGCTTTCGAAATTGGTTTCGTTTTCGCTTGTGAAAATGTGGGAATTTTCTCGCTGTCTAATATGTTTACAGTGCTAACACATGTCATTATATTAAAGTCTTCATTATAGCATTACCTGTGCGTGAAATCCTATGTCAGATTGCACTCAATTTCTGCGGGGCACCCACTTTCAACCATGAGCCAGGATATTGCAAGCTACTCTCCTCTACAGCTATCGGTGGACCACAAGAGATGTGGGCGAAATAGGTGTCCATCGAACGTAAGACGTGGTATGCAGTTTCATACCTGCCAGGCCCAGTTGCATCTTAAATATACGGGTTTGCAGGACGACCAGGTAAGCCAAAAATTTGACTACCCTGACCCGTTTGTCTGCGCCAGCTGCCTCTACCTTAGGGAGCTAGGCCGACCACAACAAGCATGACAACTGTAAAAAACAAAACCAAGTGTCCATTAATGAATATAAACATAAAGAACTAAGCGGCAAAGGAAGAAAGTCGATAACGAACTATCCTCCTTAAACGAGTAACTAGCGACTCTTTATCTGCTGTGAGGCCCAGGCGTGCATTTCCACAATATAGTGTTAAACGCGAAAGTGCACGCCAAGGAGAACTTCACACTTTCGTTCCACATTTGCGCGGCGCAGTATATATCGACCTCTGAATCTCCCACAACGCAGTCAACTCAATTTCACAGGAAGCCCTATTTTCTCTCTACTATGGTATTGATTCTTACCTGATAAAGCTTGTTTGGATGTGGGCCCAAGTGTGCATTTCGGCTTGAGACGTGGCATTTGCTGCTCCGTTGCGGCATAACCCAAAGACTGCTATCATACTTGCTTTGTGCCAAATTCGACTGGTATTCGCTTTTCAGACAGTTCTGTTGCCTCCTGAACGTACTGATTGTCTTCTGTGCCGCTAGCTATGTACGAGGCTTATTTACCCTGCATGACTGCCAGTATCCAAAGCAAGCCGACATCACTTCCCCTATTGTTCTCCTGTCGATCACGTTATTGTTGATTGTGCGTTCTGTTTTATTCATGATGCTTAATAACACGTTCGTTCATAGAACCAGTTCTCAGCGCAGCATCTGCTCTCTCCATCCGTCTGCCCCTACTGCCTACTGCATACGGACAGCGTATGGTCTGATAGCTCCAATCATCCTGGAAAATCCTCAGGCACCCGGACCTAACGCATATATCATTAGTAAGACCATAGTCATAGATCCTCCTTATTCAAAATATACAGCATCCGGGACGAGGCCGGTGCTCCCTGTCTGTTTCAAGTTGCGTGTAAAACTAGGCCTGTTCGTGACACAAAGGTGGTGCAAAGTGACTTGGTTTTTTCATGAAGGTATAAGTTTTCCGCCAATATGGCGCTCCAAGACATTTCGTCTCAGGATGTTTTTCCTCATCTTGCATGACATGCCGATGAAGTTGACGGGTCAATATCTGGCCGGAGCAGGCCGGCCACCTGAACTAAACAAGGTGCTGCAGCGGCATATATTCCTGTTAGTGGGATGGAGCCCGACGCATTATTAGGCGTAAACAATTAACCGAATTTGCTCCTTAGCTGGCTAGATTGTGTTTTCAGTATCCTAGATAGTCCGAGAGTGAGATGCTGATCTGGTTACGAGTATCCCTCTCTCTACAAATTTTACACCTGCTTGAGGCCTGCCCAAAATCGTGCCGGAAAGAGTGGGCGCCACAGAACAGGACGTGGTGAACATAAGAGAAAACACTATAGTCTAAAAATTTCTAACACGGATTGCGTCACGGACACCCTGTTTGGAAAGACGATGTACCCAAACTCTTGGAATTCCGGTGACATCTACATCAAGCAAGATCTGAAACAGTCCATCGTTGTTGATTCTTCTCTCGCCAGAATTTAAACTAAAAGACAGTGGCTAATGGGAAAAAGAGGGTCCTGTTTGTCACTTGGTATGTGGCTGAGTAGAGTATCAGGTCTGTGCCCATGATGGACACCACAGCGTCCTGGATCCAAGAGTAACTTCCCATGAGGGGGTGAACATTCGGGTGAGGGTTTCGCGGGCCCAATGTGTTGGAGTTCAATCGAAGAGGCTTTGGAACGTTGAAGCACCTATCGGCTAAATTCGTATGAAATTTGTATGGATGTAAAACGACTAATTCCAAGTTTCATGCGGAGTACTATCAGTCTTCGAGTGAAGACGAAAGGCTGGGGCGGAATAGGGCGAGAAACAGGGTTGGTAGAAAATAGACCCCAAAAAATGGTCAAGATAGTAACTTTCCGGGAGAGAGAGCAATACGGACGAAAAGTTTTGCTCGAAAATAGGGTCTAGATTCGCTAGAAACCACGATTTCAGCATCTGGCTAACGTTCACCCGAGATTTTCAAGGAAGGAGGGATTTTCGGCGATTTTCAACTTTTTCGAAAGCCAGCTGAAAAAACTGAGACAGTTTACGTGGCTGCAGTTTGACGATATCTCCTCTCTAGCAGCCTTGAATATAGAGCCTGAAGTAAAAGTAGTAGAGTGCGGTGCCGGTGAGCCAGCTCCTGGTTTGCACTGTGAAACAATCCTGGCAGGCGTCGGTTCGTCAGTCGATTGGGCCATCTGGCGCGGGTAGCCCAAGCTTATTTTCGATCCCATCTGTCTATCCCGCCTATTTAGGTTTCCTGATTTAACATGCAGCCGTACGCCGCTCAGTATTCGCACAGTGGAATCGACTTCTCGAAAGCTACGACATTTTCAGGGTTGCCACTTCATAGAGCAGAATGTCTGTGTATAATGTACATTGACATGCATTATGCGAATTACCTACATTGGTTATTTGTTTAAGTGTGCGAATCTTCAAGGTCAATAAACACCACCGACTGTGAATACGTTACCTAATGTGATAAGAAATCGCGAATTGCGGAAAAAGATGATTCACTTACAGTTGGCAGCTTTTTAAAATAGTTTTACGGCTGAAATAATTCGCTGAACATAGTGGAATCTAAACGGCCCTTGTGGACGCAAAATATGCGGAGATGCCATTCCTGTAAACAATTTTTTCTCGATAATTACTGCAACCAGTGTAACTTGCGCAAGCAGCGATCATTATTGGCGAGCAATCGGCCGAGTTTGTTCTTCAACAGCAGAGTGTTCCATTATAGCTTGAGAACTATGCCAGGAAGACCATGACGCCGATCACTTAGCCACGTGCGACCCACGTCGATCATAGCGGACAGCTTTACGAACCTAGCTAACGCACACGACTTACATGCGCCTAGGGGTCCACGATGCCTAATCAACTAGCCAAATCGAAACTACGCCGATCATAGCGGACAGCTGAACGAACCTAGCTGACGCACACGATGTCTAATAAGCAGTTCAAAGTCGAATATGCGCCAAAACTTTCGAACGGAGATCAATTTAAACAAATTGCGTAAAAATGAACGCAGATTAGTAGGATTTTTGGTCTGAGCACATACGCATAAAAATGCAACACTCTGGCCTAAAACGTTTTATTCCATCCACAAAGGTTTTGCGGGAAAAAGCATTGTGCGTCCAAGGCGCGGCCAGCCCAACTGAGATCTGGGGTTTCAATATTCTGGCGCGCCATCTGCTTGCGCTTCGCGTATCTATTTCTCCATGGTCTTACTACCAAGGTAGTACTTCGCGTCCACACTCGAACATTCGGTGCGCATCCGGTGCATACCCGCGGGGAATTCTCGCTTTTTGTCCTTTGGTGCTCCTGGTTTTTTTGACGCGCTTCAATCAGGCTGAGACCCCACTGGCGATGGTAGAAACTTGGCGTTGTGATTTTTAGATCGCATAACGTAACGCGGCCTCACGTATTATTACACTAGATCGAGGCGTTGATTCGGGCACCCGGATCAACCTTGTGCTGGCCGTTCATTGACCTGAGAAGCTTAAATAGAAAAAGGATATCTTTCATGGTTTCAGGTACCCAGTACTTGCCGGAAGATTTCCAGCTAGGGCGAACCCTCACTAGGAAATCCCAGACACATAAGCGGCCCTGACATATAACGATGGTGGAACTTATATTTGGTCATTATCATACTATTACTGCACCATATCTATGAGAAGTATATTACAGGATTGAAGAAAGCCGAATCACACCGAGCAAAACGTATATGCAGGCACGTAGAGCGTCACGAAAAGAGATACCGGAGAAGGCGTTGCTAACTTAAACAGACATGTTCAGTCCAGGCAAGACCATCAACCACAGGTTCCCACTTCGAATAAACCTTCCAACGTTCTGCACTCTCTGGCACAGTCTGGCCATATTTCCTGACCGGTGTGGGTCACGAAGAGCCATCTGTCTTCAAATAATGTGCTAGAATCCCGCACGAACATTACCTGAGTTCGACCTACTGTCGACCTATTCCTACCCTCCGGACTTTCGACCAATGAGCTTTCAGTATTATTTCGGGATCTTCCGACTTGTGTATTCGTGGCGAACGCTGATTTCGTCGTCGGAATGTTACTGCGCTTTTACCTGGATGACGAGGGCAAGCGAGTTTACACTATGAAGGTTAGACTCCACTTTTTAGTTAACTTTATTGATGCTGTGATTCAATCCGGAGGGAAGAGCTGTCCAGCTATAGGTTCAATAGTAAGATTCCGAGGGCTCGTCGACTCGAGTCGGCCGGTAATTTCATATCTGTGCGCAGATTCGGGGCGAGTAGGTGAAAAATAATAGGAGCAACTAGTGGATGTTGCGATATTAGTCCGATACATTTCATAATAGGAACGAATGAACCCAAGCTCATCAGCCATGCGAGTAATACGGGGGCAGGTGCGGCGAAGCATCCGAAGAACGACGAATGACTTTTGAACCGATTTTTTCCTCACCATACTTATATGTACGACCTGGTGAAGGATTCGAAATGGGTGTGATGTACAGACTTAAGGACGGGGGCTGTGTCGCTAGAATGTTAGGGGCTTAATGGGAAGTCTATGGATAGCCACACACACCGTTTTCTTTTTGTTGATGGGAAAGGAGTTTCGATATGCTCGTGACGAACAGCCGTTGATCGCCCTCGGCAGAACCGTTGGGTCGCTGCACCACGTTTTAAATTGCCAGCATAGAGCACTGCTGTGCAATCGCGACTGAAGAGGAAGGCGGAGGACTGATGAAGATAATAAAGGGAAAAGGTCGTGGGGTAACTTCTTGAAGGACTCCTTGTGAACCTCGGACATATGAAAAGATTTGGACTCAAAATTGGGAATCGTGTTTGGCCAGGTATACTGACTACCGCCGAGAGCTGGAACCACCAAAAGCAGGGTTCTCGAACCCGAATGAGCGCACTGTGGGGTTCTATCGGAAGCTCTGAAAAAAAATGGAAAATGTATAATGGACATGTGCTTTGGATTCTGCGGTACTGAGATAAGAGTAATAACGAATTAGGTTAATCAGATGGGATGAAGCTGTCGGGCGCGACGCAGTTCCTTCGAGAACAGGAAAGAGGAGATCGTGCTGTTGTTGGTTTTCCCCGTCAAATTTCATACTATGCTACTAAGGCTAGTTGGACGGCATTCGAATGTGTTGGAACAGCGTCCGTAATAAATGTAACGGGTGGTGGCTTGTTTCCCGGTTGACTGGAAGGTGCCTGAGGCTGTAATACAGTATTTTGTGTAGTAATGCGAATGCAGGTGTTCATTCTTTCGAGGAGTTTTGGGCTGGAGACCAATCTGGGTCACTGGATTCCATTCTCTGGGAAGCTCACTTGATATAGATAGATTATTGTGACTGTGAATTCTGGACGTGTTGTGCTGGTCTTCCCGGGTATGCAATCTGGTTTAGATGTGGGAGATTGTTTGAACTGCTTCGTCTGGGGAGGATGTAAGCACCCCTGAATTTGAGAGAGGGAGCAGTCGGGACATTGCTGAGATTATATATAGTGGAATAAAATCTTAGGTGAGCTACAGGCTTGTGGAATCTGGCTGTTAACACGGACTGAAGCCGTACAGTCGGGTAGTTGCCGTAGTCAACGTGGTATCGCGCTCGGAAGTGTTTTGCACGGGCATGGCGTTTGCCTGGTGAGGCGTGAGGTAAAGGTGAGGGAAATGCAGGCGCATGTTTTAAATATAGTCGAGGATTTTAGCGCTCCTTTCTCATCTGGTGAGGTTGTGAGCACAGATATCCGGTCAACGGGGTTGAGGGAGCTGTAAGAACTGCACACTTGTCGTACAGTGATTATAGCTGTCACAATTTCGTCCATCGATGATTTGAGAAGGTGGGGTAGGCAACTGCGCCTTGGAGGTGGGAGCTGACATAATTGATGCGTAGCTCCAGGGAACTATGCATTGAGGGCAATAGCTTGGATGAACGAGCGCCATTAAGGGCGCGACTGGGCCATGTCTGACAACCATTGATATGTTCCGTCTCGGGGTCCCCATCCAGGGAGACGGCAATGGCCAGTGCAGCTGAGTTTGTTGGTAATGACTTTCACACTTCGCTGCCAAGTTATTGTTTGACATCTCCTGACTCGTTCCCACCCTTCGCTCGCATTGAAGTGCGAGCCGCGGAACCATTGTTCTGGGAGCGGATTATCAGTAGCAGATGAGGCCGCAGCACCGATTCTGCGACATCACGAGCAGCAGCCCTTCACAGGCATACAGCCATGTCAATCTATATAACTAAAGCCTTATAACGCAAAGAAGAAGGAAATGGAGCAGGGAGGGGACCCTGGGCTAGCCTCTCACAGACGTCCGAAGTGCCCATCTCTCCAACACTCAGTCAACGAGCAACACTCCAATGAGTGCCCCGACTGCTCCTGTCTAGGCCTTGGCAACCTCACAGTATCTCAGCTTTCATTCGAGTGGCGGGGCAACTAGGCGCCGAAAGGGTGCTAAAGCTAAGCGGTTATTATTTTATTATTTTTTTAGGCGTGCCGGCAGCCTCTATGTCAGTGTTGACGAAACCGGTATCCATAGTTTATTTAGGCAAATAACGGCAGTTGATTGCCAGCTGAGTCGATTCCCTTTCAGTATTCTAACGTGCATGTCTTCTAGAGCTGAGATGCTGAACAAATTCACTTCAACCAGAAAATCGTAGTGAACCTTAGATCCATTAGAAGCTGAGTCCGTCGTCATGGTGAGAAGAATGGGTGGGCGCATTACTGCAAAGTATGCCTTCATAAATTGCTCCATGACGACCGTGTCTCGGGCTCGAAACAGAATGCGGTCTCCGACAGTGTCGCACGCACGTGTAAAGTAAAGTGCCGAGGGTGCCCTTTTCGCGAAAAGTTGTGACCTCATGTCCAGAAGGCCC
This sequence comes from Opisthorchis felineus, assembly GCA_004794785.1. NCBI lineage: Eukaryota > Metazoa > Platyhelminthes > Trematoda > Opisthorchiida > Opisthorchiidae > Opisthorchis > Opisthorchis felineus. The sequence goes on along the minus strand of SJOL01006429.1, from coordinate 341,570 downwards.
CGCACTCTCTGGAGGTTCCGTTCAAATCGATGGCGATCAAGCTTTCTGAGAGATCATCTCTGCCTCGATTATTGGGTGGGCCAGTGCGTTGCTAGTCTCTATACGCGGCAACAACAGTTCGAGCCGAATTAGAACATCCTCTATTGCTGTGACCTCTGACTGGTGAGAATATCTCAAAAAGGTCTATGGTAATAATAATAATTCACTTGTAACACGCTTTCGGTGCACAACTGCCATGCCACCCCAAGTATGCACGGATGCTGAGGTACTACCAAGAGGAGCATCTTGACAGGAGCAGTCGAGATGTAAGGTTGTGTTCGAACCACGGACCCTCCGGTCAGTAAGCTTGTGCCCTAACCACTGAGGTATATTAGAGGATTTCTTATCCAGCAGTGGCCACTGCGACACAGCGGGGCTCTGATTATTGTTTGGTAAACAGTGAAGACTAGATCAAGTAGTGATGTCTACTGCCCTGAGTGATACCTGGTGGGTGCCTTAACACATGTAGTTGCGTGGTCTGAATCCGTGAAAATTTTACCGGACCCAATGTGATAAGGTCTCATCCCTGAGACCTTAGGGGTATTGAAGTATGTGAGACCTGCTGGCAACAAGTGTGTGAAACGATGAGCTTAGGATACCATATAGGGTATGATTTGTCTTTTTCGAGGAAGATCGCGGGACTGTGATAAACCAATCAGCACTGCGCAGGGGAGCACGACCTCGAAAAATCCGGCAAACGTAGGTGTCTGGCGGACAGAAGTTGGGGTGAGGCGGATTGTATCGAAACAGAAAGCAACACCGCCTGCTCCCCTTAAGGGAATCTTCTCGAATGACGCGGTAGCCAGTCACCGAGACCTCTCCGTTAGAGATGTCGGGGATGAGCCACGTGGCACTGAGGGAATTCAACGAAGCATGCCCATTTGTGTCTATCTTAAGGCTCCTGAAAGCTTGTGGGAAGACTGACACTTTGTTTTGGTGGAATTCAACGGCACCTCTCCAACATATCTGAAAGAGAGATCTGAGTGGGTGCAGAGAACTAGTCGTCAGCAGTATCAGTGGGTCGACTACTGGTTTGTACGACGGATCCACATTGGGTTGAAGCCACGGTCGACCGAGTGCCTCGGCCACTTGACCTATTTGTTCTTTTGCTGCGTTGGCAAAGAATTTCCTCCTGTTTGTTGGGACCTCTGATTATGCTGGTGTATTTCCACGCAGGCGTGGAGCTCAGCTTTGGCAAAAATGTCCGTCCCCGTCCTCAGTGCTCTCAGAATCATCGGCTTCCCCCAAGAGTTAGTTTTTTGTTTCAAAGCACCTGACTTAGGCCTCTGCCGTTTAATTCCAGGTTCTAGCTGTTTCCTTGTATCGGTCTTTCCGGTGTCCTGAATAAGCAGATTGGTTGCTCAAGTAGATATTTTTCTCCACAGCGTGTATGGTGCGTATATCGCTTGGATCCAACCGACGGATAACAGAAACACCAAACTTTATCCAGATGTTTCCTGAACGCTGCTACCATCGATACAATGACAGTCCGTCGTTCGTCCACCCTGTAGTCCAGGAAGTGTTGCTTAATGCCATGCCCTGTTGCGCGTCCCTTCTGGCAGTCCAACTGTCTTGTGGCAGTTCTAAAGTCTCATAAGTTTATTAGGAATGAGCAAAATAAAGGGATACAAACGCCGGATCACATGGAATGATAGCTGTTCCCGGCAACAATCAGCATCGTCATTATCTTCATTAGCAGCAGCAGCAGCAGTACCTTCCTCCGGAGTAACAGTACACCAGTAGTGGAAACTGGTGCTTTATTGCCACAGAATCACCATCATTGACATCATTACATAAGTAATACTTGCTGGTGCTTAACTACCATACAACCTTGGGTGAAAAAAACTGTGGTAAGGTGTGGAAAGAAAAGGGTCTTAGTACGAAGAAGCTTGTATGCGACCGCCCCTCTGCGGAAATGCGGTCTCAGAAGTATTAATCGTCGACCACTACTAGCTGGCTTCTGTCAAGTTGGCTGATGGGACTAACACTGTGGTCGTATGAAAACGCATTTGATGTGAAGCTGAACTCACGTCTGGTAACAGACATACAGTTATCCTCACAAAAGAGGTCAACGTGACGTTCCGCGCCCATGGTTTATATTAACCTCCCTAAGAGAAACCAAAAATACCTCCTTCAGTGATATCCTGTTCTCAGGTGACTGTGGCAGCCGGTCGGTGTCATTGGCGTTCTTGTTGCTAGTTCCTATCCAGATTGTCTGGAAGTGTTTCTGGAGATGTAGGCACCTCGGATTGATTGTGGTACATCAGCACTAGGTCTCTTCTGCGTCCATTTTCATTCTTTTCTTCACAATGGTGCTTTCAAATAAGGTGGCTGTGCGGCAGCGAAGCGTCAGTGTTGAACACCGATGTGCTGTCGGCGATGATGACTGTGGTCGGATCCCAGTCTTCACTGACCGGTCTTTTTCTTCTGTTGAGTGAGCAACTTCAAGCCCTATCTACTAAGCCATGCGCCCAACTCGCCTCGGGTTACGGAAAGGCCTGTCTGCAACATTTGAAGGGGTTGATGGATGCCTGATTGGACACCAAGCTACAGCCCTTACTAATGGCTGGATATATTCCCCAGTATGGTAGTACAAAACTACGAGCCCGTCAGTCTGCCCCATTAAGTCCCATATTTCACACAATTTCCGTAATCCTTTTATGGTCCCGTCTGTCTTCCCATTCGACTATTAAATATCCCATGCAACGTGAGGCTTTTCGCCACAGCGAGTTAAAAGTCGACCATGACTTTGTTGCAGTTCCCTTTGCTTACATATCCCCTCTGTCCGCCATTGCCCTCTTCCTGGATGGGACGCTGAGACGGGCCACATCAATGGTTGGAGACATTGTGAGACATGGCCCGGTCGCGCCCTCAATGGCGCTCGTGCATCCAAGCTATTACCTTCAATTCATAGCTCCATTCCCAATCCCCCCACTTAACAGTCCTGTATTTACGCACCATTTTATCAGCTACCGCCTCCAATGCGCAGCTACCTACCCCACCTCCCCAAATCATCGGTGGACAAAACTGTGGCAGCTACAACCACTTTACGACAGCCGATAATGATGATGAACTGATTTCGGTACAACTGAAAGCACGCCCTCCATAAACAGATACCATTCGGACTGTATTCCTGAACATTCCTAACCCACTGTTTTACGGAACCGCCACTGTCGCGTACCACACACAGTCACTGTTATTGGGTATGTTTGAGCAGGCAAACCCATAGCTCGATCTGCAGTTGTGGTACGCGAATGGTGACTGAGTTCCGCGGCAAGACTACATTTTCGGAAGCCGTCACATCAGGTAAAACTGCGCATTCTTTTTCATGTGAAACTACCAGTCTCTAAAACTATGTACTTCTCGTTATCTCTTCGGATTACCATATCCTTCAACGCTTAACCAGCGAGTGTTTGTTTTCCGCAACCCGCTTTGCTGACCATTAAGGAAGTGACTGGACACTAGGTCATGTGTAATCCACAGTTACGAATACACCGCTAGTTTTGGTTTGAAAAGGTTTTGCTAACACCCTTGACTCGAGTTGATTGGCATCGCATTTGGTTTACAAAAAATGCGGCAAATATTTTTTTTCTTACTGTCCCCAAACTTTCACGTCTACCCACTCAAACCAGTACAGAGTACCCGCGCATGCTGACTTTTCGCCCTGCCTCTTTTGCATTTTATTCCAGCAAATCGCTCCTGATGGAAGACCGACTTTGAGTGCCCACCCCAGTCGCTACAGTCCGGAAGATCGTTTCTCCCGACACAGGGTAACCTTGAAGCTCCGGTTCAAAATATTGCCAACGCAACAAGCTCCCATTGTCTATTAAGATTACGGTGACATGAAAACACAACAAACGTGTGGATAAATACACATTTATATATACATGCAAATATTGTGCAATGTCTTAGTACAACAATAATGAGCGGAAGGATTAAAATTTTAGTTCGTAGCATCCTCCTCAGCAGGTGCTGTTGGAACGACCGGGACGTCGAATAGGTCGCACAAACCCTCGGTATCATCTAGGTTGTAGCTGAAATCGCATTCGTTTGGTGGTGGACTCAACGGAAGAAGAGGGCTGACGAGAGTATTCTCCCCTGCAAACAAACAGATGAGGGGTATGACCTATCTGCACGCATTATGAATAGTTTGGATAGCTTCTCAAATCTAGCCACCAGAAGGTTTCAAGGATTCTATTCAGTTTGGGTTCGTCAGTAGTTTACCGATGGAAAGAAGGCTGGAAGATTAAACAGTTGTGAACGCTTCGATTATTTCAGTCTTGGTTCGCGGAGTGCCATAACTAGTAAAGCAAACGAGGTTTGTTAAATAAAACTTGACCATAGTAATAAGTATAGATGCACCAACTGAGATTTTTTATGCATCTGAGCTGCTGAGAAAAAAACAAGCATATTTCGTATTACTCTATTTAGTTCAGTTGTTCCGAGCTACTCCTTCCAGAACGAAAGCTGTATGTTGATGGATCAACGCTTGAGACTTGATAGTACTGGTGTCGGCTGATTCCGAAACAATCATCAGCAGTCTTTTTCCTGGCAAAAAAGCGCAGTAGCTTTCCTCGTGTTTGCCGTGAGAACATGAACAAGGGTGCTTCTCACGTGTACTTGAGAATTGTCAGCCACTTCAAAAAGTGATTTCGGTTCGGTAAGTCATAGCAGTGCACTGTAGATATCGAGATCTATCATAATATTCATGACCTCGGGTTAGTCTGTGCCCTGCTACTTGTATTCCTGTAGTCTTACAGAACACTGAACCTGTGGGGCGCGAATTTTTTGGCGAGCCAGGACGAGCGTGATAAAATCACATGACTGATTGTCGACTAACGGCCAAACGTTCCGCGACGCATAATGTTCATCCGTTTACAGCAATAAAATACCGTGTGTAAGCCGTAAAGGAACGTGGCAGCTGGCTTTACTGTGCCTAGTAGTTGGCATCTGAAGCATTGGCGAAGGATATTCGAAAAGTAGGGCGGATGACCAGCATTAAACAAATGTCCCAAGAATGGAGTGTCAGCTTTTTGTCTAGCATTTGACAAATACTGAATGGGCAACATACCAAGGGGTCTCTATAAAAGAGCACAACTTTCCCACTAGTGCATGAGGAGTACCAATTGCACACAAGCCAAAATAATTGCTGCACCGGTGTCCTACCGATTGTGACCCTATGTTATTCTAGCTGGCGGCACTGAGCGACCAACGCCATCTATTTATGCCAATGTCAGTAAGGATCAATTGGAGTCGTGTCCCAGCAATCATGGACGACCGCGCGACTGTCGGCCGACCAATTTAAAAAGTGGTGCGTCTGTAATAATGAGAACCACACCTTTGCTTCATTGCCCTGTTGGTGCACACCAATAATGAGTTACGGGTCATCAAAATGGTTAGCTCGTGCTTATACACGATAAGACGCCACACATCCGTCACATTGCTTGATACCGACTGTCTTCTACAGTGCGAAGATTTTTCAGAGGGACACCCACGTGACTTCTTTTCTGAGCACGTTTTCATATATAATCCTAGGCGCCCTGAGCCACTGCGACTTCCGAGGGGATTCAGACCCGCGTACTTCTGGATAGTGACCGAACAGTCGGGTCTTATTAGTTAACTGCTATATGAAGAGGACAAAGCCTTCGTGTCGACATCAGACTCCTAGAATGCACCTCAAATTTCATCATCGCCCGTAATTTGGGCATAGTTCGGGTTTGGACACACCGGATATTCAATTTCCATCAGAATGTGCATGGTAACCGTATTTAGAAACGATATAGGTACGCAGATAAATGTGGAGACGAAGTAATGAATGGAATTCCCAGACGCCATCTATGTGATCGCAATAGTGTGGCGAAGACATTTTTGGAAAACTGAGGTATTAATTGAACGGTTTGCTCACCAACAGTCCTGGAAAGACTAGAGGACCTTCTATTCAGGACACTTGCTTCAGGTCCAGCAGGAACGGGCAACACGCGGGCCCTGTCACTGCCTTCCTCTTGATTGACCAGTAGCACGTGAATCGGGGTGGTGTAGCTTTTCACATGAACCTGCAACAAGATGGTTGAAACAGTATGGTTAGCCAGAGCAACTCCAGGTAAATTTATCTGACAAGTGACTTGACGCAGTCTCCGTATCCGGTGGATAGAATGGTAACGAAAACAGATGGCTCGTGCGATTCTTGGGCGTGTTATCTATGCTATGGGACTGGTCTGCCGGAAACAACCGGCTCAGGATGACACGTAATCAGTTGTCTGAGGGATGGCAGAAGCATAACCGTTGGTCCGAACGGCAGTGAACTTGACGGGTTAGTCCAATAAACCCTCTGTGAGCAGATTTCCTAAAGCTTTTAGCGAATGTCAGTAGGAAGTCAGTAGTTCATCGACCAATTCCCGATAGGTCCAGTTAAAAAGTCTAACCGGAATTTTAATCGATGTTTGGGCTGTTTACCTGCTATAGTGCGAAGGCATGGATAGGCCTACCCTATGATCGATAGTCGGACGCCTTTTGAGATGGCGACATGTCTCCTCCTCAGAGCACCGCCCAATGCAATGCCAGAATGAGCACTTTCGGTCTGGTCTTTACGTTCTTGGTAAGACCGAGTAAAAGGTTATCTTTATTAGACGAAGCCTGCCCGGCCTCCTAACGACCAGAAATGCAAATGAAGACCGAAAAAAGTGTATACATACCTTGTAAGAACGTTTTTGTGAGAACAGTGATTGTACAGGCTGTTCCGCCGGATTCTCGGGTACGGGGGCCTCGAGTCGAGTCCCAGGCGGTGCTCGAATAACCAGCATCGTCCGGTCTTGGAAGATATTGATCAGGTCTTGATGTGTCACGTAGGCGTACTGGAGGTTATCAAGATCCTCTTGGACGTTCTTCAGTGACTGTAATACTTTAGTCCTGTGTTCGTCGACTTTCTTCTCTAAATTCTCCAGATACTCCACCTCGGCCTGCAGTTCGTCCAGACGAGCTTGAATGTCCGGTCCGTTGGTGGCAGCACTTCCGCCCCTATGAACCGAAAAGTGAAGCGATGTTTTAGGAAGTGATAGCGTCGTTACGTCGCACGGCTTTTTTACAAGAGCCGTTACGACGTCTTTCGCACTCGTAACAAGCCATGTGTGTTCTCTAATAACTTTTTCGGAAGCGAACTGTTGGAGATTCTCGAATGCAACGTGAATTTGCTGATCGGGATCGGTGAGGATGTTTGGTTGTTGAGCGCTACACTAACTTCGCCCATAAAGTCCACTCAAACAGTGAAAAACAATGCCAAATGGCAGAAAAACATTCACGGAAGGCTTGTCTAAGCCAAAGATGAACCAGTTTGCGATCTTTTGCTACATTGTCAACCAGCCAGTCAGGCTAAACTGGCCGTAAGTCGGCAGAAAGACATCGTACGGATTCGATATAAGTAAATTTTGGCCCAACGGTTTCTTGAGCGTGCAAAGCAGACTACTAAGTGCATTTAAGTTTCCCAGGGACGGATTTGTTCAAAACACCACTGGACTGAAAAGTAGGCGTAAAGCAATGAACACTTGCGATAAGGACCCCTACGTCTACAAAAAGAACGGGGCGAAATGCCGAGCAATACTGAACGTCCAGATCATCTCAAATGAGTTTAACTCTCATAATTCATTGGTATACCTCCGAATGATCGCCCTTCTATTTTCCGTTTTCTAATCCCAATGCATAGAGCAATAAATGTCGGGAGCTATATCTCGACCAGACTACAGAGGTGGATCCCTTGTCTTCAAGCCACCGTTTTCTAAAAAAATTCGATTTTTTGGATGCTGTTCAAAACGTGGAGGGTTGAATTTCTTAGAAAGAGTCCCCTGTATAAAATAAATTCACTGGTGCATAACGCCTAGCATTCTGCTGATGGGAACAGACTTGCGTCGAAATAAAATGGGGTAAGAGTGGTCTATATCGATGCAAATGTTTACATCGACCTGTATTCAATATTCCCAAGCCAGAAGGATTCAGACCGAAACACGCTAACAAAAGCCTATCATGTAACAGACATGCTGACCATGTGGCCGGACGACGTCCTGAACACTACATTCCGCTCAACAGGAAAAGGGAATTTTGTCAAGGTGCCTTTGTGGGTTGAAAGGGGAATATTTAGGATTGTTTTCATCGATACTCTCTCTTTGAGGGAAAGTGCCTATTGAATCTAACTTGACCTCATGATAATTCCCCCATCCATTTGCCTACTCTGTTTATGTACTTTTGATCTCCCCACTTGTTTTGCTCATTTGTACCCGCCACTCACCTTGCCCCAAAGGTCGTCCCGTCCGACACTTGTGTATTAGCCTGTGCGTGTGTGAATATGCGCCACTGACCTACTTACCCATGCGCGTTCGTGTCCCGTTTTCTGAGCCTGCCCTGACTTGTTCACTCATGAGCTCCGTGTGATCGCACCGCCAATCAGAATCACGAGACTGTCGTCGGAAGGGACAAGTGCAACCTACACTACTGAGCCTACATTCCACCCAACGCTGTTTGGCGTGCGGATGTTGACATTGCACTGTGCCGGTCAGTGACAGACGTGACGCTACGAATGTGGGCAATTGAGATTTGTTGTATAAATTTACTTACCTTTGTGTAAATAGTACCGTGGAATTTCGAACCCGATTCTTCCTTTTGATATTTGTGGTTTTTGTCGAACCTACGCGTCACTCAAAGTTCCGTATCGGGTACCTCAACGAGGCCTCCATGACCCTATTCTATAAGACAATCCGCTGAAGTTAAGGAGATGTGTGACTAGCCTTGGGCCTCACATAGTCGTTCAACCAGTAAATACGTATGCAACATCTATCTATCTACCTATCTATTCTTTAGAAGTCGACGAACTGATGGATCCCCCTGTTGTAGCCAACACAGCGGGAATCTCAGGCATTGAGAAATTTTGACATTCCCCTGAGGGTTTGGGTGAGGTACGTCGATGAAACATCTATTACCATAAAGATCTGCGATGCGCATTAGTTCTTGTCATACCCCAAGACATAATGTAATCGTTTGCTTCAGTGTAGAGCATAAGACATTTCACAGAATGATTGTAATGTCTCCTGCAATCACTCTTAAACCATAGATCAACCAAATAAGATCGTTATTCAAACTCTAACTCTGCTCATCCACTGGTTCCAAAGAGGGCACTATTCGCATGCTGCGGATACGATCTGAAGTAACACGGCTTCATCTGAAGGCAAGATCATCCATCGCAAGCAAATACTCGGGAACAGCGGGTATCCAAGACATTTGATCGATCATATGCTTCGGCCACACGACCCAGATGATAGTAACTAGACCTAGGGTCGATCCAAATGGCAGGGTGCGGATCCCGTATCCGCACATCAGAAAGCATCCGTTACGTCCTCTCCACCTCCAACATCCGCTCCACCTTCCAACTGGACATCATAACACAGGGGAAACTGGTTCACAGGAAAGACCTGCATAATCCCGACGACCGTACCAACTGTCCACACAGCTGATTGCATCAAGTGTAATTGTGTTTACACTGGGCAAACGAACTGACAGTTGAAGGTTCAAATCAATAAACAAATGACACCCCCAAGTCGCTCCAAGAGAGGTGAGCGACTAAATACATTGGAGTTTAACTCTGCTATTGTACCCCATACGTCAGCTGAAAACCATCAAGTCAAATTTGATACCGTGCATATCATTCAAGAAAAGCCCAACGTATGCGCATAGGTGTTGTACCGAATCAGTGGCCATTTACACGATGTCTTCGTGCGTTGATAGATCGGATAGCGAAGTTATCCGCCCCCCTGATCTGGCCTAATTCACTATACAAAGGCACTCAGGCACGGCAAACTGCAGACGGTGACACGACAATCAAACTTGCACACAGTGTAACACACGCAGTGGCCAGGACACACGACTTTCACATCACACGCAACAGTGTAGTGATTACTCTTACGTCAACCGCATTGGGAACGCTTTAATGTTAGTTACTTGTTCTTTGATGGCCCCTCTTGCTGGAGAAAATATTGGATCATTTCATTATGCGGTCACCAGGATTTTCACTATTCGTCAAAACTTTTCACAGTACTGTGGGTATGCCAGAAATTCGCAGTCTCAACGGGTAGTCCAACTTGCTGACCAATTAGAAGCGTCCAAATACTGGATAGGGTAAATTTTATCCCACCGAGTACAACAACCGTTTAAAACGTTCCGGTCCCAACGGAATCACGTTGCTGTGTTAGCTTAGAGAAGCAGTCTTGTATCTTTGTCCAAGTAAAAGAATAGTTTGTCTGTATCGATCACGTTGGACAAACAACTCACTTCCATTGAATACTATTCTTTGTGCGCTTCTCGATCAAACCGATTCCTTCCAGAACATTGGTTATATCATAGATTCGTCGTTTTTGTCTCACGGCTAAGTAGTCCGCAGCCTGAAACAGCAACGTCATCGATTCTAAAAGGGCGGTGTGTTTTTGAGGACCTACCATCTTGAGATCCAAAATTCCATCAGGTGCCTCCTTTAACAGCTGGACAAATTTCTCGGTCAGCAGCCCCAAGCTTTTTTCATGTCTGTTTAAGTCTCGAAACGACTGTTGTTCGAGAGAATAGTCGCCAAACATTAGTCCCTGATTGGAATACATGGTGGTGAGGACTGATATGATGAACACGCAGGTAAGAAAGAATGGTCTGAAATAGGAAAGGAGTGTGGTCGTTAGGGTGGAATGGAACCGCAGTTTTCATTAATCAGAAAGGTACGCGAGTGAATCCGCTCTACGAAACTTATCTGAGCTCAGTTTCGCAGCAAACCTCAAGAAAAACCACTGATTCGTAGTAGCATGCTGGATTCCATTAAGGGTCCGCAAGGAATCTGGCTGGAGCAGCACAGTGGACCACCTGGATAGTCTGTAAGAAATTGACCATGAATTAAGCGTTCAATATTTTCCCGTAATAGCATTTGGTTAGCCGTTCTCTACAAGAACTCCCACCAGAGAATCCACAAATCTACACGAAGGCTTGAAACGGTGACTTACTAACAGTGGGAACGACAAAAGTTATCGGCTGCGTACCCGGTAAGCTAAAAGTTATTCAGTCACATTTATTAAATGCCTGCGAAACATTTCAGATCCTTTAAGTCGAGTGGACAATTGCCAAGTGTAGTGTGCTCGATATGAGGCAAAAGCCACTTATCTAGCAGATTGACGCCAAGAATTCGAGGGGAATTTCACTTCCCAGAATTCTGGAAACAACAACTCCCGATGAACTGTAAACAAACCCAAATTCCACACTCATACATTTCTGAGTCACTCGCTCATGGGGATTATTAAGAATAGCAAATTCTCAAAAGTTCATACATATATTTATAAGATACAAAATGCATTTTCGGATGAGAAGGGAGAAGGTGGAAGCTGCGTGAATCTAGGCGAAGGTTCATATGGACAAACTCTGCATGTACTCGAGGCCCGATTGGACGAGATAACGAAAACGAGGATCACCGGATAGGTCTGCCAGGTCTGGATGATCGAAAAGCTCGTCTGGTGTGAAGAGAACCTCCAAGGCTTTCGCATCTACAAGTGAGAAGAAAGACCCGGTAGAGAAGAGGCATTCATAGGTGGAGGTAAACACGTAGGTAGTGCACTCAATCAAGGGAGACAATCTTCCTCACTTTATGGTTTATGGTAGGCAATGTATGGAACCACTTTCCCAACTAAAAACGTGTGCAACGAAACAGTCGCGAGGTATGAAAAGCTTGACAACTGGTGTACATAGTTTAACAGCGATCACAATCAAGGCGTAAGCAACCGGCGATAACGTACCTATGCCCTCCTATTCGAACCCAAAATCAGGCCCATCAATTGGAAGTCTGACATAGGATATCACAATCAACTCAGATATAGACAAACTCCCTTGGTACTTACGTGTTCGACTGAGGTCCCAAACCAACGAGCACACAAAGCTTCGGCTGCATATGTCGACCGGATCTTCGTGTTCTGCGGTCTTAGACCAGCTACAGAAAACATAAAGGTTACCAATGTATGGTGAACTCAAGATGGAGACCAAGGCATATGCTACTGCAATCTTCACCCTCATGATATAACGTTACACTGCACTCAACAGACTGTGGTTGAACGGGATGTGAAAACTTGACATTGGGACGGGGCGACTTTTCATTGAAAGTAAGTAGAGAGTCTATCCAGACGTGAGCAGCCCGATCGTACCTCAGCTATTGTTCTTCGTTCGGGTCATATAATCTCAAAAGATAATAAAGTGACCGACTAACTGAAAGCAGCAAGAGCAAAAATGACAAAAAATTCCACTCGAAACACAGCTGTAACACCCTTTCTGTGCCTAGTTTCCATGCCTCATCAAAGGAGACACGAGGATTGAGATGCTGTCAGATACTGTCTAAGCCTAGGTAGGAGCAGACAGGATGCCAGTGTTGGGTTCGAACCTTCCGATCAGTAAGTTCACGAAAAGTCAGGGTACTGTCAGTGCGACTTGCCTTTCAGGATTGGTTCTGCGTGACCGTGCATGATTAAAGCCGTTGCAAGATATGGCTGCAAATCGATATTAGTTTCTGTCCAGTGTCTGTAGATGTGGGCCTATTTTATTTTATTTCATTTTTCTCCTCACAGTAAGACTTTCAAATAGACCATGATTGTACGGCAGCGAAGCAGCAGTGTTGAACATTGATGTGGTGCCGCCACTGATCACGAATGAGCCGGAGAAGAAACGGGTCATGGACACAATAAGACAACTTACTCATTCATTTTCAATGCCTGACACCAAATGTGCACCAGCAATTGATGGCGTGCCTCCTCAGGGTTGACAAGCTGTGATCCTGGTTGTAAATCGGCCAGCTCAACAATCAAGTCAGCTAGTCGGAAGGCGGCATGGAATTCATCGCGGCCGCATTTCAAAAGCGGGGGATCGGGTGCTTCCACGACCGAGTCGGGAGAGTTTGTCCGGCCAACAGAGCTGAACAGCGGTGCGGCAGGAGATAGGCTGGCTCCGCTTACATAGAGACGGGCAAGTGAGTCCAAATCCAACAATGGGTCATACGAAGGATCAGCTCGGTCTGACTGGGCCTGGCGGGCCGAGTAAACAGCACGTAATTCGACTGGCAATCGCTCCTGATAAAAGTAACAGGAAGTTATAGGACAATAAGCAATAATTTGGAAGAAAATCCCCTCAGTGATAAGGACGACACAGGTTAGCCGTCAGCCTAGGGGAGGGAGCGGCCATTGATCATGTTGGCTAACGCTCATATCACAGCGCAATATTGTATTCAGGATAATCTTTCACCCGTCAGCTTGTACACCACAAAGGCGGGGTTAGGCAACACCGGATTGCAAGCCTTGTTCCCAAAAAGATTGGGTCAAGCATTCGGAAACAATACTGCACCTAGGAAGTTCACCGATGATATGCATACAGAAGTGGGTTTCGTGTTCAGGAGTTTGAATTTGTCTGAGGGCACACGTTATTTGACTAGCTTGAAGAAGTTTCGCCGGGAACCTGTGCTTTTGAATTATGGGCCTTGAAGCATAAAAAACCCGTCCGTTATACTCTCGAGTCGACCGTTCTGTCTCCCAGACTACTGTGTGGATTCGCGCGCGTGACTTAGTCGAGCTTTCTCACTTGAGATTGTGCCATATCATGTGTGAAGCACAATGTATCCGTTTTCTTGAAGGAACGTACTACTCTTAGGGTTGCTGAAAACTGTTGGACAGTCCACTACCGGTTACGCCCTTCTCGTGGGCCACAATCTAGGCCTAAACCCCGAACCTCCAAAAACCTTCAACACCAAATTGCAGGCAATCATAGAAATCCACCCATGCTTAAACTTATTTGGTGTTAACATGAGACTGGCCTAGATCCCTGGATGCCTGATTTTGACTCTGTCGATCGTGATAAACTCTGACAGTGTCTGGCGATCAAAGGTGTCTCTTCCAAATTTATATCCCTTATGAGAGCACTGTATGCGAACTCCTGTAGGCGCGTACGAGCATACGGCAAACTTTCGCCTGAGTTCACCACGTCCAGTGGGGTAAGACAAGGCTGCCCTCTCTCACCCTTCCTCTTCAACTTTGTTATTGATATGCTGCTTGAAATTTCTCTGCCTGTCTCCGGAACCTCGGGAGTCGAAATGCTCCCGGGACGTTCGCTCACAGACATCGAGTATGCGGACGATATTGCTCTCCTTGGTTCAGATCCTCCTCAAATGCAAACGATTTTAAATAACCTAAATAACTCTGCCGCACGGTTTGGTATGCGCTTCACACCTGCAAAGTGTAAAGTGCTGCTTCAATACTGGGTGGGATCAAACCCACACCTCATGCTTGCAGGCGAGCCAATCGACGTGGTAGATAAATTTGTTTACCTGGGCAGCAGTATAAGTTCCGCTGGACTGGCTGGAGATGAGGTTATTTCTCGAATCGGGAAGGCCAGGGCAGTTTTTGCCAACCTCCGACACCTATGGCGCCGACGTGACGTCAGTTTGTCTGTCAAGGGAAGAACTTACACTGCGGTGGTGCGATTCATACTGCTTTATGGATCAGAGACGTGGTCCCTACACGCAGAGGACATACGGAAGATGTCAGTGTTTGACCATCGGTGTCTCCGAAGCATTGGTCAGGTCTGCTGGGAACATCAGATTAGTAATGCTAAGGTACGCCAGATGGTTTTAGGAAAAAGGAACTCTCCCGCGATAGTTGAATTAGTCACGCTTCATGAGTTCCGCTGGTTAGGACATGGACTCCGAATGTCAGAAGACCGTCTGCCTCACAGAGCTCTTTCACCCAGACCTGTGCTGATTGGAAGCGACCCAGAGGTGGACAGTGTATGACCTGGCAACGAAGTATGAAAACACTAACCAGTAAACTGGATCGGGTCGACAACTGCTGCCACCCTGGATCGGGGCCCCGGGATTCAACTCACCAATGGCTAATGACACTGGCAGAAATGGCACAATCGCGCAGTCACTGGCGCACATGCATGAAAGCTATCACCTTCAGTGCGTAGCTACCCAGTTCCCGAGCTAACCGAATATGCCATCGCCTCCAAGGCTTGGCTGTATGTCCCACACTCTCCCACTTTCCGGTGATCAAAACTGTAGCAGCTGGAACCATTGTGTCTATGGCACGGTTTATAGCTGGTAAAATCGAATTGATTGGCCTAGATCCCAAATGGGTCGCTCATTGTTGATATTCTTCAACTGGATGTGCTGCACAAAGGATAACTCATGTTTCATTTCGTACGCTATTCAGGATATCTCATTATACAATTATGACACCAACTTAGTTTGCAAATGACTACTTCACCAATTTGATGTTCAAGTAGAACATAAGCTTTATGGAAACTCGGGGACTGCGCCTACCTGATGAGCCCCAAGAAAAGCGAAACCGGTCGTGGGCTGTCGAAGAGTTTCCAGCAGTCTTAGGAGTATTTTGTTCCGTGCAGAAAATATACGGCGACATCTCAGTACCAACTGAAACATGAGGCGGCTTTTGTGCAGCACATTCAGTTGGACAATAGCATAAACGAGAGCTTCAGCTGGGATTCAACTGAGCCTCCCAGGAACAACTTAGTTTGCGAATGTGTGTATTTCCACAAAGTATTTGCTTTCCGCAGCATGAAAATCAGACTCATCAGTTCTGCGAGGAACAGTATGAGCTGAACTCAGCCATCCAGATACATTGGATAGCGCTGTTGCTCACTTGAGTCGGTGAAGCTTGAGAGGTCTAATTCGGTGTCATTTCGGACGTTACCATTGCTGAACCTTGTCATCTGAGACTGTTTTTACCGAAGGATGCATGGTCATCGACTTGCCTTGTGTGATACATTTTGCCTACTGGCCCGTCTGAGTGGCAGTTCTAACAATCACCGGGAAGATCACGTAATAAGGTGTTTACGCTCAATTTATACGAATCCCGAATCACCCTTATGTGCACATCGATGGTGAATGAAATGATCGTTTTCTCGACGAATAGTGTAGTTTTTGCAAAAGCAAAAAAGAACCTGAGTAGGGATCAAGAACCCTTAAACTAGGCTAAAATAACTAACTAAAGGCGGCCTGAGATGCACGGTTTCATCTACGCATGACTGACCGTTACATCAAACGGCCAATCCCAGCTCAACCAGATCAGGTTGACAGGTGCTGTTATGATTAAGTAATCGTGTGCTTACGTCTTCGAGTAGACAGGAGTGAGGAAACAAGAATAGGCCTTATCAAGACCTAGGAGACAGAAGATCAGTATGTCTTCTATTCGCTTTAGTCAGAGAAATCACTGATACCAGTTTTTCTCTTGGGAATGCTGTAGGAGAGAGGAGATTTCCAACCCAATACCGAATGTAAAAAAATAAGTAGATGAATTTCGAGCAAAAGAAAAGGGCGTAGAATCAAGCACCCCCCACCCACGCAATATCTCACCTGGAGATCAATAGCCTCTAACAGTAAATTGAGTTTTTCAATCAGACGGTCTGGAGCAGTTTCACCTGAGACGGCCAAATCGCCAACGGTAGTATGCGTTTTGGAAACATAGCCCGTTGCTAATAGGGTTAGCTTTGCCAGGCTCAAGAGGACTTTTCTACGACCGATAGAACGTGTTTCCTTGCATCCTTCTTCAAACAGTATCTGAGAAGCCTGCACGGTGGAGTAAAATGGACTGACGTGAAAAGTGAGTGGCAACGGTGTTGAGCAAATTAGGGTAGACTAGTAGTAAAAAGGGGGTTGAGACGTGCTGCCCGAAAAACACACTTGCCTTTGAGTACTGCCGTGTAGAGAGCAGATGAGGCCAAGCGTGATCTCGAGTATCTTGACGGTGCAGAAACCTATTAATTGGATCCGTAATTGGTCGCTCCGTATCCGTCACCACCTTTCGTCTTTGTTCCACGGCTGAAGGGGGTGCTGTGTGTTGAGGAGCCCTTGTTTTGGCAGGCCTGTGAAACTGATCCTCTGTGGAAGTGGTTTTCTCTTTCAGTCGTTCTAGGAGGGCCAACAGGGATTTGACGCGTGCGTGCTCCTCACAGGCGAAGTACCACTACAAGCAAGCAGGAGAATAGATAAAATCCGCAGGCATCAGGAAGGGATAAACCAATCACACAATTCAGCATAATGTAGTATAGGAAGCATTACCTGAAGGGCCTGGTCCGCAAGTCCGTAACTTTCAGGAACCCGACGCAACAGCTCAGCTAGACGGTGATGATGGAACCGCGTGAGCTGTGTGGTTGAGACTGGCTCACAGTCTTCAGAAGCGTGGTCTATTTCATCCTGTCGCTCCAGCAGATAACAAAGACGAACCATTTGAGCGCAATCGGCAAAGCGCTCAGCCAAGTGCAAGGCAGCCTCGGGGCGATTAAGCCTGTCCGCTGCAAATCAGCAAGTCGGGATGGAGTAGAGGACAGTGGAAACCGGTAAATATCTCTCTATTATTTTGTCGCGACATCTGGAAACTAATGTGCACTGTATATGCATAGGTATATAAGATTTTGGGAATGTCCAAACATCCGGTCCCACACCTAGGAACTATCAACCGCAAAAGGACCTACAGCTCGTTGTCTACAGTACCTCCGAATTGGTTCAGTCCATTCAAGTTGCACTAATAAGCGAAGACGAATAGAACCAGATATAGCCTGCTTATACACATGATGCCAACTTTACAGCATGCCTCTTTAAGCCGACCAGCTCTCCATAGCGAGCGCTTATGGATGTGCCCAGCGAACCACTCTTCAGCCACTTGTCAGTGAAATCTCTTCCTTCCCACTAATATGGTAGACGCACCTCCATTTCACCTCCATTTCACCGACTTCTCCAGAGAAAACGAAAGGTACAATCTTGGTCACGCCGTGTTATACCACTCCCTACAGCCTCCGTGTCCGAAGCGACCGTTTGTCACCGGTTACACCCTTGGTCGATGGAGGACTTCTTACTGCGCTTCAGGACGTCGTTGCTCGCTTTTATCCAAACCAGTCTCGAAAAATACCAACAATTCCGATTCACCACTTTCTTCGTCCCAACTTAACGAGTTCTAGCGGATCATCGTCTTAGGCCTACGGAAATCCAGAATGCCTGTGACCTATGATTTTCCTGTTTTTTTTTTGCTTAGAACACGCAAAAGCACTTGGATAATTATGCAAAGTTCCTTTCTTGTCTGTTCTGGAAAGTGCTGTCTTTTCCCCATTGTAAACGAATATTTTCAATTAGGATTTCGTCCTGTAAGTGAAGTTAATCTATGATGAAAAGCCGAGAAGCACTATACAGCTGTCTCATCTTTACTTGGAATCTTCAGCAGTGCACATTTCACGAAACTCCGGAGAGTTTCGAACGCGCAACTTCCCGGCTAGATGCGTACTGCTGAAGATTCCCAATAAGGATGAAACAGCTGTACAGTGCTTCTCGGCTTTTCGACACAGAGTGGCTTCACTTGCAGGGCAAAATCTCAACTGAAAATTGCCGAATTTCCTCTACGAACAATGTGTATCTTTCACAGTCAAAGATGAGGGAAGTTTACTTGGTAATTGTCCGGAGACCAGCCGCTCCTAATAACTGAACATCATGTCAATTGGACGAATGTGTCACGTGCTGGCTACGGACTAAACGAAGGCATGCCTTGACTGGTCAGAATGTCGGTCAATCTGGATCGAGCATCTATAGCTTAACACTTCTCGCGACCCTCACGAAGAATCTTGCGCGGAACATTCTGCGATCACCCTATAAATAGGGCTGTAGTAATCTTCCTTTGTGTCCATAAAGGGCTGTCTGAAGCTACCGTGCCTTTTGATATACCATAGTGGGCGGAGCAGGAAGCCAAGGACCGACGCAGAGTTGCACCACCGTTTAGCAAATCAGAACAGTAATCCAAATGGTTCAGCCAAATAAAAGATGCCAAATTGTTGCCAACACACATTGACAGAGATTTTGTTGTCTTAGCCAAGTGAAGCACTGATGTTTAGGGGATCGCTGTCAATGTCTATCAGGACGAGGATGATATCGCATTCGAAAAAGACGCTGCTACACCGGCAAACACATTGGCATAAACGATAAGTTTCTTCGTCAGCGGCATCCGCCAAAAAAAAACGGACAAAATGACCCGAATATTTCGCGGCCAAGTCCACCCAAAGTGTGCCAATTTAAAATGATCACTCCTGTACGGTGACCATCTTCGGTGCGTCCTGATACCACACAAATAGAATCAATTCCGAAATTTCTGGTAGCAAATGTTAGGTCCAGTCGATCCCCAGGTCACAGGCTACACTATCTCCCCTGTAAGATTACAGAGCTAATCGATTTGGGAAAAGGTGCCCGGGAACAATCCCTTCGAAGCGTCCGGCTCTCTGAGTTGACCGCGGCAATCAGAAGGCGTACTAGAAGGGCTTTACTTTGTCACTCGTAGAGAAAATCATTCATTAGTTGAATAAAAAAAATGTAATTCGGACAAGCAAAAGGCGTTGTTGAGCAAACCCGAAAGCAAGTCTATTAAAGTCATTAACACAGAGGAGCCGACTGAGGTTGAATAGGGTTCACAATCCGAAGTCCCTGAATTGGATGACCTGTTTTTCGTTCAACCACTTGAGAGAATATGGTATGCAACAGAACACGGTTTGATAAAGAAAACCCAGCAACCATGTTTCGATATTCGGCTGTTATTCTTTATACAAGCTACCTTGACCTTGGAATATCACACGCACTGCACAGTATTGGATGGTGATCTCTTACCGTGCTGGAAACATGGATTCCCAGAATACTCCCTAAGTACAGTGAACTCCGAAGACTCGCACGGTGCAGCTAGCGAACGAAGCCTGTCGAAAATTAGCCGAGGTAGACTGTGAATTGACCACTACTCAGTCATAGCCTTAACAGGCTTGGAGCTCAGTTCAGGAAAAGAGGTTCCATTTGAAAAAGCACAGAAAAGCTGAGACGGGGAAGCAGTACACTCGGAACAAAGATTTCGCGGAATACGATAAGGAGTGACTAAAAAAACTACCTGGTTTAATAACGCAGTTTACCACTTACCAACAGAGTCAATGATATATTTCCGCAGCTGTACAAACCACGAACGCATTCGACGCAAACGCTGTACAGATTCTACCCGCTCCATGATAGACGGTGCGGAAGATTGATCGTTCAGTGGGGGCTGGGACCAAATCCAGGTTGAATGCGCAGTGGCCCATCGGACTCGCTGATGTGCAATGCCGAGCAATATACTGGCCCATTCCACGGCCCATGAACTAGCGTCCTTAATCAACTGGGACGAATCCGATGTCATTGTTCCGCCAGTTGCGTTTTGCTGGTCAACCACTACAGCAACTTCACCACACCCGAAGCGGATGAGCAAATCAAACTGCGGGTAATGAGAAAAAGGAGTCCTATAGTTATTCTACGATGGTCACCTTTACAGGGCCCAGAAAGAATGAAGGATCACACTCTACGTAGTTGAGAATCAAATATCTAGAGTCATTCGTGAAGAAGTGAGATGAATCCTCCCTCATCCACTCTACCATTCCCAAAAGTCAACGCCCTATGGCCAATGGATGAACTGCGGGGGGCACTGCTCGGAATGCAGCCAAATACAACACGGTAGCCAATAAATTAAACAGGCTGCGACATCCTTCCCTAAAATGGACACCAAAATGAGACTTTTCCTGACACTGACCAAGTGCCAGTGTAAGGCCGATACCATAAGCGCGACAGTAATCATCCACACTCGAAGTAACCGTAGGGTAATTGGATATAGCCCCCCCCCCCTGAAAGATCACTCAGGTAAGCAGCTGCTCTCCTGGCAGGTCCATAATGCCGTTCTGTCAGCCTCAACCTTGTCTGTCAATCCCTAGAGGAAACCGAATGCTTGATTCTTACGATGGTCCCTACTGGGACCACCTTCAACAAGGTGACAGCTAACGGAGTTGTGGGTTCTCCAAGAGAGTCGAGTCTCTTAGCAACGCTCACTTCCAGTGGGATGCGGCAGTTACGCTCTCCGCGATAGCATTGAAACTACTTCACTTCAGTGATAATGTAGCCTAAGCTAAGCACATGAGATAGTTGAATGGTTAAGGGACGAAAATACCGACCGGAAGAACCATGGTTCAAACGTAAGCCCGGATTTCTGAGTGTTCCTGTCTCGGTCTGGGAGATCTAGCAATAGCTCAGGCCTAGTACTTCCTTCGAGATGCATGAAAGCTGTCTCTAAAGAGTATTACAGCCGAAAGATGTTTTTTTTACTTTTGAGTGTACCCCTCATAGAATCTCAGCAAGGAGTGAAGGTCATCCCATTCGGCCTTCTGCTGGATTACTAGAATGAGCAGGTCGTAACGATGGCGTCCGGTTTAGATATGCTCACGCCACTAATGATGGCGAATGGACAGCTTCGTTGAACGTGTGGTTAGAAACATAAACCAAGACAAAAAGGGCAAGTCGTATGTCAGACGAATAAATGGAAAAGCAATAAACTTACCAGGTCCAGGAGTACGTCCCCAACCCCGTAAGGCCTGCAATCGGTCAACCAACAAGCCAGGTAGTGGGATCTGCCAGCACCGAAACCTCTGACAGTCTCGTATAGACTGGAAAGTTGACGGTCACGATAACCGAGAACAGCTGACAAAGCAGGCTGGAAAGGGGATGATGGTAAGGCATTTTGAACATCGACAATTCAAAATCAACTTGGCTGATGACCGGTCGTTGGTTTCGGAGAATGACTGGATGCAGTCGGTGTGACCATGAGAAAGGATTTAGACTGACACCACAGACTCTCTACACGTTTTCAGTGACAATGAACCGGCTCAAGGAGAACCAACAGGAAACCAGTGACGTCATTGTGGGTTGGAAAAACACTGCAAATTCCGTCAACTGGTTCTCAGTTTTAGTCTCATCACCGGCTATAAACCAGGCTTAACTTTTAATGTTTCGTACATCAAGCGTGCAGAACTAAAACCTAGTGACGTGGGAAGCACTGAAGGAAATCGGGTTTACACCACCTGTCAAGCTCCAGATAGCTGGTGCAAAGCATACAGTGGTTGGGTATCAAAATATCGGATTTTCGGATGGCGCCACCTGACTGGAAGGTCTGATACGCGGGTGAGTGGGCTGACACAACCACAGTGATTACTGGGCCGCCATTCGAGGAGTTGGGCAAGAGACAAATCACACCGCTCAAGCTTAAGCACGTTCGCTTGTTCACACATGATGCTTCGGCAGCGTACTGAATGCGCTGGTAAAACAGTGATAGCGCGCTTACTTCATGTGTCAGATGCACAATCCCGGGACGGTCAAGGATACACTGTGATAACCTCGGGCGAAACTCGTGTCCAGTGCTTTCCGCTTCGGTGTAGACTAATGGGGATAACCGCCCCGAGCCAGCAGGAGAACTGTTTAAAAGAGAGTGATATGAATGCACATCGTACGGATCTCACAACTATCCACAACAAGCACTAAAACAAGCAGGTAGTGGATTCGCGACCATGCCCGGTGGAAAACGACTTCTACCAGGAGGAACGAAACCTGTCGTGGGCTGTCGAAGTTTTCAGCAGCCGTATGAGTAGTGTGTTCCGTGAAGAAAAACTTCTCCATGCACTTCTTCTAGGTCCTGTCAGTGCTTGAAAATGAAGACACTACAATAGGATTATAGGCGGACCATCATTTGAGCACCCACAGCTGGGCAAAACCCAATCGCTGTCTTGAGGGACAAAATGGCTATGCAAAAGTAGCTCAAAATGGCTCAGTGGTTAAAGCGCGAATTTACTGACCGTGGTTCGAACCCGACCTCTGCACCTCGACTTCCCCTGTCTAGGCTTGGGTAACCTGGCGGTATCTCAGCCCTCGTATTTCCTTCGGGTGGCATGGCAGCTAGGCACCGGAAAGGTGTTACAGATGATAAACGTGTTCCAGATGACATCGGTGCAGCACATTCAGTTGAAGAGAGGTTCAGTTGAGTCCTCTGTTGAAATCAAACTAGTGTGCAAATGAATAGTGTATTTCGCGAATGGCATCCAGTTCGAGTTCAAGTAGAACATGAGGTTGACGGAGACTGGGGGACTACGTATAACCAGTGAGCCCTAGGAAGGGCCAAACAGGCCGCGGGTTATTGACGAATTTTCAGCATTCTCATGAGTGTGTTTCGTATAAACTTGTTCCTTCTTGTCACCTTTCATAACTGTCCCCATGCCAAGAAAAGACATTTTTCATCTGCGTCTTTCTCACAGACTGCACTACACTTACTCTCAACCCGTCAATATCTATTGACCGCGGGTTAGTTGAACCAATTTTGTCAGCCGCACTCCAAGAATGTTTGCGTTAGCAAGCGTTTCGGGTGTATATTTATTGACAGATAATGTCGAGTTGAGTTGTGCTCTGAATACGCTATCTTTACACTGTTTTTATGATACCTTAGGTCTTCCTATGGAGGAAACCCCGTGAGTGGTTGGCAAATCTCAATAAGTAACAATACTTTGCTTGTGATTCCGTGCATCACTCGATTCAGTTTCCGAGAATAAGCGAAGTACGACATTGAACCGGGCTAAAAAGATTATATCAGTCAGCTTGAAAGCAGTATCCGAACAAACCGTTTTCAGCAACCTTATGAGTAGTGTGCTACCTCTAGAGGGCAGTAATGAAATTTTCCTCTTGGATGACACAAAGGGGGACCATCTTAAAGAAAAACAAATCACATTAACCTACCGTGAGCAATTCCATCACACTGACGAATAAGTTGGCCACACTAACAGAAACCAGAGTGGAAGAACCCGCGTGTTCATCATCAGATTCCATGCTCATGTTCGATTCACCAGGATGGATTGCTTGAAGAATGGCTTCACCCAAACCGGCAACGAAATTCGGTATAAGGCTGACCTAAATGGGATGAAGGTGAAATCCAGTTACAGAAACAAACGAGTGGTACACATCGTAAAGGATGACGAAAAAGCAAACGCTCAGAGGGAGAGAAACAGTTCTGCAGCGTTCTGTAACACTCGCCCGTATACGACAGGCAAGCGGCTAATCAGGTTGATTTATCGCTTTCCAGTTACGTGCAGCTTGTCGCTTTGGGTCACCGATGTCTGCACATTGCAGGCAATCAATACCAACCAGAAGGTAGTTGACGAGAGCCACAGGTCCACGCTCTTCATGTGTGACTGTCTGCGCGCTTTTGCAGTTCCTGTTGGGTAACCAAACCCAGCTGGATCCTCAACAACCCAGTAACTTACTCAGCGTTTCCAACAGCGGGAAGCACTGCGCCTCGACTGGGGTTCATCAGGGTGTGACTCAATCATTGTGTGGGACGTGAGAGGATTCCAAAGTTTTAATTGTGCAATTGGTTGTCTCACTCCCAGTGAGAATTGCCTGTAGCGCACACCTTAGGAAGCTCTATGGGGAATGGAACCCGAAACCATTCGAAAAAAGTATGAATGACTTGCCGCTGAACTATGAGTGAAATAGATGCATACTACCGATACAAGCTGATTGGCATCCACCTGCACGACTCCGCTTGGACAGTGCTCGAAAAAATCCTGGAATACGCCTGGCTTCATTGAGCTTTTGAAACCTTATGCAACCTAGACTTTCGTTTTCACGTCCGCCTTGTTGTACCTAATCTGTTCGTGTTTCATGACGACGGATTTGGCACTGATCAGTTGGTCACACTGTTGATTTCCCCATATTAGTTGTAGGTAGTCACGTGATTTGTAGAATCACATCACCTTCAGCCATCTTCCCATTCTGACGCAATTATTCTGGTCAGTCCACATCATTAGATTATGCCCGTCAGAATACGTACATCGGTCCTACTTTGTTTAATATTACATCACGCTGACCTAGATGGGTGACGTAAGTAATCCCTGTAACACGGACGCGCTTATTGTATTTCACCGCTGACCAGTCGGGGTCATGTGATTGTGTAACATGTAACTTGACCTTCCTGACCAATCGGGTGCAGTACTGACGCAAACAGAAGAGGAAATTTGTGAGCGTGGTCACCTGACGTTGTCGGAGAAAAACGCATAATCAATGTTGCAATGCTATTGTGATAGCCGTGATTTAGACTCATTGTACGATTACTGGTGTTTCCATAACTCAACGGGCCAATTCGTGAAGAACTAGTCGCTACCACAACGACAACGCTACTTCGACAGATCCACTTCAGCAGTCTGCATAACAGCATTGGTCGGTTTGACAGCTCAGTGCGGTGTGATTCGTCAATTCGCCACGAGAAATATTTGATGGAAATGAGGTGATTGACTGACAGCGGCTCCAGTAAGCTGTTCAGTTTGTGGGGTGTGTAAGGTTGCTGTTAAGGTTATCGGCGGTGTGACCACCGGTTGACATGGGGATAAAAGTGGATACGAGTGGATCAAATAAACCATTGTTAATAAGCAGGATATATTCTGACAAATACAATCATTTGCATATCAATTTGGTTTTGATGGGAGACTCACCTGGAACCCAGCTAAATCTCTAGTTTATAAGCAATCTTATGGGTAGTGTATTACGTCTATACAGGATAGATTCTGCTCGTTACTACAAAACCTGAAACTGAGAAGGATATTGCTGCCAGCTAGCAAAGAAATGAAGAAGGTCCAACAAGCTAAAAAGAGCAAAGAATGTCACAATGTCTAACGTTTGACAAGCGTTAACCACGCTCAAGCTCGGTGAACACTAGGTAACGAGCAAAATATCCGAAACAAATGGCAAAAAGCCTCGAATTCTGCTAAAAAGATAATACGATGCTTAAATTCCACAAAATATAGGGAGGATACTGAGGACAAACAGAAACAACAGAATTTCCCTCAGGTCACAACAAAAGGTAGCGGGGGGTGGTTTATTTTTGCATCCCTCCCAAGAGTAAACATTAAGGTACTCTGAAGGAGTACCCCATTATTTTGCGGCATTTTGTTTTGGTCTCTGTCCGTCTAAATTGCCTCATTAGTAAGGTTTAGTCCACCTGCTACTTCGTGTCCACATAAAACGAACGGGCAATAACGCCCTTCAATATCGTAGAAGTGCGACAGCTGCTACGTTAGCGACGATGCGTCCCTTCCGTCCTGCAAATTAGGTGTATCGACTCTCAGTACCAGGGCCTAAGTAATCTTCCGTCTGAGAATTCGCCATTCAAGGAGCCAGCCAAAACCAGCCAAAACGTGACTGAAGGATAGTGGGGCTATACCGTGTCTAAGTTAGAATCAATCACACCGGTCACCAGCCACTGGGGACCGAATGATGTAATGATCGTGGGTTTGAGTTCCATTGCAGATCTAGCAGGAGCAAAATGTTGACGACCCCAAAGAAGGACGAAACGGTTGTGCAGCGCTTCTCGTATGTTTAGTATGCCGGAACAGGATGAAATCTCGATCTATTTCGCTCTCTCCGTTGGACTAAAATGTCGTTTGATGGCTTCTCCAGCCAAAGTCTCAAGTCCTACGAGGGAAGAAATGACAATATCACGTAAATCGTCTTCTCTTTATAGCCATGCTGGTAGGAATCGGATAATGGACTTCTTAGGTAGCCCGCTAGGTGTTTCAGTCCGTTGACACTGAGTTATTTTGCTCACTTGGAAAACCAGGTAAATGGACTGGATTCGTCATACAAAGTAACATAATAATTTGAACATACCGTTTGCATAACGGCCTCTTGCGGATTGACGACCTGAAGCGCAGTAGAAGAGAAACCGGCCTGGATGGCGACTGATTGGAATATGCGCTGCAACATGGCCTGTGGGTTCCTGTTTCAGGGGAGAAAAGCGGATCGGAAAATGGACTGACTGATGGTGAGATAAGTGAAAGACAGGATAAGTGTCGTGGTAAGTTACTTTTCACGGGGAGTCGCACACTGATACACCTGAGTAAGCATACATACATCTTACTGACTGATTTACATCAACCGATAAGACCACGAATTCACGAGTAAAATGAAGCAAACATGCAGTCGTTTCCGGTTTTGGACTGTCACAGAGCCAAACCTTGTTAACTTGTTGAATATTTAGGCGCATCCTTCCGACGAAGTCCAGCTGGAACCAAACTTAAATCTTTCCACCAGCAAGTATTCATTTTATGCTTGCGGTAGTGTTGGAATTAGATTTCTGGCCAAGTAGAGCAAAGAATAGCTGCCAGGCAACTTGCGATAGTGCCAGGTTGCATACGCTTGCTCAGTCGCTGATCTTGAACTATACTGATACTGAGATCAGCAGTCCGAGTGGTGGCAGCTGCTGGTCGAAACTGAACGCGAAGGATCTGTGTACCGAGCCATTTTCGGTAAGCAGACTGGTATGTATAGTCATTCAGCTATGTGACTGCAGTTTATCCTTGACAAGATTACACTTTTAAAAAACTACAAAAGAACGAATGTGTAGGCAGTTGGTCGACAGTTCCTTTCCTGGGCACAAGAGCTACATGTATCATGCTCTAGCAATCAGCCATCTTTCTTCTGATGAAGCACTGATTCAGCAGAGTTGTGACCTGATCGCCAAGGATGTCCTCATGTAATTTTAGAGCAAGTGGCGGCAAAACATCGCAACCACAAGCTATGCTCGATTTTAGCTGCTGTACCATTTCCTGTACAGTCTTCGTTGTAAACCGAAGCAATTCAGCCTACGTATGTTACAGGAACGTCCAAAAGTGTCCCGTCTGTAGATTGGTAACTGGGCTTGTCCAGATCAACGCTGTCTGAACAAGACTCGAACCCATTACCACAGAGTTCTCCACATACCACGATAAATTCTGTTACCCAACAAGATGTTGATGTAAATCCCGTTCAGACGACTGATTTCAGTCTTTGTCTGACTCAGTTGTTAGTCAATTTCCGTGCGTCTATCTCTTAGGTCCATCAGAGATGACTTAGCAAGGAAGGAAATCAGTTGAATTTGAAGTAGACTATTTCGACAGGACAATATATGTCGAAATACAAGTTCGAAAAGCTGGCCATTTGCTCACTCTGCACTGAATGGGCGTAGGAGGAAACTGAGAGTGGCAGATCAGAAGCACCCAAAAAACTGATCAAATCGTGGCACGATGGGGGTTTAGAAAGTAAGTCTGATATATCCAGATAACCCGACAAAGAATCCGACCAAACAGGTAGCCGCTTTGGCGAATAAGGAATCAGGAAATTCAGTGAGCTCCGGCACTGGAATATTGTGGACAATGCATGTGATTGTAGTTTGGACCGACTAATAGTTGCTTAGTAAATCGGGCTTGTAGTCTACAAATAGACGGCTGATGTGTCCTGGAGCGAGGTTAAAACGACTGCTTATGCACCGACGGCACTTACTTCTCAAGTAAATGAAGATGACGCCATTATGGCGGAACTAAACCGGATGGTTAACAACAAACAAGTCGTAATCATCAATTGCGGCGAGCTGTTATCAAAGCTAGTATGAAGCCGACTTCTTTAAAGGAAAATTATTCCGGTCGTCTGCCACTTTGAGCTTCTCATAGACGTGTTAACTTCCCTAACGATGTATTTGATGTCTCTGTTCTAGAGCCAACGTTCATCCAGTTCAGTGTTTTCTTTTCCGTAATGTTTAAAAGAAATGCACTTTCATCTGTTACGAACACTGCCATCGAAAGCCTCTATCAGTGAGAAAAAACGAAACCAAGTCACATACCCACGGCTTTGTGTGGTAAACGTGACCTTGAAACGGACGTGAACACAAATCAGTTAAAAAAGAGGAATAAATCCATCCACTGGACCAGAATTCCAAAAATGAACACTGTGCCTCGTTCCGAACACCCCATCAGCAGGTAACACACACAACGGCGAAGGAAAAGAGACCACTTGAAAAACTTACTGCGTCAGTTTGGTTTGTACCATTCGAGCGAATTCAACTAATTCCTCGGCCAAATGCATTCCACACATTATATGGACTGAAGCGGGTCGACCGCTATGGTCCATAGAGTTATCTTCAGCCGCCTGTAACATTCGACTTTCATCCAAAGAACGCAAAAGCCTCTCAGCGCACGCTTCCACCTCGTTGCTATCATCTGCCAACATGCAGTGGAAACGTGAAGAATCTGTAGTCGTACCAACGCCCTCATCACTAAGCACTCCGGGTCGTTCACCGGCATACCACCGACGATTTGACTCCATCTGGTCATCATTCTGCAGACTATCACTCAGGTCTGGATCCACAGTTGACGTTCTGGATGGCAACCGAATGCGCAACCAGCAATTCAATTCTGCAAGTGGCACAAAAGCGTCCGACACTGGGAATAGGTCGGACGAGAGTAGGATAGACCACAGTTCACGCAACCGTTTGATGGAGTCCAGTTTGGTCTGCAGGCGGGAAACCGATAAGATGGGCGCCTCTGAAGTGAAACGAGAGACGACGTACTGGAACACCGAACACCCCTCCGGCATTAAGCTCTCCTGCTCTGAGTAGGCCGGTAAGGTAAGCGAACGCCAGCGTGCGTCGGACAGCGGACGTTCGTTCATCAATCGACTGGTGAAACGCAGGAAGGCACAGGAAAGCTCCGTTCGAAGCCTTTCTTCTTCGACCAGGCGGATGACACATTTCGCAGCTTGTTCCTTTTGGAAACAATAGGTACAAGAAATGCGCTGTGGACAAGCTGTGTGGATTCCAAAATACTGCCAAAAACGACGCAGACCAAATAAAACGTATTTATAGACGCATAGGTCGAGAACCTAAGGCTCAATCAATCCATCAGTCATTCAGCTGTAACACCCTAGGTGCGATGCCACCCGAAGGAAGCACGAGGGCTGAGATACCTCCAGGTTGCCCAAGCCCAGATAGGGGAAGTCGAGATGCAGAGGTCGGGTTCGAACCAACGGACCTTTAAGGCAGTAACTTTGCGCTTTAACCATTGAGCCATTTCGAGCCCCCCTCCCTTATCATAAGAAACAATAACAACCAGCGAACAAGCTCAGTTTCGGCGGTGATCCTCTGGTCAAATACAGTTAGTTACTTTTATGGTGGCTAGCGCTGCCATTCGGACAACTACCACCGTCCAACCTGCAGAATTCTTAGGTTGTTCCGTACCGATTAGGTTGCCGGGGGACTCAATACTACATAATACGGATACTTGCTCTCAATCTCTGCTTCCAACATACGCGGCCTAAACAAGAGAATAAATTTCGACAAATACTCTCATTTGCGTACGAATTCGGTTTTGACAGAAAACTCAACTGAACCCAGCTGACCATCATAAATGAGTGATTCAGCTGGATTCAGTTGAGCCCTATGCATATGGGAAATCTGTCCAATTTCGGTTCAAGTAGAATATAAAATTGACGGAAACTCGGGGACTTCGCCTACTTGATGAGTCTCAACAAGGTCGAAGAGTTTTCAGCAACCTTATGAGTAGCGTGTTACGTCTAGACAACAAGAGAAGGAATTTTTTATTCGTCGCTGCCGTCGGATTTTTAGACACTACTGTTTTACTCGGGCTATGGAAAAGTACACGTGTATAAACAACTTGTGTACGAAAACCAAATAAATATAACCTTAAGGGGGAACAAGAATGTCAATTCGGTCCACCACTATCTAACCCTGCCAGCTCCTGCGGTCTTGTTTCTGGCCGAGACCAGGTGCCCGAAACCAGTGACTTGACTAACTTCCATATCTAAAATGATCAATCATTTCACTGTTTTCGTTCTGAAAGTTAGTTATGCACCTAAAACCACGCTTCTTCACCAACTGTCCTTGACCAGTATCCTTTCTTTCTTTGGTCAGGTAGCTTTTGCCCGAATACATTGTAGCTATTGTTGTCTCAGTCGCAACGACAATGATGCGCCTGAATTCTTTCCTCCTGAATGAGAATTGTGAACAGTGCATTCTCCAGCCCGACTAAACTGCCGAACTTTGTATTCTTCGCAAATTCGATATTCATAAGTCCGAATGGCTTGCTTTATCAACCGCCACCAACCAAGATCTCCGTTTTTCCCAACACATGCTCTTTCCTAATTCCGGAAACAATGGACCTCACCGTCACGACCAAGTCCAACCATGTAATGTCGACTTTCGACCCAACTTGGGTCATTTGATCACATCCCCATCGCATTTTCCAACCTAACTTTGATCATGTAGTCTTCTCTGCCTTCTCGACGTGCGTTCTGGCGAAAACGTTCCGCCGACTGAAAATGTTGTCTCGCGAATGACCCATTTAATTTGCCGGTAGTTTCACGGATGTGCTCAACAATGACACGCATCTACTTATAAATCATTTCTACAAACCTGATCAGTATTCAGATCCAAGGTGGTTTAACCTGCCTCTGTCTTGTTAATTACACACACAAACTTTAGCTTACCAGCCCGTTCCCTTGCATCCACTCTGATCCCGAGTGTGCTTGCATCCCTCCCACGATACCTCCAGCGCCGGCACGAATCCAACAATCGCAGAGATGACTAATTATCCAATGCGCCTACCGTGCTCCAATTCCGTCTGAAGTCTAGCTAGGGTGTATAGTTCTATTTTTGTCACTACTTCGTTCTTTCCTATTTCTGATGCTCATGCTGTCCCTGAATCCCTTCGCCCAGCGAAAGTTGATATCTTCGTGGATCCCTCTGCTCGGAACTCGACTGCACCTGATTTTCCTCTATAAACACACGCCAAAATGTGCAACACGTCCATGCGGAGCGTTCAGATCTCTTTTTCATTGGGTATTTCCGAACCTTCCGGCTCTGATGATGTCCTTACTCGGAAATGTGCACCCCAGCCTAGTCTCCATTATGGCTATTCTCTTCACTCTGTCCCCTTCTATGAATATTTCCCATCTTGCTGGAAAATAGTTCAGGTTTTTTACGTTCCCGGGGATGGCTCCTCACAAGTCCTAACGACTTTGCCTCATTTTTACCACTTCCACTTTGTTCAAAATCCTGGAATCTTTGTTGGCCAAAAGTTGTTGCGAAATCTAGGGAACAATTCTCTACTGAGCTCGAGATAGGTTGGCGGTTCAGGTGAAAAACTATTGACCGGAAGCTCAGTGGTCCGAACCCGACCTTGGCTCTTCGATTGTTCTTGTTTAGGCGTGGGCAACCTGGCTGTATCTCAGCCCTCGTGCTTGTTTCGCGCTTTCGGTGCGTTTCACATCTGTGGTCTTCCGCGTTAGACGAACATCACGTAATAGGTCAAAAGCCTTTGATGGAGTATGGTACGCCCATCTTCCATCCAGACTACCGACGAATGGACCACGCCCAGCCGATCCGTTTGTGTGCGCCATGATGGATTTGCTTCCATGGTCAGTGGCATCAACGAAGGAGTTCTCCCAATGACCCATTTTCCACAGGCGTTCGAACATTCGCTGATGACGCCAGTTTTTACCACCGTCTGCCCGTCTCTATTCGGAATCCAAATGAACGCACACGAACCCTCAATACTGTTAAAGCTGGCCTCGCTGAAATTCACGACTGAGGTATTGCGAACACTGTGCCAATTAAACCTTTCCGTTTCCCCCCAAAATCCCATCAAGATTTGCTTCCCTTCCTCAGACCACCCAGTTTTTATCGACCCAAACTGCGATTCCCATTTATTCTGCTTCACCTTTTCGAGAACCATTTTTTGGTCGTCACTTCAGACAGATCGTCGAAAGTGCTTCCAGCCAGGTCGGTGTCGCTAACGACGTCCGCAGCTACTATATCCCTCTCCCTAACTCTCGTTCTCTACATCTCAGATCCGCTCTTCCCTTGGACAATGCTGTCACCTGACTCTCAAACTTGAACTGGATTCATAGAAAGATCATTCGCCCGAGTCTCATCCCACCCTTTACTGATAATCCCCAATCCCTCACTCATTTTTACTGTATAGCATTCCTTTCTCTATATCATCGTTCGTGACGAATGGCCATCCGAAGCTGTATCGGCTGCACCTGTCCCTCTAACTTTCTCCCTGTCACCCTGACCAAAATGCTATACTCTACTGTCAAATGGGTCTCTGTCTTTTCCTACTTCCTCCCAAAACGATCACTCCGCGGAACCCCCCCCCCCCTCACCTTACTGTAATTTCGCGCGTCCTTATGACCTCCGATTTCTAAGACTTGAGTTTAAAAAGTCATGTGGAAGCCACTACGACTGTCGTTTCGTCCGTTTGACCGTTGTGCATTTTATTGCGTGGCGAAAAGAAAAGACGACACGGAGGAGGCATTCAACCACGGAAAATATGTTCGCTGCCAAGATATGGAAATCATTGGAGGGGGATAGCCAAAAGGAGCAACTGAAATTTACCGGCCAACAAAGTCGGAAAGTAGTCATTGAGTCACATGGGTAGGAGATGCGAGGTCCACCACACTGTGGCAGGTCTGGCTACCGGGCGATCACACCAGCCCAGCAGTTGTCACATTAGATCGACTCAGCTTGGAACCGGTAGGACACGGTAGCAATTCTAACGCTAGTCAAGAATCCATCCTCCCATCTCCCGGTCCTTTTCGGTGAACTTAGATAGATGTGTGCCAGTTGCTAATCTCTGGTGTGGAAACCGGTCTGTCAAGATCATTAGTTGAACTTCGTCTCGCTAATAAATAGGTCTTTGCCTGCCATTTTTAGCTCGTTCCGAGCAACGACGCCCATACGCGTCTCTGAACTCAGCGTTCGCTCCTGGTGGATCCGGTTGGGTTACAATGGAGAATGCCTCCAGCTAAGGCATCCTTTAAATCCATAGAAAGCAAGAACGCTGGGCTAATGCTGGGTTATTCCAGTCAAGAGGAAGAACCAGGGAATCGATAAATACTCAAACCACGTACTTTATGGTCAGCAGCTTGCGGTTTACAATTTGTACTGTCTCCAACGTTCTGTTAGCTTTGCTCTTGTTTCTGTGAAAAAACTTAAGGTAAACGAGCGTTTTAACAAGACCGTGATCCCCAAGCAAAATTGCTCCAACAGGCTACTCCCTTGAAGAGTTTACACCTAGCGCTCTCGATCAACCACGACCTCACTCCGAAGACAGCCCGCGCTGGAAAGCTGAAAGTAAGCCAACTCACCTGATATCCCATCCAGTAGACCCGGGCAATCTCGCCTATGCCCACGAAGCAGAGGTCCGCCGGGGAGAGCTGCACGGGGGAGCGCGTAGTGTCATTCGGATCCCAGACTGATAAGCCGGAGGGGGTCAACTGAGCGACGACTTGTTTGATACCATCCGTTGTGTACACAATAACGACCGGGTTACGATCAGCTCGGGCTCTTTGAGATTCACTGCTAGCCACAGAGTCAACACTATTCGAGCACGGGGAACAAAGGGGTAAGGAGAAGACGTGAGTGTGAACTGCAAAAGATGGAGAGGCGTTCGCTCACAGCTATCGACTACTACATTCCCTGGAGCTGATGCCATCGAAATGCAAACAATACTAAATGACGTAAGTAATCCTGCTTTGCGGTTTAGTGTGTGCCTCACGTTTGTAAAGTATACAGTTTTGCCACAAGACTGAGTGGGATGAAACCCGAAATTCACGTTTGCGCATGAACCGATTGAGGTGGCGTACAAATGTGTCTACCTGGACAGCTATATGTGTCCCGGTAGTCTAGCTAAAGACGATTTTTCCATCCGGATTGGGAAGGTCAGAGCAGCTTTTGTGAACCTGCATCACCTGTGGCACAGGCGTATCAAGGGCCGAGTTCACAGTGCTACAGTGTGCCTCATATTGATACATGAATCAGAAACCTGGCCGCTGCACGTCGAGGACGGTAAAAAAACTCGCGTTTGACCATCGATGTCCTCGGAGCATCGCCCGAGTCTGGTGGGAACACCGGATCAGTAATGCTGAAGTACGTCGAATGATTTTCGTAGGAAATAACTTGTCATGCTAGATGAACTGATCACACTTCACAGATTGCGCTGACTTGGTCACATGCTCCGTATACCAGTCGACCGAATTCCTCGGACGGTTGCTTTTGCGGTACCAGGTGGATAGGGTAAACGAGCCAAGGGAGATAAAACACTGACTTGACAGCGAAGTATGGAAGCCCTTATCAGCAAACTCAGCTGCGCTGACCATTGCCGTCTCCCTGGATGGGGACCCCGAGGCGGGAAACATCAATAATGAGATATATTGGCTGACATGGTTCAGTCGTGCACTCAACAGCGCGCACTCATTCAGGCGGTTACCTCCATCCCGATCTTTCCAAAGAAAACTGCCGTGTGGCATTTCAGTGAACCAGTTTGGGATGTTTCGATAGCGAGTTCAGTGAGAAAATTGACGGGCGAGGCCGCAAGCCCAGTAAGGGTAAAGTCAACTTCCAAAGTGTCTTGAGCGCCTGGTAAATCATACAATGTGGTGAGGCTATCGAGTTTTGCAGGTCATTGTGGAAAGTGGCTACTCCCGTTGTCCGACTTTGCCCATAACCAGCTGCCCAACGATGAGTTAAGGGATGGGTTCTATCGGAAGACCACAGCTGGGGGCTAGATATCTCGATCAACCAAAAAAGCAATAGACGGACCTTACCATCTGGCTACCAAGAACGACAGCGAACTAGATTCAAGTGCTTCATTTTGGTTCACCTGACGTAAATTGGACACATTAAGTTTACCATCGGTGCATGAAGTCTTGCAATGTTTAGACTTAAGTCAAAGGATAGAATAGATAGATAGATAGATAGATAGATAGATAGATAGAATATAGTCCATGACAACCTCTCATTCACGCCATGGGATACACAGTTGCAAGTACAATACACCTCCATCTAACGACCCACTCCAACACAACAGTATGGCTGTGCACGGCAGTCGCAATCGTCAAGCTATTCGTCCTTCCATAGTGCGATCACCTCTTTCATGTGACTAATGCCGTAGTAGAGAGGGAGTACCGCAAAGGGAAGAAATTAAAGTCAAGCCACTGATTCTGAAAATCAGTGGGGAAAGCAAGTGAGCTATTCTTCATAGATAGGTCTCTGTTCCAACGTCCCTCAAGATGTCCACTTGGCCTGTACAACTGGAGTCTATCACATAGGCAAGCAAGCGTGATTCGGAGGGACTCATTTTTGGAGCAGCAACGCAAAAAATGACCGATTCGCTGAGAATACAACAAAAACAAAGTTAAAAACATACCTCACGTTGCTGGCCCGTAACTTTGTGGAGGCTTTCGTCATCTCATGTATTGCGCTGTGACTCAACTCTGCGATCGACTGAGAGGCACTTACTCCACCGCCTGAAGCTGTGCTGGGAGGCAAAATATCGTTCGCCGGAGTGAGTGTGATCAAGCCCCGCTGGCAAGTGACATAGACAAATAGGTTCGAAGAGTCCACGCTACCACAGCCGATAAGTGCCGATGGACAGATAGGTGGTGCCGGTGTGGTTCCCAATGCTCCAAATTCCATTCGAGCAACTGAATGACCGGTTAGAACTTTGAAAGAATCGAGAAGGAAAAAGGGGATCATTCAATAATGCTGGCAGTAGCTTAGGACAAATTGGGAGAAAGGTTATGGGAGAATTCTGTGATCACTTGTCAACAATTTATGTTCCACTACTATCATCAGGTTGCCGGATATAGTAATCCTGGCGGGTGATATGAATGCCCAAGTTGGACGACTAAGTCCGGAAGAAGCACAGTTAGGTGGAAGATTTGGAGTCGATGCTGAGCGAATGGATAATGGACAGCGGCTTCTTCAGTTGTGTGCAGATCATCGTCTGTTCCTGGCCAGTACGAACTT